>CM057153.1:25256750-25336750 GCA_029962745.1 Echinometra lucunter
CAGAAATGCCGACATTATTTTGCTCCGCCGACATTTGCTCTGCCGACATATGCTCCGAAACTACGACAAATTCTCCGCCGAAAAATATTCCGAAGACACGACACTTGAACAGGTGACGATTGCTCCATCGACACCATAAAATGAATTTGAGAGCTTACTTTTATCATTATAGGTCACTCTAAATACTTCAAATACCATGGCGGTGAGAAAAAATAGTATTTGAGTCAACAGAGTAAACTGCACAGTAGTTATTATCAAACAAAGATAAAAATACTGCGGTATGTCAAAATTCAACTTCACGAGCTTCTGTCTATTTTGTAACAGTAAGTTGGGGTGAAGGTGAAGGTACGCGCGTGTGTGTATGTGTGGTTCCATGACAATTGCCCCCAAGGAAACCTAACACTAAGATTAATCCTTATTCTCATATATCATTCTGAACCAAAACCCCTACAGCCCTAACCCTATGTCTACGGAGAAATTAAGAGAGGAGCAATCATTGCAGAAGCAAATGTCGCGTCACCGTATGTGCATGTGTGCTTCCGTAAGTTTTACAGAAGGTCGCAGGATGGAGGGGGGGGGGGGTGGGCCTGATCTGGCCAGGGGCAGCGGAGTGTCTTTCAAAGTTGGGGAGCACCAGCGGAAAGGTGTATTTGAAAAAGCTGAACACAAGAAGAAAAACATATCTTACATTCTATTTAAAACACTTTTAAGGGGCAATTTTGACATACCGCAGTATTTTGATCTTTGCAAACTACTTTGCAGTTTACTCTGATTTACGCTGATTACTCTGATTACTCAAATAATAACTATTGTTCCTGAAAGTCATGGTATTTGAAGTATTTAGAATGACCTATAATGATAAAAGCAAGCCCTCAAATTCATTTTATGGTGTCGATGGAGCAACTGTCACCGGTCAAGTGTCGTGTCTTCGGAATATATTTCGGCGGAAAAATTGTCGGCGAGGCAGTTGTCCCATGAACAATTGTCGGAGCAGAGTCGAATTATTATTAATTCAGCGGGACAAATGTCGAGGAGCAATTGTCGGCGGAACAAATGTCGGCGGAGCAAATGTCGTAATTTCGGAGCAAATTTCGGCGGTGCAATTGTCGACGGAGCAAATATCGGAGGAGCAAATGTCGTAGTTTCGGAGCATTTGTCAGCGGAGCAATTGTCGGCGGAGCAATTGTCGGCGGAGCAAATGTCGGCGGAGCAAATATCGACAGAGCAATTATCCCGGAGCATTTGTCGCGGAGCACTTGTCGCAATTTTCGGAGCAGTTGTCGGCGGAGCATATGTCATGGAACACTGTGAAAGATATTAAGGAAATAACGATTTTTAATGAAAGAACAGTATATAAACAACGCCTACGACAAATCATTCACATGAACAACTGAGAGTGTTTTCCCTCCATATCTTATAATTGCAAAACAAGAAAATCTAATTACGATCTTTGATCCAAAATTAATATCGTGGTTTGATTCTACGAGTAGGTTTGTCAAAAGAATTACTTAATATGGCATCATGTGTGTCATATAGGCTGGCTTATGCAAATTTATGTAATTGGAATTCAACCTGATTTTAAAAGTGTCTTGGAAAGGGGGTATAAAGCTGTATACATTCAAAATTCAAATGCGAAAGTACCTCTAGATCTGACTTCGAATATCATCTGATGCTATCCCATAGACAGACAGTGAAATGATGGTATTAATAATTTGCTGCATTTACATGAAAAAAAAAGCATGTAAACTTCAACTTATCCAACTTTATTCCTTGGAAGAGAGTACCGTTCCATGTGTCGAATAATTTCCCTGTGTAATTCTGTTATACTGTTACTATTTAATTTTTTTCTACTTCCTGTTAAAATCAAATAAATTGGCTATCGCATTATTATATACACATTGTATGCCTGTGCAAACCAATGTAGAGGCTACCACATTATCTGGGCCACGTCATCCCGGACCCTAGTGTTGTTTGAAAAGTATGCCAGACATTCTATTAACTCCATTTGCCTATGGGCTCATTGTTGTTATTGCAATAAGCAGTAATTTACTTGATCGTCGGGTTGACATCTTAATTTTAAATCCCATACAACATGCTCTTGTTCTGATACATGTTGAATGCTACTGCACTTACCGGCTGAGACATGTGTATGCCTTTGTATTGTTACGTAACCTGCTATTTGCTACAAATTTGCACTGATTGTCTTGTTTACATGCCATCGTATAATCAGCTGCTTCTATGTATATACATGTTCAAACGCCTACGATAAACTCATTAAAAAGATTAAAAAAAAAAAAAACGTTTCATCCAATTATGATCCATATTCATGTAAAACAAGTATATGATATTGTACGATATTGTTAGTGGTACCTTCACTCAATCGTCATTTTATTCATTATTATTATTATTATCATTATTATTATTATCATTATCGTTATTATATTATTAGTAGTATACATTATTTTTTTGAACTAACATTTGAACTAACATCTATATGCGAACGGTTAATAGTTGCATGCATGAAAGCATTTCCTTCGATGAAGGGTTGTATGAAACAAGCTGTGCATCACTGATATATGATGTATCTTTCAATCAGAACATATCCATTCTATTTTCTTCTGTCATTGAAAATTTTATGAATAGCGTACTAATAACGTACACTGAAAGTGTGATCTTTTAAATGCGTTAGATTCTTACTTTCATTATACGATTCGTATTTGCAATGTCAACTTCATGTTTGCTTGCTCATCTGTTTAGACAACAATTGCTAGTTTGCTATCATCGTCAGATATTCTGCACTCTCTGGGCGATTGGGCTTGGGGTCGTCTGGGTAAAGGGGTAGGGGAAGGGTTGGGTGAACTGGCTATCAGTTTACATCGTATAGATTCAAGATACTATAAGAACAATTTGATCAGTATTGGTTAATTTTCTTCTCTCCATCTCGGTGACTTCTGGTCGGTCGCCCTGGGAGTGTAGAAATAGGTTGTGCTTATTATATTTTGTCAAAATATCCCCAAAAGATAATTGCTGAGAGCACGCCATTCATACTTGGGCATGAGACAAACATGACAAACGTGATTAAAAAAAAAAATAGATTCACGTAAACCAGAATGCTTGTTGCACTTGAATTTTGATACTCCTTTTATTTTACGACATTGTTCATGTTGTTGCGTTTATATTGTCTCAGCGCAAAGTAGCGCTTCTATCACAACTGCTATCCTCGGCGGTAGCAATTACACCTTTGTTATGTTCTTCAAATTCTCATGACAAACAAGCTTCTACCATAAACAGATATCTGAGTGTTCCTTTTATGCTGTCTTGGATTTTATATCTTTCATTCAGCCACTCCATCGTTTCTTCATGCTGATTTGATCAAAATGCTATACAGTTTAAATAATGCTGTTCACTTACAAGAAAACTGTTTCTTGTATTGGAGTTGGCATTAGCGGCGGGGGGGGGGGGGGGGATAATTCCAGTGAAATGCTTCTTTTTTTTTCTTTTTATGAAGAAAATGATACTATATATGGGAAATCTTGTAGGGTATATATACATGTATATGTGTATGTATGTGTACATGCATGTATATGTATATATATATATATATATATATATATATATATGTATGTGTACGTGCATGTGTATGTAATGTATGTGTGTATGTATGTGTATGTATATGTATATGTATATGTATATGTATTTTCTTTATTCACTCAACCTCTACGATAGCTTTACTAAGCATCATTTATTTGACATGTGATTTACTATTTCATGTTTGAACCTAATTTTGATGATAAAATTTTGACACTATATGGAAGCAAGCAAATTCCAGATGTATAGTATTCATAAACTTGTACAGATTGACAGTCATTGATATCGGGTAATGTAATTTATGTTTAATTCTCAAAGCAAGTTAACAATGTTAGAATTTAGTGAATAGACTTTATTTTATTGTTAGGGCGTTGGCTGAAAGCCATAGCTAGTATACGGCCACCTCCACAGAAATTTATATCTGTATTTTTGGTAATTTTATGTGTTTATGTTGTCTTTTCAAGTTCTTGTTATGTTTTTTTGTCCGATGTAGCCTTCTGCAGTTAACGCATGATTATGTGACTTATTTTTCTTGTCTGTCCCCAACTGACATTACAGTTTTGCAAGGTCTGGAATCTGTGATCACTCAGTTTTGTTATCGTTGCTATGTGTAGTTTTCCATTTCAAGATGTAAATGATTTTGATCTGAACCTACTCTTACAAAGACAGCATAATGATAGTAACATTTCAATTTCTGATGAACAGTACGAAAACAATATTTCAAATGCTATAAACAATAATCTAGAAGAATTAGAATACACTTTTGATGCCAACGACAACTATCTTGTTAAATCTTTATATTACACCCAGAACCAGTTTATTAGTAATGTACAGTCAAGTGGAAAGAACGATCTAAATTTTTTTCATCTTAATATCCGTAGTGCAAGCAAAAATTTTGAGCAGCTGAGTTTTTTGTTAGATAATTGTAATTGGTCTGACAGAGACCTGGTTTACGGACGACCCTCACACAATACATTCCCTATCCAAGCATAACCTGATCTTTAATAATAGAGTAAACAGGCGAGGAGGTGGGGTAGCACTTTATGTTCCAATTAACTTGCACTATATTATACTCAGTGAATTGAATTTGATGAATGAAACAATGGAAACGGTTTTTATTGAAATTTTACGACCTAATAGGAAAAACTTAGTTGTAGGCACGATTTATCGGCCACCTTCTTCTGATCATAACACGTTTTTACTTGAAATACAGCGACTGCTTTCAAACCCCTTACTCCAAAACAAACACTGCCTTTTGATGGGCGACTTCAATGTTGATCTCTTAAAATACAAAGAAGATCTTTTTTGTCAAGATTTCTTCGAAACTCTGTTATCGTTTTCATTTATTCCCCTGATTACTAGACCTACTAGATTATCTCCTCACTCGTGCACTTTAACTGACAATATTTTCTCTAATGTGGAGAAGGAAACTGTTTCTGGCGTCATTCTGTCTGATATATCCGACCATTATCCAGTATTTGAAAGAATCTTATGTTTTTTCGGTAATATTTTATACCCTCCCCCTATCAAAATGGTTAGGAAATTTACTCCTGAAAATATGACGAGACTAAAGGATAAGCTGAGTTCTCTTAGCTGGGCTGAAGTATTGGTCTCCAATGATGTCAATATATCATACAACAATTTCATGAGTATTTTGACCATTTCTTTTAATGAATGTATCCCTTTAGTGAAATGTAAGCCAAATAACAAAAGAAAGCCACGAAATCCTTGGATTAGTAAATCAATTCTAAGATCCATTAATAGGAAAAACAACCTTTATTACAAATACCGTGCAAATCCTAACGATGCAACACGTGAAAAATATGTCAAATATAAAAACACCTTAACAACTGTTTTACGATCTGCAAAAAGTAAATTTTATTGTTCCAAATTTGAATCGAATGTAACTAACATAAAATAAACATGGAGGGTGATTAATGAGGTTTTGAATAAAAAGAGAGATTGTAATAACATAACACATGTGAAGGTTAACAATTCAATAATTGACGATAATCCTACTATAGCTAAAAGTTTTAATGACTACTTCTCAAATATTGGTCCGAATCTTGCCAGTGCAATACCCCGCACCCAAAAAACCTTTGAATGTTTTTTAAAGAATAAAGATCCAAATCCTTTATTCTTTATTCCAACTGATGCCAATGAAATCATAAATATTGTAAAAGAACTTAAAAGTAAAAAGAGCCCCGGATATGACGACATAACCAATGATTTATTAAAAGATATCATTAATGAGATTGTTATTCCCTTAGAACATGTCATGAATTTATCACTTGTCAATGGCATTGTTCCTGACAAAATGAAAATTGCTAAAGTGGTCCCCATACACAAAAAAGGAGATCCATCTGATATCAGTAACTATAGACCCATATCTCTTTTACCATCCTTCTCCAAAATACTTGAAAAAATAATTTATAATCGTACAATAAAATTCATAAGGAGCTTTGAACTTTTGTCTAATTCACAATTTGGCTTCCGGCAAAAACACTCAACAACACATGCAATCTTATATTTTATAAATCATGTAGCAACTGCTGTTGACGACCATCTTCATACAATTGGGATCTTTCTGGACCTCTCCAAAGCCTTTGACACTATTGACCATGAAATATTATTATCTAGATTATCACATTACGGAATAAGGGGAAAGGCCTTGGAGTGGTACAGAAGTTACCTTACAGATAGAAAACAGTTTGTTTCCATAAATGGTTCCATTTCCGATTACAATGACATAACATGTGGAGTTCCACAGGGTTCGCTTCTTGGGCCATTATTGTTCATTTTGTACATTAACGATTTTCAGAATTCTTCGGATATTCTATCATTTATATTATTTGCTGACGATACTAGTGTCTTCTTTTCTCATAAAAATCCAGATACTCTCATAAACACAATTAACACAGAACTTGGATGTATTTACGATTGGATTTGTTGTAACAAACTTTCTTTGAATGTTCAGAAAACACACTGCATGCTTTTTAGCAATTCAATTTCAGCTTTACCCGGGAATGTCTTTTTAAATAATACTACAATAGACTTAGTTGATTCAACGAAATTCCTTGGTTTATTTATCGACAGCAAGCTTTCATGGAAGCAACACATCATGTATTTATGCAAATTAATATCCAGAAATATGGGCATCATCAATAAAATAAAAAGCAGTTTTCCTTCAAATGTACTACTAACTTTGTACAATACTCTCATACTCCCTTACTTAAACTACGGGATATTAGCTTGGGGCAACTCTTCTAGAACGTATTTGGATAAATTATTACTACTTCAAAAAAGGATAATGAGAATCGTCTGTTTTAAAAATAAATTAGCCCACTTTGATCAATTATTTCATTCTAATAAGATACTAAAGATACAGGACTTATACAACCTTCGTGTGGGCTGCTTCATGTATCAATTAAATCAAGGCGAATTGCCAGCTCCATTAACTGTATTGTTTTCAAAAAATTCGAGTTTTCACAGCTACCCAACAAGACAATCTTCATCATTCCACCTCCCATTGTTGAGAACCTTGTATAAACAGAAAACTATTATTTACACTGGCCCTTATTTCTGGAATTCTCTTAATGAGTCTTTTAAACACTCACCATGTTTATTTTCATTTAAACGTAACCTTAAACTTAACAAAATAAATAGTTATACCAACCAGTCTTAACTACAGAAGGCTATGTCCCATCCTTGTGCCTGTGTTAGTAAAGGCATTGTCCCGTTCCGTGTGGTATCGTATCGTGTATCGTTTATTATGTATCGTTTGTTATGTATGTTTATTATGTATGTATAGCAAAGCTTCTAAAGGTTTCCTTCACATTACAGTGAGCATTCTTATGTTTATTTTATACTTGCCATATATTAATTGATATACTGAACTGTATTACTATCAATATTTTGTACAACTTTACACTGTTTTTTTCAGAATGATTTTGAAATATGAAAAATCTTGTAAAATTTAATTTGCTGTATTGTGGAAATAAATGAAAAATGAAATGAAAATAATGAAGTCATGCCAATATTGCATTTTCATTTTCCCTCACGGAGAATCAGCATAAAAATTATAACATCTGTAATCAAGAGAATGTACTATTTGGGTATGGAAAACGCATCTCAACTGTTAATGATATGACAAAGGAAGACGTAAAGAGGGAAAATGTTCGAAAAACTCGTAAATCACATGAACGGGAAAACTATGTTTTGAAAGAACTTTTTGCCTGTCTAAAAGTGTATATATGAGAGCCATCCTGGGAAAATGGGTATTATAGGTGAAATTTTGGATTTTGAGTTTTTTATGCTTATAGGTACTTGGACATATGTGCAATGTGTACATGAATTATTAGAGTCTAATTCACATGTTTCTTCTAGATATGGCCACTTGAAATCCCCCCCCCCCCCCCACGCGCGCAATTAGGCTGTTTCGGCCTTTTACCCTGATGAATCAGGCAAATTATGTTTGTTTGATGTTGATGGAAGTGTGGAGGGGTGCTGTGCAACCCAATGTTGTATTCATTTCTTTATTTTAAAAGATT
This sequence comes from Echinometra lucunter, assembly GCA_029962745.1. Taxonomy (NCBI): domain Eukaryota; kingdom Metazoa; phylum Echinodermata; class Echinoidea; order Camarodonta; family Echinometridae; genus Echinometra; species Echinometra lucunter. The sequence continues at coordinate 25,264,889 of CM057153.1, forward strand.
CATGCAAATTTAAATGCAAGCATGTGACGTGCACACACACCCAACCCCACACACACACACACACACCCTTGCACAAAACATGCACGCCCTAACCTGCACCCCACAAACATGATATGCACACACAAGAAAACAGGTCTACCACAGTCAGACATACATGTGTACATAAAATTCTAAAATTAATACTGGGTTGTTACGCATACTTAAAAGTATCTTTCAGTGAAACCTTGGTCAATTCTGCTTTAAAAAACAAACAAAGAAAAGCATTGTAAATTCTGATGGGAGGATAGCAGACGTACGTCTTTAAGACGTCATAAAATGGTCTCAAACTGGTCCACACGTCATACGTCGTATAGACGACTATTTTGCGACGGCAATATAACGTCTTTTTATGACCAATATTTCCCCACTTTTTGTTTGACCATAATATGATGTATATTTTACGTCGACTATTTACCACTTTATTACGTCTTCTCTAAGACCAGAATAAGACGGGGTTTTTACGTCAATTATTTCCCACTTTTTAACAGCTTTTTCAAGACCACAATATGACGTGTTCTTTACGTTATTTTTTACATCCGTTATAGGCCTATTGCTAGGCCCTACCAATTTCTTATGGCTTGTCCAATAATTATAATCCGAAATAAAAATCATTAGGCCTATCAATATCATCAGTAGACCTAATTAATTAATATGCCTAGTATTAATTAATCAATATCATTAATTATCAATATTATTGCTATTGATAATTATCATTATCAATAACAATAACCATTATAAACTTCTTGCATTTTTAAGACATGATATTAATTCAAAGGAGAAATTTTTAATTTGTACCCCGGCCGAAATAAGGTAAGCGTTCCATGAAAAGTTTTGTCAATGATTTTTTTAATTGACAACTGTTATAAGCTATTAAAAATCCTTGCATCTGATTGGCTGAGAGGAAATTAGTAGGTGAAAATCACTGACGTGACTCTTCATGGAACACTCCATCATCTCATTTATCATGCTAGCTAGCTGTGCACGTGTGGCCGTGGTAGCACTCGACGTGAGTCGGGTTATCAACAACTCAGACAAGGGGACAACTCGGCCCTACTGTGGATACGCTGACCGAATTGTCCTACCATGACTGAAAATTTCATGAAGTTTTTAGGGTTAGGGTTAGGGTAGGGTTTAGAATTAGGGTTCAGGTTAAAGTTAGGTGATAGAGAATGCCGGGAGCCCGGGACAACAGTCAGCCCCAAGACCGAGTTACCCCGGATCATGGCCCCGGCCGAATCTTGATTTGGTCGAGGCGCTGCTAGCATGATGCAAAGCATGCATAAGAATCCCTTGTGTAAGTCATCATGTTGCATGCGTAAGCGTAGACCTATTTCCATCAGTTTTATTGTCAGTGTTTGTACACGTACGGTCGGATGAATCAGACGTTGGACAGATGACTGGATTTCTGGCTTACGACAGGTATGAATGCATTTTTTCTGTAGATAATTATGGGTATAATCGTGATCCAAGTCCCCCTCATTCACCTTGCACAGTTAATGCCGCAGCCCGAACGCTTGCACATACCATGCATAGACACAGTAGCCGATACGGTTTATTGTAACTTACATAGCCTGGCTAGCCGCTAGGACTTCCACCTCATCACCCTCACACGTGTGTGTGTTCATACACACTGAATGAGAGACTGAGAGGGGACTTATATCACGATTAGGCCTACCTAACTCAGTTCTATCCAGTGGCGGTACCAGGATTGTTAAAGTGGGGGGGGGGGGGGGGGGGGGGGGGCAAATGGAGGGCAAAAGAAAATGTTGGGAGGCAGGGCCAGGGGCAGTCAATTTTTGTTTGCGTTTATGGAAAAATCGAGCGTGAAGCGCGAGTTTTAGTCGCCGGCGTAAATCCACTTTGAGGAGTGGGGGGGGGGGGGGGAGGATAATTGAATTTTTGGACTATTTTTTTCCCTCTTACACACATTTTAATAATATCAATTTTGTGAGCGAGCGAAGCGAGCCAATATAACCGCTTTTTAAATTTTTAATTGCATTTTCAAATAAATATTCTAAAATATGAGGGCGAGCCAAAAATGACTACTTTTCTTGTTTTTAATCGCATTTTAGAAAAGAAATTTTAAAATATGAGCGAGCGAAGCAAGCGATCCAAAAATAACCACTTTTTTGGTTTTCAATAGAAGTTTTGAAGAGCAGAAAATGGTATTTTAGAGCACTTCAAAGCTTGAATATGATGCTTATGACAACATCTACTTATTTACAAATTACTTTATAATTTTTCTTTTCAGTCCTCAAAATTTCTGAGGGGAGCAACTGGGGGGGGGGGCAAAGCTTCTGAGGGGGGGGCCCATGCCCACCCTTGGTGCCGCCACTGATTCTATCACTTACTGTCTATTCACAGACACAGCGCTATCACTTCACGATAGTGATCTGAGTAGTACTAGTAGATCTAACTGTTACACATGACATGGTACAACTACATCTCAAACGGGCATAGGAAGCAAATGGTTAACCCACTGCAAAAATCACGATGTTGATTAAGCTGAATTCTCTCAGCTACAAAAGTGACATTGTAAAATTGAATGCTTGGTTGATGTTTTGGCATTATCGTGAAATAAGTCACCAGCCCATTCACTGCTGTTTATTTCGTCAGTGCTGGTCACAGCTGGTGACTTCTTTCCACTTTCATAACTCTACTAACAGACGTCTAGACTTTTGAGCGCACATGCGAGAAGAGAAGTGACTTATTTCACATCAAGGCCGATGTTTTTTTCCACTTCTTTATTTTGATAAATTAGAACTTACCCAAAACGATGATTTATTGGCCTTTATTGTGAAATACATCACCTCTCTTCTCGCATGTGCGCTCGCATTGCACATGTACAAAGTTTATGTTTATGTTTATTCAATTTCCAGGATGTATAATGACATCACAAACAAATTTCAAAGGAAACATAACAGCATACATTATAACATAAGCAACAACCAATGCCTAGGGATTACCTGAAAGAAATTATAATTTCTGTCTGAAGGCTCCCCTCGTTGGTTGTTGTTAAACAAATTGATACAAAGAAGATCCGCAGTGAGTAGCTGACAGAAGTAAAGGGATTTAAATCTCAATGGAAAACAGTAAAATCAGAATGAAAATAGGAGGGCAAAAAGTTGCATATCCATGCTGCCATATTAAAAAAAAATGGGAGTGGAAAGAAGTCACCAGCACTGATGAAATAAATGACAGTGAATGGGCTGGTGAATTATTTCACGATAATGCCGATTTATCACTTCATCTGCACTTGGGTATTTTGTTCTCTCCGCCAAAGGTCAACCGGAAGTTCGAGATCTTGCATATACAGTCTAGATCTATATAGATCTATGCAAATGCAAGTGCCGATTACCTTCCCGTATTCCGAATGGGTTCGCCAAAATTTTGTGTTGTCCTTGTCTGACGCCACTGGTTAGATCATGTTTGACATGATCTGAGGTCAGCCAAATCGCCGGGGGGGGGGGGGGGGGAGGGGGTAGGGGGGGCACACAGTATATAATGCGTGATGGGTATTTTGGAGAAGACCTCATTTTTACACTCAAATTTCGGTTCCACCAAAATATAGCATTTTCTTCCTATTGACAAAATGAACAAAGAAAACCGTTCTAAAGCATACCATTTTCTTCTTATCGAGAAAAAACAAGAAAGTAATCCATTTCAAATTTTCGTTTTGCTGTTCCGTTTCACATTAATCCGTTACAGTGGGCTTCATTTCGGTGAAAATTGACGAAGGCGAACTGTTCCAAAGACCCTGTTTTCACAAACATTTGTAGTTCCGAAACCTGTTCCAAAGACCCTCCTTTCCCCAATAAGCCCGCTCCAAAGCCCCCATTGTTGTGTCTTTTGTGATGTTATTGCACAGCTACGCGCATGCACAAACATTGTTCAACATTTAAAAAAAAACCAAACAAACAAAAACAAGGGCTGTACATATGCTCCATATGATTTAATGAAGTTGTTGTTAGACCCCAGTCAACGATGCTTTAGCGCCTAACGTGTTGGACTGTATTGAACATGAAAGTTTGCCATTGCAACAAAGTGACATTGTTAACGTACAATATTTCATTTTGTTTCAGCAGAAACTTTTTGTGTAGAAATAGAGGAGGTGAAGTCAGAGTTAAGGGAGAATCGAAAGTTGCTGAGAGCCATTCTAGAGAGGCTGGAATACAATGGTGCAGTGGAAGATGCTCAAGTACATCGTAGGGCTCCCTGACAACAAGCCAGCTCTTCCTTTCAATATTAAAGCAAGAGCACTTAGAAGAGCCGGACAGAGTCCTTCAGCATATTCCTGAGAAGAGAAAACAGTTAGTATCATGTTTTAATGAAATTTAAAAAAAAAAAATCATACAAACTAATAACCCTGTTTTATTTCTGGAAAAATGAAAAGGGCATAGTTCCTTGCCCAATTACCTTCAGGTACATAAGTGCAGAACCATAGTTCATGCGCTCTGACCAGTGCAATATCTCACCCTTGTGCACAAACCTGCATGTTTTGTTTTGCAAACTTTCCTGGTGCAGCAAATGATTATGAAGTATTAAGTATGAAAAAGGCTCCTTTTTCTGATTAGAAGTTGAGAATATGTATTGTTCATGAGACAGTCCCCGTAGATAGGGCACCCTAACAAAGAATTGAGATAGTGAGAAAGTAGTAAATAAACAGTTAAATTGCACAAAGAAAGTGAAGGAATGTTGGTAACAATTTGATATAAACAACAGCTGAAATACTGGTATCCGAAAGTATGTTACCTAGAAGGAATTTTTATTCTTTTAGTGAATCATAAGTAAAAGTAATATGTGCCTTAATTTATTTATGAAACCAAATTAGAGGGCTCTAAATATTAAGTAATTTTTGCTGTTTTTCTGCTTCCATTCATAATAAACGATGTGAATGTCATCTTGAAAGCACTAATGACTGGTCCCTTTCACATGACAGTGCAACAAACTTTGATTCCTTGCTTTCTCTCCTACACATAGGTGAGTCACTTCAGGAGGATGTGCAGACACTGTGGAGGGAGTAACCCAGATAATGAAGAACCTGATGGAGCCTGATTGGCAGTCAGATACAACTGGAAGAGGCAGAGGGGTACAAAGAGGAGCTTTTCTTCTTTAAAGTTCATTACTGATAGGTAAGGATCCTTTTCTTACTGAGATACAACAACTGAGTGTGTTCTTTCTATAGGCTCCTTAATGTTAGCAGTTTGCTCATCTTGACCTCACACCATATTTTTTGAAATTATTCTTTTAGATTTAGGTAAGTTGATGGATTTCCTGTAGACCTGTCAGTATTCTATTACAAGGATTATAATACATGTAGTGAAATCGATAAGGCTCAGTCATATTAGGTACTTTATGAATTGAAATTGCATGTATAATTACATGGATGTGGATATGTCATTTTCAAGGTAAAATGTGATCTAGCCAATATGAGTAAAGTTTCAATTACTAGTACATGCTCTTATATATATATATATATGATATATAATATTTCTGTAAAGCGCTTAGACACGTCTCAGAGAAATGTACTAGGCGCTATATAAATGGAGAATATTATTATTATTATATCCATTAAACATTATTGTTCTGACAGATGCAGTGATCGAGGGCGAGTGCCTCTTGCACATCCGTTAAAGATGTTGAGGGGTCATCAAGTACGTGTATGTACCAACGGATGTCACAGAAAGGATACAGGGATACAGGGAGAGAAAATGATCTCAAAGATTTAGAGGTCAAAGGTCATAGAAGTTTTTATGTACATAGAAATGGTTCATTCTTGCAATAATTCAACCATTTGACGGATAAACTTGGCTTTAATATGTACATGTATGCATATGGTTGGGACAATGATCTAATTACATTTTGGGGTCTCAAGGTTAAAGTTGAAAGGTCATAGAGGTCTTTATGTAAATAGAAATGGTTTGTTCTCACAATAACTGCACAGCCATTTGACGTGTGAACTTCAAATGTGGCTCATGATGCATATGGGAGGGACAGTGATCTGATAAGATTTAGGGTGTAAAGTTCAAAGGTTATAGAGGTCATATACATGAAGATTGCTTTTTCTTGCGATAACTTATGAACTCTGTGCTGTTCAACTTAAACTTAGCTCATTTATGCATATTGGAGGGACAGTGGTCTGTGTAGATTAGGGAATCGCAAGGTCAGAGATGTCATTGTTTGTATACATGAAAATGAAAATAAACAACATAAATGTGCCATATCATTTTCAATTATGGCAATGGCATAGGCATAAATTTCGATGTGGTTGAGGATTCATATACTTTGTGTTATCTAAGCTAGGTGCTCTTGTTCTTTATTGTATTTCTAAATTCTAATTTCTGTAGATTCAAGTAATATACTGATGTCTATCTTTTTCAATTTTGCTCATAATCATAATGTGTGTGTGATAAGCCTTGTCAATGCAATTTGTTATACTCAAGTCAGGTGTTTGTATTATTTATTATATTCTTAGTTCTGATTGAGTTTATCCTCTTAGTCTTTCCATTGTTTTTATAGACAGACCAAAAATTTGTAATACCTTTCCTTCTCTATGTACCTTCACTTTTTGAAGTGTAGAAGAAAGTTTTATAATTGAGGAAAGACACGTACTAAGTTTTGAAAATGCAATTCTGTGCAATGTTGCTGTCAGATTCATTAAATATTCTTTTTGTCTTGGCAAAATAATTTTTAATAGTTTTTTTTTTCTCTATTTGATGGCATTGTACGATTGCTCTTATATACATGAAACTGTATGTGCCTAAAATGACAAGTGAGGAGTAAAACATCACATCTAAAGTATGTCTTTACAACGTCTTGTACTATCATGAAAGGGAGAGACAACCCTAGAAGTTTTACTGTTTCAATAAAAGGAGGTGAATTTGAACAGCATTTTAAAAACATAATGAGCAAAATCAGTCAAAGAAAAAAGAATATGTCATTTACTTATGTCTTAAAGACATTAGTTTGCACCTGCACAAGACGTAAAATAAGATGTATTTTGACGTCACTTAGACTCATTTACATTTTCTAATAAATTGCTATCGCCTCAGCAAATTGGCAACACTGATGACTTCATATGCTAGCACACCCCTCCATTTACTTTGTACATGAAATGTCACATTCTCTTAATTTTTTTGGAAGTTACATATTTTCTCTTCCCATACTCAATTTAGGTCCTATGTTATGTAAAAAGCAATTCTTCTGCAAAATACATTGACTGTGGGGGTTAGAAAATGTGTATCTTCCAAAAGAAATTGAGAAAATGTGAAATTTCATGTACAGAGTGAATGGTAAAGCTATTCGTGTATGATGTCATCAGTGTTGCCAATTTGTAGAGCCAAGAGTAATTTACTTAAAAGTGTAAATGAGTGTAAGTGACGTCAAAATACGACGTCTTATTTTACGTCTTGTGCAGGTGCAAACTGACGTCTTTAAGACATAAGTAAATGACGTAAAAAAGATGTAAGACATGACGTGAAAAGACGTAAAAATGACGTGATTTTTACCGGTCTGAGAGCTCCAATTACGTCTTAAAGACGTCTCCTTTTAACCAATAAGACGTAGAAATTACGTCAAAATATGACGTTACTATGATGTCTTCCACTGTTGCAAATTGACATCTTTAAGACGTAAATCAATGACGTAAAAAGACGTGAGAGAAGTCGTAAAAAGACGGGAAAATGACGTGAATTTTACCAGTTTGAGGGCTTCTGCTTTGGTCTTAAATACGTCTCAAAGACGTCTTATTTCACCCAATACGACGTTAAAATGACGTCAGAATATGACGTCTTATTTGACGACTTGTGCTGGTGCAAAGTTTCGTCTTAAAGACGTGGTAATAAGACGTAAATAAGACGTACGGCCCGACATAAATAAGACGTAAATATGACGTATTTTTTACCAGTCTCTGCTATCAGGGGAGGAGTTTGGGGTAATTTCATCATGAACTGTCAACATCAGATACAATTGCTGACTTTGGTCTTTGTGATATTACCTATTCTAGCACTTACTCCTTCACCTCCTCCTAGATATCAGGCTTTTGCTTTCAGATACTAGTATCTAATTTGTGATCTTGCTCATTTCTGTTTCAATTCAAAGTAAAAGAAAATAAATTAATGTGTATACAACCCGGTTTTATAATTTATGCAATAAGCAAATTGTAAGTAGCAATAATCACACAGAAAACAGTACTTGTATATGGTAAATATTGTTCAACTATTTTTTCCACACATTTCACAAATTGAGTTCATTGCAAGCATTTTATACTGTAAGTAGATTAACTTCTTCTAGACTTCATATCTGGAAGTAAAAGAGCATGTAGCAGTTTCTCTCCTCTGTGTCCGTTTCTGCTAACATCAAGCGTGTAAAAATTTTGGAAGAAACTCAAAAGTGAGGAAGCAAAGCAACCGAGCTGGTCATGAGGGTGCTTTTGCATGTTTCAAACTGAAATTGAAGGATTTGGTGCACACTTTAGATGGATTTTGTGGAAAATTCTCATTTAAAAAAAATGAAAATTTTCAACAAAAAAGAAAAATGGGGGAGGGGGCAACTGTCCCCCGTTGTGTATAGTCATGCCTGCTGGTCAAACTTTATCAACACTGGATTATAAAACAGAATGTACTGGTTTCTTTCGTCTGTGTTCATCTCTTTACACATCAAGCGGTTGTCTATCACACTAGCTGTAATCACAATACAACGCCTTAGCCAAGTAAAGATGGCATCCTCCTCTGACAGTGAAAAAAAAATGAGCAAAAAAGGTAACTTTTTTTTATATATACTTCGTAGTATGGAAACAATTATAATTTTTCCTTCCATCAAACACTAATACAGTTTCCTACTGTTCCATTTCCTCTGCCAGTCACGAAGGGTGAGGTGAGAGGTTTGCCTTGTCCTCATCCAGGAATGGGCGGATCTCTTTCCACAGGTACTTTTTGCAGTCCAGGGAAAGTCCAGCTGCTGGCTGGAGCGGGGGCATCTGCAGAAATACTGGGTTGTTGGGAGAGTTCATCAGAAGGGTGAACCTCTCTTCTTTTTCCTTGCTGGATTTCTTGGCTCTTAACAACACCTGGTTCAAACCTGCATGGTTGAGAATACCAAATGATTAGTTTCGTAATATTATATTAAATTGTGACAAGTATAAGCCTTGTCCTTTGTTTTCCTTTTGACAACATGTACCAAGTGTATGATTGACAATGTAATAGACAACACAGTCATTTCTCCAATTAGAGTTTCCATTACAGTTTTCATGTCATTTAGTTTCTAGATTGAAGACCTCCGCTCAAATGGCGAAAGAAGGTGAAATTGAAGTAATATCAAATTTTAAGAGTCATCATTACAAAAAAAAAAAAAACAAGGAGTGGAAAAGCCCAGAATAATAAGATTGTGGGGGGAAAGTGAATCCTCAAAAAGAAGAAAAGGAAAGAAAAACCATTTTGTACATTTCTTTCTGTACCTTCCAACAAGAAATCTAAGAAAATGGGACAAAATTTTGCACAGTTGAAAGGCATGCTTTAGAACTGTGGGCCACAACGAACATGTTAATGACTATTACTAATATGCTCACATTTTAAAAAACAAACACAATGTACCTGAAGAAGTGGTATTGGCGAATCCCAGAGGCCTGAATTATGCCTTCAAGTATTGTTGCCAACTGTAGGTCGGTACAAGGGTTTTCAGGCTGGACAAACGCAGGTTCAAGGAATATATCCTAAAGGCACTGGACAGCTTCAGCCTTTCTGTGAACATAAAGCACATCAAACAGGTTCATGTTGTCATTCAATACTCAGACAATGCATGGCATTAGTGTGATGGTAACTGTAACAGCATTTCCAACATAAATTGATTGAAATGGCAATAACAAGAAAAGTCTTTATTGTTTTTATTAGAGTTCAAACACATCTCATTACATTGTTTCATTTTCATTTTGAACCTAGGCCTATATATGTACATAACTTGTCATCTTTAAAGATTAGTATGTTAATATAGGAATGTTTGAGTTTGTAACCTTTTTGTATTTTTCAAAACTTAACTTTGACATACAAAACTTGCTAATAAAAATCACAAAGGGGGAAAATGTGTTGGCATAACCAATTACCCCCCCCCCCCCCCCCACCTGAAAAAAATTAACATTAGGCTCCATTATCAAATGTTAGAAATATTTCTTGGAATATTGGGAAAGTGTAATTTTGTTAAGATTTCGTCTAATAAACGTAATGAAAAATTCAACTCAGCTACGTCTCTTTAAACAGAATATCAGTCTTTCACTAATCTTGTATCTAATTTGGCCTAACTTTTAGACTTGAACTTGTTAGACCGCGCAACTCTAAAAAAAAAATGTACAGGCTATAGCCGCATAGAGCACGAAAAAAATACCAATTCACAAGTGAGTAAGAATGTGAACAGGGTTTTTTTTGGAGAAAGAAAAAAATTCTTCCACCGACCAACAAGCTAAACTAAGTTTTTTTATACGATACCCTCTGGCACTCGGTAATGCATATATCCCCATCTACATTTTTATCCTCTCAAGTGAAGAAAGGACTTGCTCGGCAGGGTATCTGCGAGCTGCAACAGCCAACAGCAGGGCGAACGAACCTGTCGGCTCGCCAGGCATAGATCTAGAGCTACACAACACTAGTAACAAGCGAAGCTAGCACTGTCACTTTAGCAGTTTTGTTTTTTGTTTTGATTTGATTTGCGAGTGGTTCGCACATCCTGTTTACATTCATTTTGACATATCGTGAACCGATTATTATAAAAAAAGAAATCAAGCGACAGCACATTTAACTTACCTTGATGCATGAAAGAAATCTGCACCTTTCTGACTGAAATATTCATGCAATTTGATTCACACATGCACAATTAAAAACAGAGAAATCATATCCCGGATGACTCGGTTTTTTTCGAAGCGCAGGCTAGCTAGCTGGAACAAAATTAATTTCCCGCGCGCAACTCATATCACAGCTGATAAGGCGCGCCAGAAAAAAAAAAAAGTATGCGCATTAAATTGCGTCCTAGCCAATTACTTGCTTTTCACCTGTTTTCGACATAGCGCAGTATTTCTATCTTTGCAAACTACTTAATTTGCAGTTTAGAACTTTAGATCTACTCTGATTTACTATGATTACTCTGATTACGTAGATTATTTAGAGTGACCTAAAATGATAAAAGCATGCCCTCAAATTCACTGAATGGTGTCGTTGGGGCAAGGTTCAAGTGTCGTGGTTTCCGAATATATTTCGGCGGAGAAATTTTCGGCGAGGCAATTGTCATAATCATTATCAATTGTCGGAGAAGAGTAGAATTATTATTAATTTACTGATGATTATAATTAATTCGGCGGAGCAAATGTCGTTGTTTCGGAGCATGTGTCGGCGGAGCAAATGTCGGCGGAGCATATATCGGCGGAGCAAATGTCGGCGGAGCATGTGTCTGCGGAGCAAATGTCGGCGGAGCAAATGTCGGCGGAGCATATATCGGCGGAGCTTATGTCGGCGGAACAAATGTCGGCAGAGCAATTGTCCCGGATCATTTGTCGGAATTTTCGGAGCAGTTGTCGGCGGAGCATATGTCGGTGGAGCATATGTCATGGAACCCCCACTCGCACACTGGCCCCCTTACACACATTTTATTTTATTTTTTTGCGAGCGAGCGAAGCGAATGAGCCCAAAATAGCCACTTTTCTGGTTTTTAATCGCATTTTCAAATAGAAATTCTAAAATATGATGGTCGTTTATGACTGATTATCAATCAAATTTTATTAACTGATTAATTGAAATATCATTTCTTCCTTAAAAAATGTGTGTGGGGGGATATTTGTACACGCCATCCCCCCCCCCCCTCGAAAAAGTGTGAGTGTAGGGGATATTTCCCCACCCCCGGGATTTATGCCAATGCTGCTGATAGTATCTTCCGGTGTCATAGCCGCTCAGCACTTAACTTGATCATGTTGATGTAAATCATGTAAAAGTAAAAGGCTGCAGGAAAAATTCTTTTGTGTAAACATGGTAAAGGCTGCAAAAAATATTTCTAAACGCAAAGTGTGCAAAACCGTTACCCCAATTAGTCTTTAATATTTACAGGCGCCTAGATGTCAGGTTGATAACAATGGGACACAATCATGTCCAGGGGCGTAACAGGTACCTGTTATCAGGGGGGGGGGGGGCAGAGCCCAAAATTTCCCGGTAACTAGTCTATGTCTAGAATCTGTGGCGTAGTTAGGACTGCATTTTAGGAGGACGGTAGTGCTCCACCGGTGTAAATCCAATTTGAGCAGTGGGGGATGAAAAACTTTTAAATTATTTTTTCCCTCGCACACACATTTTGATATCTATTATATGAGCGTGCGAAGCGAGCGAGCAGAAAATAACCACTTTTCTGGTTTTGAATCGCATTTTCGAATGAGAATTCAATATGACGAAAGAGCGAAGCGAGCGAGCGGAAAATAACCACTTTTTTCGATTTTAATCGCATTTTCGGATGTAAATCCTAAGATTTGGACGAGCGAGCGAAGCGAGCGAGCCAAAAATAACCACTTTTTTGTTTTCAACAGCATTTTCAAATAGAAATTCTAAAATATGATGGTTGTTTATGATAGATATTCTGAATTTTTACTAACTGATTAATTAAAATAAATTTTCTTCCTTAAAAGTGTGTCTGCATGGGGGGGGGGGGGGAATTTGTACACACCATCTCCCCTCTCCCCCAGGGGGTGATAGATCCCCCACCCCTCGGAGTTTACCCAATGTAGTGCTCCCTAGAGGGGAGGGTGCAGGGAGGGGGGAGTTGGAATCTCCAACGTTTCTTTGCATTGTTAGTTGTCGGTAATTAAGTCAGTCTTCTGCGGCGTAACTAGGATTTCATTTTAGGAGGACGGAGCTCCGGGGGGGGGGGGGGGGGGGGGGAGGGTGCATGGTGCAAAGCGCGGAAGCTCCGACGTTTTTTCGCTGTCAGTTCCCGCTCTTCTTACGCTTTCTGCCTGTTATCGGGGGGGGGGGGGAGGGGGCATACGCATAGCCCCAAATTTCCCGGTAATTAAGTCTAGAATCAGTGGTGTAGCTAGGATTTCAGCGCGCTCCCTAGGCATGCTAGGGGGAGGGTGCAGGGATGGTGATATCCCCTCTCGCGCGAAGCGCGGAAGCTCTGACGTTTCTTTTAATTGTTCGTTGACTGTTCCCAGTCTCTTACATTCTCTCCCTGTTATCGGGGGGGGGGGGGGGGAGGCAGAGCCGAAAATTTCCCGGTATCTTAGTCTAGAAATAGATTATGCGGTGGTGAGCCCGCACCGCGTTGCTCGTTGCGAAGCCCTTAGCGGGTGGGGCCCAGGGTTCTGGCTTAGGGTCCCTGATGGGGGTCTACAGGGAAAGCCACTGCGGGGGTCCAGGGAGTGGAGCATCCGGAAGCTCCGGGGTTTTGGTACTAAATTTTCCCTCATTTCTTTTGTTTCCCTTTGCTTTTTTCTTTTTCCCCCTTTCCCTCTTTTCCCTCTTTCTCTTCTTCTTTCTCCCCTTTCTCCTTTTTCTTTCCCGTTCTCCTTCCTTTCCCTTTCTCCTTCTTTCTTTCCCTTCCTGCTTCTTTCTTTTCCTTTCTTCTTCTTTCTTTTCCTTTCTTCTTCTTCCTTTCCCTTTCTCCCTTCCTTTTTCTTCCTTTCCCTCCCTTTCATTTTTTCCCGGTGGTTTGGTGGATTTTCCCACTGAAATCCTTCAGGGGGCACTCTGCCCCCCTGCCCCCCGGCTGTTACGCCACTGATCATGTCTAATTCACACCGATTGCTCTTTTCGCAATCAAATCACCGTGTCGTCATCTGAAACGACCGTGTGAATTGTCTGTGGAAAACAAGCCACTCCTCGGAGCCTATCAAGGATGTTAATTCAGTGAAACGCGTCTCGTATTAATAATTTGGTGGAGGAAATTACTTTCAAAAAATATGAGAGTGAATTTATTGGAAAATTATTCTTGAATGATCCCTAGACAGTCAGTGTTATAGTCATCCCGCAAACTGGAGAACGGCTTCCTCTTTCAAGCAAATTGATTTGTTGATTGGGTCCTCGATATTTGTGAAAGGCAAAGATTTTAATGGGTCTCTGCCATAAATGGAACAAATATTACTATCATTGCGATTCTGAACAGAGCTTGCTTTACCTCCTGTAATTTCATTCTCATTTTCATTTCATTTCATTTCATTTATTTCCACCATACAGCATTTACGTTCTCTATGGAGAAAGTGTGGTCCTAAGGGGTACTATATCTTAGTTAATCATAAACTCAATCAGAGCATAAATGTTTTTATTGAGATGACATCACATTTTTTTCGCTTAACAATGCAGTTCGCATAGCTGATTAAATAGATCACCTCGAGACGCCTTGAGTGTCATACGTAAAGACTTCGACTCGTTTAAATTCCCATTTCCCGCAAATCACTTTGCGCCGGATTGTGCTTCCATTGGGCTATCCTTAGTTATCGGAACAAGATTTGTCAAAGCTGTTTTCTGGTTACCACTAAATATTTCCATTTGTATAGTTGTCATCTTGTAAGCTATATTCCGAAAGAGCACAATTTGCGTATACTGGAAGCATCACTCCACGCATCCTTATCCAGATGATGAACAGGAGTTGATGACGACCAACGCAGTAGTTCAAGCCCAGAGAGACATCGAATCATCATGGAAAATTACTCTACGATCACAGCAGACATGAACGAACCATTGCCGCATGGGTATTACAGAGTGAATAACTTCTTTGCCATTACTTGGTCCTTGATATCAATCATTGGCATATCAGGCAACGCTATCAACCTTCTGATTCTCCCCAAAGTACAGGCTGCGGGAGGAACAAAAGTTTTCCTGACTGCTCTCTCACTTGCAGATCTGTTGACTGCAACCTGCCTCATCACTTCCGTCATTGTGTCCAGGGTAGGATGGGAAGACAGTTATGTTTGGGATACTGTATCCAAATCCTGCTTCATTTTAGGAACTTGGGCCTCTGGAACAAGTGCGAACTTCATATTTGTGGTAAATCTCGATCGCTATTTACATGTGGTGCGACCTTTGAAATACCATGAAATCATTACTGTGAAGAGGGCTTTATCGAGTTCAGTAATATTAGTCATTGCCATTCTAGCCTTAGGGCTAAGTTTCGTCAGTGCAACTGAAGAATCGTTTAACCAGTTCACCTTTCACAGCAAGAAGGTTATATACATCCTTGACATACGTGTAAAGATATATCTTGTAGCTTCCATCGCTATATGGCCCCTTGAAGCGCTTGTCCTGACGATGTACACCCATATATTTTGCATCGTCCGAAAGCATGCCATTAAGATATCCGCTCAGGAGAATGCCGCACTTCGGCTGGAAACAGTTAGCGCCATAATTGGTATTGAAAATGTAAGTGGACCTGTCCAAGATAGCCCAAAGGCATCCACCTTAAAGATTGATCATTCTTCTTTTCTCCCGGCAGTCCTAGACCCTGATGCAACGAGTTCTCGACCACACAGTGGGAATCCGCTCAGAAGGAAAGAACTGCGTCAGCTTGGTCAATTCAAAAAGTTTCAGAAGCTAATGAAGCTTCCTCAACACAATTTTCGGAACCTCCGAACCACGTGTTTAATTACGGGTTGTTATCTAGTGGAATGGCTGCCATTTACTATCCTCGTCGCTATATCGGTGTTTTCTGGAAAGCCTCCAAGTGACGTTACCCTATTAGTTACATACACAATGGGGAAAAGCAATTGCTGTGTCAACTGTTTCCTGTACATGTTCTCGCGATCAGATTTCAAGACGGCCTGTCGACATTTGTTTCGTTGCAGATAGTTATTGATGCGATTGTCTACGTGCATATTGGTATGGATTCAGGCGAAGATAAGAACCTCTTGGCCGAGGATTTCTTGACGTTTGACTTTCAACCATTCAAAGTCGCGTATTTCAGACTTCCGTTAATATGATGGAGTTAAAACGCTACTATGGTCAAGTTATAAAACGAAGTCGATATTGGGCCTGACTGCTAAATGTTCAGAATTTTGGAAGTTCAATTTTCAAAACGTCGCACCAAATATGAATTTATTTGAGCTGCCAAACTCAGAAATGAGGAAAAACCTTAAGGATATTCTCGTGAATTTTTTGAATTTTAACAAGCATGCATTCTTAACAAAATATCGACGTTCTGGGTGTATCTGCTCCATACTGTTAGCGCTGCTCCGCATTACTGACTGCTAGAGCAAGGTTGCCAGTATTTGTCACGTTAAGCCAAAATCCAACTTTATATTTTATCACAGAAATATTTTCTATATTTAATCAAGTCATGTAAATTTCATATTCTTACTGTTTCAGCGAAAGAAAAATCGGGAAAAAAGGAAGAGTTGCCATTACAATATTGATTTTCATTTTCACTGTTTTGGAACCAGTGTTTGTCAAAGTGGCTCCAGTCTTCGAGCACATGTACAAACTTAAAGTATGCTCGGACTTGAGTTATAGATGGCGCTTCACGCAATGCTTGCGAAAATCCCACAGGGCAAAGCCATGACAGTTTTCTAGTCTTTTTTTTTTCCCCGGTAGGCTTGCCCCTTAGCGTGTATGCTGCAACACGCAATATGCATATAAGTTCGACGGACTGAGCGGGGGATAGCGACTTCGACATCTGTTTGCCTATTCGCATCTAGACTGGTTCGTGCACGCGAACAGTCCAACTGTCATGGTGCTGCCTTGTGGGATTTTAACAAGCATTGCGTGAAGCGCCATCTATATATCAAGTCCGAGCAACTTTAAAGGAGAGTTTTTAAAACTATTAAACTTAAGAAAAACGAGTTTTTAAATGTTAGTATCCGGACCCTCCACTGCATCGCTAAAAGTTGACATTTTGTAGATATCTTTTTTTTTTTCAACCCTATACAGCTGTGTGTGTTTTATAAGCGATATGGTGTGATACCGGGTGTTTTAAAGTGATTTTGCACTGTAAGCTATATGGTCCCAACGAACACAGGCTACAGGTCGAAAACAGGTGATCTAACTCTTTAGGATAAACACCCTTCATTTTTTATTCCATAACATAAAAAAGAACTAAACAACTCTTATATGATGACATGATTTAGATATGATGTTTTTTTTTTCATTATTGCTGTATGTACGCTTTCAAAGTATTTCATGAAAACAATCTATTCGGATTTCCACTGCATTCTATGAAATTATTTATCAAGTTGCTTAGGACTATACATAACAATTCAGACTGAACCTGCTAAAAACATGTATTTGTTCTCTCATTACATGACGGAGAATAAAACTGTATAAAAGAAACTAAAAGATTTTCTTTCTACCTTACCTTTCCTTAGCTTGTGCCCAAAAAAACCCTAGTGCGAGTAGATCTTTTTGTTTGATGTCATATGTTGAATGACTACGTGAATAAAAATGCTTAAATCACGAAATATTAGAGAGAAATAGAAGAGGTAAAAGAGTAAAAGATGACTGAGAGAAAGAAGGCATGGGAAGAGAGAGAGAGGGAGAGAGAGAAAGCAAGAGAAACTCGTATGAATGAAGCCTTCACGGAGAAAGAGAGATAAAGAAAAATAAAGAGGCAGGGAAACATACATGAATTATTGGCCACTTCACACTGTGCGATCCAACTGCAAATCGCTTTTCGCATTTTTAATGTGAAAATTTAAACAAATAATCCTTGTAGAGGTGTTGTGGTCCAGTGGATAAGTCTCCGGACTTTGAACCACAAGGTACGGGGTTCGAATCCCTGCCGCAGCACTAATGTATTTTGGCAAGACTTTAATCTACATTTGCCACACTCGATCCAGGTGAGGTAAATGAGTACCTGGCATGAATTAATTCCTTGAAATGCTTGAGAGCTGTAAAAGGCTGCCGGGCTAAAGCCGGGGTAATAACATCCAAAGTCTTTTGGAAGCGCAAAGAGACGTTAGATAATAACGTGATATGCGCTATACCAGAACGGATTATTATTATTATTATTATTATTATTATTATTATTATTATTATTATTATTATTATTACTATTATTATTATTATCATCATTATTATTATTATCATCCTCATCATTATTATTATCATTATTATTATTGTTATGAATAATATGAATTTTTCCAAATCATCCAAATTTTGGTTCACTATAAGCCTTTCAGTCTAAGTAAATGCCAATATAGGCTTCAAATAATACAATCACAAGACTGCCATGACGTCACGACGATTCGAAATTATTTCGCTTTTCCTTCTACTTCAAGGAAGCTCCCAATAGCCTGGAATTTCAATTTTTTCACCTTTTCGGAACTTTGATCATTAAAAATTCATATGTTTGAATATTCACATTAAATGTCATGACAAAACGGATGGCAGACAGATCGTATTATAGTTATGGTAGTGTGCCTTTAACTTAAAATTGATAAAAGGGTGTTCATGGTAGTCATGGTAGTTGTCCGGGAGTTTTGTTCGAGGAGTAATTGTTCCATCAACAGCAGTTGATGTACAGTGAGTAATCACATTAGGGATACTTATCCGGGAGTAATTTTCATGGGGAAGTTGGGGGAGAGGGGAAGGGGGATTTTCAAACGGTTGTTGTCCATGGGTAAATGGAACAGTTGTTCGGCCTTAATTTGTCCTACTGTCCTAGGGATAGTAACTTGTCCGGGACTAATAATTGTTTAAGTAGAAATCCTTTGGATACTTGTTTTGATGTGGCAGTTCGAGTCTGTTCTTCAATACGGCCTTGTTTAGTCCACGACCATGGCAGCTGGTGTAGTCAATATCAGGAATAAGTCATTCCGTATTTCTCCTACTCATTACTAGGCTATCGTAAAACGGGGTGAATATATACAGATTCCCTTTTTCCCCTTCATATTTTGCCCAAGTACATATTCATAGCATGGCTAGTAACAAAGTTTTTGGCCATAAGATATGTCCATTCATGCTACCTTCCCACATAGCAAAAATTCCAGCAATATTATATTCAATTTTATACACAAGTTTTGACTGTTCCTGTATCACCCCAGCATTAGGGTGAATAGGAAGAGAATCATTATGTAATTTATGAAATATGAGTACTTTCAAATGCCACATGTATACTAAAATCGTTAGTTATTTTTGGAAAGTGTTTTTAAGATCGTATACATGTACATGTTCTGAAAATTTTTCGAAGGCATTATCAAAAATTTGAATAACAAGGCCTAACAAGAAAAGGGTATTGCGTGTGAATTAAAGTGCTATATATATCCTCCCCTTTTTTGATTTCTTTTTGTTTTAATATGCTTGGCAGGATGGCTTTGGATATGCTTGATTTAAGAGCGTTATTGTGGCATACATACATGCATTGCTTATAATTTAGAAATGGGAAGGGGATCATTGAACAAGTTTACAGGTTTTGGTTGTTTTTTTATCAAAGTAATTGTTCATCCCATTGAATGTCAAATGGATATTCGTAGGCGCAAGAAGTGTCTATTTTCTGAAAATCAATTAAATAGAACGATACAATATTGTTTGCCAAACTTTATATGCCAGACATTGTTGAAGCGTTCTTGAGGCGCCCGAAAATCACTGTTTTGGGGATGCCGTTCAGTTTTCAGGCTTACCAGTTATCTACCTGCTTGGATATTTGCACTATCATTATCATTATGGTTATGGTACCATGTGATATAATAATTTTGAGTTAGGTATATTTATCACAAGAACATCATGCTCGAATGCGTAGATATATTCATATTCACCCCGGGTATTCAACAAAAATATAAAAAATGAGAAAATGGTGGAAAAAACATATAACCCCAAATACAATCATTTCCTTTCTACGTAAGAGCATATCTGTGAGGTCTCCATAGAAAATTAAGTCATTCCTTGTGGAAGAGAGAAAGTTTTGGCCACATCTCATTTGTAGACATATTTCAGGACATTATTAAATATTCCACACAGAATGAGATTATAGTTGATTCACATCATAATTAGCATGTCTAGCCAGGTGGAGCTATGTGGTAAATAATCAAGATAAATGAAATGGGTGAACATTATTTGTAAATAAAATAGTTAAAACCAAGTTTTTCCACTTTTTGTTCCTATTCACCCAGTTTTACTGTACCCCTTATCCCTTAATTTACATATCTTCTTATCTCCGTTCCGTTTAGGAGATTTGTAGCAAATCAAATGCGATTATATCAAGATGAACTTTAACTCAGGTCTCTCATTTGCTGTACACATGATAGGCTTTACCATGGTTTGTTAATTAAGGAGACCGAGGTCCATCGATCGAACCGTCCTTATTTTGTATAAAGGAGAATGACAATGTTGACCTAAGTTAATCTATGAATGACCAAAGCTACGCCTGCATGAGCTTGATATATTTGCAAGGAGTATCATAAAAATGATCAGAAATTTCTTTTTGAAAGATGTAATCGAGTGAGGATTTTTTTTTTCTAAACTTCATGCGTTTCCAACAGGTTATTCGCCTTGGCTCTTACACCGTAAAATTAGGGAAATAAACCAATAACAAAGTTTAAGTCATTTTCTCAAGATAGTTTTGATAGCAAATATAGTCCAGGCTGTATAGTATTTCATTTTAATGTTTTATTCCACAGATCTGAATATATATAGTACTTACCCCATTAGGAGGCTTTTTTTCCCAAATCAATTTCTTTGTACCTTGCCTTTGACTTAGTTAATCATAATCACGTTAAGTTTGTCATTTTCTCAAGATAGTTTTGATAGCAAATTAAGTATTCCAGGCTGTATATTGTTGTATTTTTTTCATGTTTTAATTCTAACGATCTGAATATTGTACTTTCCCCCATTAAAAGGCCTTTTATTATTTTTTTTCCAAATCAATTTCCATGTACCTTGCCCGTGACTTAGGTAATCATGATCACATGCTTATTATCATCTTGCTCTTTCATGTATAATAATAATAATAACAATATGCAACATTTATATAGCGCTTAATACAAATGTTTCTAAGCGCTGCATATCACGTATCGATCCTTTACTTTGTTACGTGTCGATCGAATCCAGTACTCACGTGCATTCACTCGCCGTAGTGGGAATTTCCGTTTTGCTAAGCCGTATGCATAGACCTTGCAAACAAACGATACGGCTTTTTACTAGAAACTTCTTCATGTGCAGTATTGTTAAAACAACAGTTCATTTTGGTATAGGCATTTGAAAGTCCTGCATTACAGGGAGCCTGTGGTCACAGTCGTAAGACTGCACATCGAGAAAGAGATATCCAGTCAACAGAAAACATTTCCAGGTATGTATACTGTATCTTTCAAAGACAGAAATCAGTCTTTTCTAGCTCATACATGGAATTTAATGTATGATTCTTGAACTAAAAACAATGCAAGTGTCTGTAAATAATCATATTTCGAAGTGACTGACCAGATTTTATTTGCAAGGATTACGTAAGTAAGGAATTAGTAAACGGGTGCGCACTGGCATGAAAAGAAATGAATATTTAGAGATAGACCTAAGCATACGGTTCTTTGAGACGTGAGGGCTATTGGTTTTATATTCTTAGTGAAGACATGAATAAAACAATTAACAATAGTATGATCAAGTCATGTGATATCTCGATGTGGAAGTACGAGTGGCACAGTATTGTACATTTTACATGTATATCGTCTCTATGTATGCACCAGATATAGTGGATGTATGTATACACGAACTTCCTTCTAATTCTTTTTATCCTTTTTGAAAATGCGGTCATGCGTTTAAGCCTTTTTCGTATATATATCGTTATCATCCTGGTTATCGGTTATAGCCTATAGGTATTTTACAGCCTTTTTTAAGTAGCGGGTTTTCACTAAACTGAGAAATAAGAAAGAGATCTACATGCATCGGCTAATCTTTTTCTAAATTTATGTTTGTTTTTTCAAAGGCTCAAGAACAATGGCGGAGGCACCAGCGCGGAAGGTCGAAGGGAGCTTTAAGCGTTGTCTTAAACCTGGAATGAATCGCCCACATGACGTCATTTGTCATCAAGGTCAATACATTGTCACGGATACATTTTACAACAGGGTAATAGCAGTGAATCCAGCAGACAGCTCCTCCGTTGTTCTTTGTGAAAAGAAGCAAGGGCCACTTTCGTCAAATATACGGCCTTACGGAATCGTCGCGCTGTCGGATTCGAAGCAAGATTTCCTCTTCACCGATACAGCAAACCGTTGTATTTTGCGATACGTGGATGACTCCTGCAGGATTTGGGCCGAAGCAAAGCTGCCTCAGAAAGGACGTCCGACTGGAATAACCGTTGACTCAGAAGGTCAGGTTTATGTCGCCGACTGTGAAAACCGCTGTATATGGGTCTTGGATGAACATGGTAGGTACAGCAGCTCGTTTGGATCGCAACACCTCCAGTCCCCGTGGTTCCTAGACTTTAACTCTAAAGGGGATCTCTTCGTAACGGACAACCATGGTAGCATCAAAGTGTTCACTAAGGATGGACATTTCGTCAAGAAACTGGAGGTACGTTCCGAAAACAGGTCTTGGACATGCCGCGGCATTGCCATCGACCAGTATGATAATATATTTATTACCGCAAGGACGACAAGTTCTGTCGGTCTTCTCAGCAGAGAAATGATCGTTGTATTTGATGCAAACCACAAGGTGATCTCAAGCTTTGGAGGTTTGATGAAGTTCCGCTTTGTGCGAGGTGTTTGCTGCGACTACGGGAACAATCACCTTGTCGTTGTAGATGGGGAATGGCACCGGCTTCAGCTGTACAACCTATATGATCAACAACCGCCAAGATGTCATACTAGTTCAAAGGCCACAGATCAGTCAACTTCTGGAGAAATATCAAAGGATGGAACAGGTGAAGTTACGATCCACCAGGAAGATTGTGAAAGCAGTGTTCATGAAGATTTGGAAATATCAAGCTATGCCTTGAGCCTCCTTGATGAACAGGATGATAATAATTACGATCCCGAAACATGTAATGATGATTATGACTACGACTACAGTCATCTCGAACTATTTCAAGCGGAGAACTATAACATCGCTTCACCTAATTTGCTTTCTGAAACTGGGGATTGAATTTCTTTGTTGGAAACCGTCAACTGGAGCACAAAGTGAATGCGACTGTTTTTTATGAGCTCAATTCCTGTAGATCGTCTAGTTTGAGATAGGGAGAGAGTTGGGTTGGATTCAGAAAATACAATGATGGCCGAATTCGTGCTACAGTTTCTGTCTCGAGAATGTATTATCAAAGGTGTTCAACAGATAGTGTCATTGTATATACCGAAGTAGACAGTACAAAGATGAGACATACAAATTGATGAGCTTTCTATTTTGTTATTCTCATATGCTAAAACATGTCACATGTTTCATCTGACATCTTAAGACGGTCTTTCAGATTCGACAAAGTACAGCTTTTGTACCAAGTTCTTTTGCGGTAAAATTTACAGTGAACCTAACAGAAAGGTCCATGGTTCATTGAAAAATTTATTTCAGAGGGAAGAAATATTAATGAGAACTGGAAGTAGGATAAAAATGCCTCCGTATATGATGTAAGGCATCTCAGTATTGGCAATTTTGTTACGAGTTTCACCATACCCGTGAATGTGTGTAATATTCTTCAGTTTGCTGCAAGACAACGTTTACGGTATCGCTTTTAAGACTTAAAAACCTTTGGACTCTCAATTATAACCTTTACGTCATTGAGAATAACGTTCAGACTCACGTGTAAACGATAAAGTATATATGAAATATTGTTTGGCAAACTATATATGCCAGACATTGTTTAAACGTTCTTGAGGCGCCTGAAAATCAACGTTTTGGCGATGCCATTCAGTTTTCAAGCTTACCAGTTTTGTATTGCCGCCATCGATATTTGCAATATTGTTATTTTTTATGATTATGGTACATGTGATATCATTTTTGTTGGTTAGGTATATTTTATCACAAGATCATAATGCTCCATAAGTGCGTAGAAGTCTGTTCACAAAAAATAGAAAAACATGAGAAAAAGGGGGGAAAACATGTAACCCCAAATGCAATCATTTCCTTTCTCTGAAACTTATGTCCATATTTGTGAGGTCTTTATTTAAAATTAACTTATTCCTTGTAGCATGTCAAGAGGGCAGAAAGAAAGTTTGACCACATCTCAACTTTAGACATTTTTCAGGACATTGTAGATATTCCATACAGAAGTAGATTATAGTTGATTCACATCATAATCGGCATTGCTAGGCATCTGGAGCTATGTGGTATATAATCAAGATAAATGAAATGGGTTTACATTATTTATTGTAAATAAAATCACTAAAAACACTTTGTTTCACTTGAGTTCCCATTCACCCAGTTTTACGATACCTCTTATCCCTGAATTTACATATCTTCTAATCTCCCTTTGGCTAACGAAGATAGCATAGTAAATGCGATTTATCAAGATGAACCTTAACTCCGGTCTCTCATTTGCTGCACACATGATAGGCTTTACATACCATGGTTTGTTGATGAAGGAGGCCGAAGTCCACAGATCGACCATTCCTTACTTTTGTTTGAAGGGGAATGACAACGTTGATCTAAATCAACCTATGAAAATGGCAGTAATGACCAAAGCTATGCCTGTGATCCTAAATTGCAGGGGGAAAACATAAAAATGATAAAATTTCATCTTGACAGATGTAATCAAGTGACATTTTTTTTTCTAAACTTATGTCATTTTCAACAGGTTATTCTCCATGGCTTTTATACTGTGAAAATAAGGAAATGAACCAATAGCAAACTATAAGTCATTTCCTCAGGATAGTTTTCATAGCAAATATAAGTCTTCCATGCTCTATCTTATTTTTTTAAATACGATCTGAATATAGTACTTACCCCCATTAGAAGGCATTTTATTTTTTTCCAAATCAATTTCTATGTACCTTGCATGTGACTTGG
Organism: Echinometra lucunter; assembly: GCA_029962745.1. Taxonomy (NCBI): domain Eukaryota; kingdom Metazoa; phylum Echinodermata; class Echinoidea; order Camarodonta; family Echinometridae; genus Echinometra; species Echinometra lucunter. The sequence continues at coordinate 25,289,797 of CM057153.1, forward strand.
CTAATCATGATCATCTTGTTCTTTCACGTATCGATCCTTTAATTTGTTCAATCGAAGCCAGCAGTCACGTACATTTATTCGCCGTAGTGGGAATTCCCGTTTTGCTAAGCCGTATGCATAGACCTTGCACACAAACGATACGGCTTTTTACTAGAAACTTCTTCATGTGCAATACCATGGCAGTCTGTTGTTAAAATAACAGTTCATTTTGGTATTGGTATTTGAAAGTCTTGCCTGACAGGGAGCCTGTTGTCACAGTTGTAAGACTGCGCATTCGAGAAAGAGATATCCAGTCAACAACAACAACAAGAACAAAAAACTTCTCCAGGTATGTGTACTATATCTCATAAGGACGGAAATCAGTCTTTTCTACTTCATACATGGAATTTAATGTATTGCATGAGTCTGTAAATGACCACTTTCCGAAGTGACTGACCAAATTTTATTTGCCACGATCACGTAACTAAGGAAAAGTAAACGGGCGTGCACTGGATTGAAAATAAACGAGATTTAATTCGTCATTCGATCAGACGAATTAGGTGGTCTGTCGTCTTTTTGATATGGATATGATATCTATGATTATGAAAGGTATATCACAGTTGGCCTTTTATTCATCATTTTCATCATCAGGGTTTGTATCACAGTCAACATTACTATCTCATTATCATGGTCATGAAGAGGATTATAGTCATTCCCAATTAAAGTCCCCATTGAGAGAAAATTTACAAAGAGGAAACAGCCCTGATAAAAACGTGTTTTGTCAACGTTCTGAAAAAGTTTTGTGAACGTTTATTAAAGACAAGGATGTATCAGACATAAAAATGTTTTGTAAACGATTTATGAACCTTCTGAAAATGTTTTGCGAACGTTTTTTTTTTAAAGACGAAGACGTAGCAGACCTGATAAAAACGTTTTGTGAACGTTTACTAAAGACTTAAACGCAGCGGACGTAATAAAAACGTTTTTTGAACGTTATGAAAACCTTTTTGTGAACTTTCTGAAAACATTTTTGTGAACATTTATTAAAAATGAAGCTGAAGCGGAACTAATACAAATGTTTTATAAACGTTTCATGAACGTTCTGAAAATGTTTTGTTTACATTTATTACAGACAAAGACGTAGCGGACCTACTAAATATGTTTTGTGAACGTTCTGAAAACGTTTTGTCAACATTATGAAAACATTTTGTGAACTTTTAAGGCATAACAGTCCTAATACAAACATTTTGTAAACGTTTTGTCAACGTTCAGAAAACGTTTTGAAAACGTTTATTAAAGACGAAGACATAGCAGACCTAAAAAAATGTTTTCTGAACGTTCTAAAAACGTTTTGCGAACGTTTATAAAAGACGAAGATATAGCAGACCTAATAAAAACGTTTTGTTAATGTTTTATGAACGTTCTGAAATCGTTTTGTGAACGTTTATTCAAGACGAAAACGTAGTGGACCTAATACAAACGTTTTGTTAACGTCTTGTGAATGTTAATTAAAAACGAAAACATAGCGGACCTAAGGAAAACATATTGGAAACATTTTGTGAACGTTCTAAAAATATTGTGTGAACGTTTATTCAAGACGAAGACGAAGACGTTCACAAAATGTTCTGAAAACGTTTTGTGAACGTTTATTAAAGACGAAGACGTAGCAGACCTAATAGCGGACCTAATAAAAAACGTTTTGTAAATGTTTTGGAAACGTTCTGAAAACGTTTTCTGAACGTTTATTAAAGACGAAGATGTAGCAGACCTAATAAATTTGTTCTAAGAACGTTCTGAAACGTTTTGTGTTGGGTAATCTATTTGCTGCCTAATCACCAGTTTATCTAATGTTCAATGACCTGATGAACCTAAAAAAATATTCAGGTCTGAGAAGGAGACTAGCATCACAGACACAGGACGATTTGATTTTTAGTATTATGCAAGTTAACCCTAAAGGTTCAGTACACGTTCATGAATCATATTTGCAATAGGGTTGTACATAAACTAATGTACACTGCATTGCAATAGACATAACATGCAAAATAACGCAGTTATGGCGTTGTTTGTAATTGTATGTGTAAACGGAGTCGATGAAGATGGTAATATGAAAGGGCAAAAAATGTTAAAAAAAAAAAAAAAAAAAAAAAATTGACACCGCCGTCGCCGGGAGTCGAACCAGGGACCATGAGGATGTGAGACCAGTGCTTTACCGATGGACCAGAATATAGTCCATAGAGATAACACGTAGATGGAAAATGGGATTCCTAAATCATATCTTCCAGTTCAAATTTCGATATGTTCCTGACATCTGATTAAAAAATAAATGGCACACTTACGATAGAGAATTTTCTCAGCTACAACATACTCGAAGCTGGGCGAAAAATCGAGTAGAAATAACGGAGCTGTTGCTCAAAAAAGACGGGAATGTAGAATCAAGAATAGAAAAAGGTCATGTCCCATAGACAATACACGCAAACTGTGAAAAAATGACATGCCTCCGTTATTCGTAAGATTAGACCATGATGCAGTTCTCAAAATGAAAAATGAAGGCAATTGGTATATAAGAGCATTGTCTCAGCTACAACATACTGAAATCCTGGCGAAAATCGACCAACAATAAGCGAGATAGTCTTGATTAAAGGTAAAAAACATGACGTCATTATTCAAAAAATGAAATTTTGAGTTCACATGAGAATATGGTAACGTTCCGACTGTTCGACCCCCACTTTTTTTTCATGAATTCAAATCTTCAATTCATAGGCTTTCAGAAAATGTAAAAAAAAAAGGGGGGTCCCCATGCTTTTTAACGAGCTATGGCGGATTTTAAAGGGGCATGTTTTTGCATGTTTTTACGTTATTTGCCCCATAGACGCGCGCACGGATTTTAAACTTTGACGCGCGCGTGCGGCGTTATGGTCATTTGAAATCGATTCTAATTTGATGGAAATGGTCAAGAAATGTCTCAGAATTGCAAATCAAGTGAAAAAACGGCGTTTAACGTTATTTACGAGTTGCGCACGCGCAAAACGCGCGCGCGGGCGCTTACGCGCGGAAATTTTTGAAATGCTTAAAATGACCTGAAATGGATTTTGGTTTGATCCATGAGTGATTTTGAGCATTTTTAAATTTTGCGCGCGCACTGACGCGCGGACGTACGCGTACGCGCGCGTTTGAAAAGTTGGGATTGTTCAGATTGATATGAATATCCATCATGCCAAATAAAAATAAAAAATGACATTCCGTTATGAAGATATGATCATGAGATGATATTTACAAAATGGCGCCTGGATGACGTCACGATGACCGGATGATTTTGAAAATGACTAAAAATCCGAGATCTCGTAATGACTGATGATTCCTGAAAATTTGACGAAAAATGATTGAGCCAGTTCTGAGATCTCGACTGCACAAAAAAGTGGGTACCAATAAAAGAATAATAATAACGAGATTTAATTCGTCATTCGATCAGACGAATTAGGTGGTCTGTCGTCTTTTTGATATGGATATGATATCTATGATTATAAAAGGTATATGACAGTTGGCCTTTTATTCATCATTTTCATCATCAGGGTTTGTATCACCGTCAGCAACCTTCTCATTATCATGGTCATCAAGAGGATTATAGTCATTCTCAATTAAAATCCCCATTCAGAGAAAATTTACGAAGAGGAAGCAGCCCTGATAAAAAACGTTCTGAAAAATGTTCTGAAAACGTTTTGTGAACGTTTATTGAAGACAAAGACGTAGCGGACCTAATAAAAATGTTTTGTAAACTATTTATGAACCTTCTGAAAATGTTTTACGAACGTTTATTAAAGACAAAGACATAGCGAACGTTCATTAACGATGAAGACATAGCCGACCTAGTAAAAACGTTTTGTAAATGTTTTGTGAAGGTTTCCGAAAACGTTTTTGTGAACGTTTATTAAAGACGAAGACGTAGCAGACCTAATAAAGATGTTTTGTAAAAATTTTGTGAACGTTCTGAAAATATTTTGTGAACGTTTATTCAAGACGAAGACGTAGCGGACATAAAAAAACTTGTGTGAACATTCTGAAAACGTTTTGTGAACTTTTACTAAGGACTAAAACGTAGCGGACCTAATAAAGACGTTTTGTAAACTTTTTATGAGCTTCTGAAAATGTTTTGCGAACGTTTATTAAAGACAAAGACATAGCGAACGTTCATTAAAGATGAAGACATAGCCGACCTAGTAAAAACGTTTTGTAAATGTTTTGTGAAGGTTTCCGAAAACGTTTTTGTGAACGTTTATTAAAGACGAAGACGTAGCAGACCTAATAAATATGTTTTGTAAAAATTTTGTGAACGTTCTGAAAATATTTTGTGAACGTTTATTCAAGACGAAGACGTAGCGGATCTAATAAAAACGTTTTGTAAACGTTCTGACAAGGTTTTGGAAACGTTCTGACAACGTTTTGTGAACGTTTATTAAAGACGAAGACGCAGCAGACCTAATAAAAACGTTTTGTAAACATTTTGTGAACGTTCTGAAAATATTTTGTGAACGTTTATTCAATACCAAGATGTAGCGGACCTAACAAAAAAACGTTTTGGAAACGTTTTGGAAACGTTCTGAAAACGTTTTGTGAACGTTTATTAAAGACGAAGACGTATCGGACCTAATAAAAACTTTTTGTGAACGTTCTCAAAATGTTTTGTGAACGTTTATTAAAGACAAAGACGCAGCAGACCTAATAAAAACGTTTTATGAACGTTTATTCAAGTCGAAGACGAAACGGATCTAATAAAAATGTTTTGTAACAATTATTAAAGACGAAGATGTAGCAGACTTAATAAATATGTTCTAAGAACGTTCTGAAACGTTTTGTGTTGGGTAATCTATTTGCCGTCTAATCACCAGTTTATCTAATGTTCGATGACCTGATGAACTTGAAAAATATTCAGGTCTGAGAAGGAGACTAGCATCACAGACACAGGACGATTTTGATTTTTAGTATTATGCAAAGTTAACCCTAAAGGTTCAATACACGTTCATGAATCATATTTGCAATAGGGTTGTACATAAACTAATGTACACTGCATTGCAATAGACATAACACGCAAAATAACGCAGTTATGGCATTGTTTGTAATTGTATGTGTAAACGTAGTCGATGAAGATGGTAATATAAAAGGGCAAAAAATGTAAAAAAAAAAAAAAAAAAAAAAAAAAAAAAATTGACACCGCCGTCGCCGGGAGTCGAACCAGGGACCATGAGGATGTGAGACCAGTGCTTTACCGATGGACCAGAATATAGTCCATAGAGATAACACGTAGATGGAAAATGGGATTCCTAAATCATATCTTCCAGTTCAAATTTCGATATGTTCCTGACATCTGATTAAAAAATAAATGGCACACTTACGATAGAGAATTTTCTCAGCTACAACATACTCGAAGCTGGGCAAAAATCGAGTAGAAATAACGGAGCTGTTGCTCAAAAAAGACGGGAATGTAGAATGAAGAATTAGAAAAAGGTCATGTCCCATAGACAATACACGCAAACTGTGAAAAAATGACATGCCTCCGTTTATCGTAAGATTAGACCATGATGCAGTTCTCAAAATGAAAAATGAAGGCAATTGGTATATAAGAGCATTGTCTCAGCTACAACATACTGAAATCCTGGCGAAAATCGACCAACAATAAGCGAGATAGTCTTGATTAAAGATAAAAAACATGACGTCATAATTGAAAAAATGAAATTTTGAGTTCACATGAGAATATGGTAACGTTCCGACTGTTCGACCCCCAATTTTTTTTCATGAATTCAAATCTTCAATTCATAGGCTTTCAGAAAATGTAAAAAAAATGGGGGGTCCCCATGCTTTTTAACGAGCTATAGCGGATTTTAAAGGGGCATGTTTTTGCATGTTTTTACGTTATTTGCCCCATAGACGCGCGCACAGATTTTAAACTTTGACGCGTGCGTGCGGCATTTTGGTAAGTTGAAATCGATTCTAAACTGATGGAAATGGTCAAGAAATGTCTCAGAATTGCAATTCAAGTGAAAAAAACGGCGTTTTTACGTTATTTACAAGTTGCGCACGCGCAAAACGCGCGCGCGGGCGCTTACGCGCGGAAATTTTTGAAATGCTTAAAATGACCTGAAATGGATTTTGGTTTGATCCATGAGTGATTTTGAGCATTTTTAAATTTTGCGCGCGCACTGACGCGCGGACGTACGCGTACGCGCGCGTTTAAAATGTTGCAATTGTTCAGACTGATATGAATATTCATCATGCCAAATATGAATGAAAAATGATATTCCGTTATGAAGATATGATCATGAGATGATTTTTACAAAATGGCGCCTGGATGACGTCACGATGACCCGATGAACTTGAAATTGACTAAACATCCGAGATCTCGTTATGACTGATGATTCCTGAAAATTTGACGAAAAATGATTCAGCCAGTTCCGAGATCTCGACTGCACAAAAAAGTGGGTACCAATAAAAAGAATAATAATTAATAATTAATAAAGAAAATTCTGACGAAATTAAGAGGTGATCTGTCATAATATGACAGACCACCTAATAATAATAATAATAATTAATGAAGAATAAAGAAAATTCTGACAAAATTAAAAGGTGATCTGTCATAATATGACAGACCACCTAATGAATATTTTATAGAGATAGACCTAAACATGCGGGTTTTTTTGGACGTGAGGGCTATTGTTTTTATATATGTAATGAAGACATGAATAAAACAACAAATGTTTGATCAAGTCGTGTGATATCTCGATGTTATCAGGAGGAAGTACGTGTGGCTTAGTGTTGTACATTTTACATGTATATCGTCTCTATGTATGCACCAGATATAGTGGATATACTTGAACTGTATATTCTTTTCTTCACTGTTTTCACCTTTTGAAAATACGGTCATGCGCTCAACTTAGCCTTTTTCGTATATCATCCTGGTTATAGCCTTGGTGTTTTACAGTCTTTCCTTTTTTAAGTAGTGGGGTTTCAATAAACTGAGAAATCAACATCGGCTAAACTTTTTTTTTTCCGTTCTAAATTTATGTCGTTTTTTCGAAGGAAATATTTAGCTTAAGAGCGATGGCGGGTGCACCATCTCAAAGAGTCGAAGGGAGCTTTAGGCGTTGTCTTAAACCTGGAATGAATCGCCCACATGACGTCATTTGTCATCAAGGTCAATACATCGTCACGGATACATTTAACAACAGGGTAATAGCAGTGAATCCAGCAGACAGCTCCTCCGTAGTTCTTTGTGAAAAGAAGCAAGGGCCACTTTCGTCAAATATACGGCCTTACGGAATCGTCGCGCTGTCGGATTCGAAGCAAGATTTTCTCTTCACTGATATAGCAAACCGTTGTATTTTGCGATACGTCGATGACTCCTGCAGGATTTGGGCCGAAGCAAAACTACCTCAGAAAGGACGTCCGACTGGAATAACCGTTGACTCAGAAGGCCAAGTCTATGTCGCCGACTGTGAAAACCGCTGTATATGGGTCTTGGATGAACATGGTAGGTACAGCAGCTCGTTTGGATCGCAACACCTCCAGTCCCCGTGGTTCCTAGACTTTAACTCCAAAGAGAACCTCTTCGTAACGGACAACCAGGGAGGTGGGAAGAGACCTGGTAGCATCAAAGTGTTCACTAAGGATGGACATTTCGTCAAGAAACTGGTGGTACGTTCCGAAAACAGGTCTTGGACATGCCGCGGCATTGCCATCGACCAGTATGATAATATATTTGTTACGGTAAGGACGACAAGCTCTGTCGGTCTTCTTAGCAGAGAAATGGTTGTTGTATTTGATGCAAACCACAAGGTGATCTCAAGCTTTGGAGGTTTGATGAAGTTCCGCTTTGTGCGAGGTGTTTGCTGCGACTACGGGAACAATCACCTTGTCGTTGTTGATGGGGAATGGCACTGGCTTCAGGTATACAACCTGTATGATCAACAACCGCCAAGATATCATACTTGTCCAGAGGCCACAGATCAGTCAATTACTGCAGGAATATCAAAGGATGGAAGAGGTGAAGAAAGGAGTGACCACGAAGACTGTGAAAGCAGTGTTCATGAAGATTTGGAAATATCAAGCTATGCCTTGAGCCTCCTTGATGAGCAGGATGATAATAATCACGATCCCGAAACATGTAATGATGATTATGACTACGACTACAGTCATCTCGAACTATTTCAAGCGGAGAACTATAACATCGCTTCACCTAATTTGCTTTCTGAAACTGGGGATTGAATTTCTTTGACTGTAATTGACAACTATATATATATAGCATTGACGTAAATCCCGGGGGGATGGGAGATATACTCCCCACACTTTTTCGAGAGGGGGGATGGCGTGTGCAAATACCCCTCCCCTACACTTTTTGAGGAAGAAATGATATTTTAATTAGATCAGTTAGTAAATTTTTTTTATAATCTGTCGTAGACGACCATCATATTTTAGAATTTCTATTTGAAAATGCGATTGAAAACTAGAAAAGTGGTTATTTTGGGCTTGCTTGCTTCGCTCGCTCGCAAAATAAAAATAAAAATGTGTGTAAGGGCGATCCGGCGCGGGTGGGTGAGGGTGTGTTTTTATACTTAAATGTGAGTTCGACAGAAAAAAAATCGGCAAAAAAGTCGATCATCCCCCCACTCCTCAAAGTGGATTACGCCGGTGATATTATAGCAAAAAGTGAAGTGACAGGTTTTTATGAGATCAATTCCTCTTGATTGTTCTAGTTTGAGATAGGGAGAGGGTTGGATTTAGAAAATGCAATAATGGCCGAATTCGTGCTACAGTTTCTGTGTCAAGAATGTATTGGCAAAGGTGTTCAACAGATAGTGTCATTGTATACCGAAGCAGACAGTACAAAGATGACAAAGATGAGAAACAACAATATTGATGAGCTTTCCATATTGTTATTCTCATATGGTAAAACATGTCACATGTTGATATGACATCACTGATCTTAAGACGGTCTTTCAGATTCGACAAAGTACAGCTTTTAATTCTTTTAAAGTGAAATTTAAGGTGAACTTTGAAAATTATAATGTTTTTTCGGAGGGAAGAAAAGATTGATGAGAACTGGAACTGGGAAAAAGGCCTCGGTATATTGTTTCACCATATCCATCAATGTGTGCAATATTCTTCAATTTGCTGCAAGATAACGTTTACTGTATTGTTATGTAGACTTCAAAACCTCTGGACTCTCTCTTATATCATTTACGTCATAATAGACCATTCAGAATAATGCTCAGACTCGCGTTTACATGCATGTGACAAATCATTTTCTTTGATCTGTTTTATTCTGTCTCAGCTTAAAAAGTACTTGACTTGTGGGTGTTGGTCTATTTTAAGATATCAGTGGAAAGTGAAACTAAACATAGATTAGCACCATACGAGCCTGTTTCCTTCATTAATCAAGAAGTACTTCCTTGATCATTTAGCCAAAGCTTATAGAGTTATAGGAATTGTACCATTTTTAAATTAAATTTTACTTACATAGAATAAAGAATTACCATTATACTGTAATTTTGTTTCATCATTCATAGTATATATCTGCTGTCTTGTCTTTATTTCCCTTATGTATAGCATTTGCTTTTATAGTTATGGATATTGGTCATGTTGGTTATGTTGAATTCTTTTGTTTGTTGTATATATAATTTTAAAAAAACATTGTAAACAGTACTGCAGTTCAGCCCTCGGGCTGGGATGCGATATCTTAAATAAATGATACCATTACAACATTCCTCTTTTTTATTTGATTATATTTCATCGTTAAGTGAATCGGCTTTACTCGACTGAAATTAATATGATATTGTTGTTAAAGACATTCAGTCGTGGGCTTTCATGGGGAATGGATCATAATTGGCTGACACCAGCCTTTGTGGAAAGCACTGAAAATACCTGTAATAGAACTACATTTCCGGAGCACAGCAAAACATACTGTCCCACCACAAACATTCTTCGGCCTGCTTCGGGCATTCTCGGGCCAGGGAAAGTGAGATAACGACTTTGCCATATGGGGCAAAGGGTTGAATATACAGAGCATTACATAAGGTCTGTTGGTCATAAAACTCATGGTGATGGACAACACCTGTTACTGGGTAAGCACCCATGGTGTCAAATTCCCCATGAAAACTCACGACTGAGCGTCTTTAAAGGTAAAAGGCGTCAAAAATTACATCACATGAGAGTCGACAAAATTCCCAAAGCACCGTTAAACATTCCTATCTGAACGCCTACATTTTCGTAAAATCACTCGCAATGTTGCCCTTCAAAAGCTTTATCCATGACGGTCATGGATACTTATCTATCATCATACTGAATCACTTATTTTTTTATATTTTCTTTCTGCTTCTCTGTTTGCCCCCCCCCCCCCCGTACCATGGACCCTCTGCTTTTGCCTTTGTTTTCTCTGTCTCTCTGTCTTTCTCTGCCTCTCTCTCTCGTTGTTTCTCTCTCCTGGCTGTTCCTCTTCTCTTTTTATCTGATTGACTTATGTATCTCTCAATCGCTTCTGATTATCCCACACTTTCTTATTCTTCTCCTTCTCCTCCTCCTCCTGCCTCTTTTTCTCCTCACTCTTTCCTACTTGAGCTTTCGTCTAAAACTGTTTCATTGCACGTTTAAACCCATTTAACGTTCAACTTTTTAAAATTTTCAATCAATTGTAAGCTCTTATTTTGCTAAGAATGTAGGTCATACATGTTAATTAGGTTTATTAATTTGCCAACGTTTTTATTTTTTATGCTAGCCCCCCCCCCTCTCTCTCTCTCTTTTAAATCTTAGTATATTGTCATCCTTTGGAATTTCACATAATTCATTGATTGATGCAGCAAGACTATACATACCGATAAATGTGTAGAAATAAAATGTTAAAATCACACACAAATAAAACATGTGATTCACAAAAAATCATTTACTATTTTTATTTTTATTTTATTTGTATTTTTTTGCTCATTTCACTTCTTTTTCTTGAAAATAAAGTGTCAAGTGAATTCTGACATTTGCATTAATATAATACACTTTGATAAAATTTTGATAAAAATACCTTGTAGAATTCATAATAAGCACATGGCTGGTATACCAGACTGGTATTCCGCTTATAAGCGGAATTATTAAAATCATAATAATACTAATAAATGATAGAGTAATTTTAGGAGCGGTAAAAACAATAAGCACCATAGCGCGTACAAACAGAGATTTACAAAAATTAAGAGAACAAAAATTAACATTTTACAGGAAGTAGATTACTTAGTAGAAATGTAATAATTGATTATCATATTCGTAAAATGTATAACATTACCCGTATTTCATCGTAAAGATCATTAAAAAGACCTTCCGCTGGCATTTCATCACTTGAGAAATCTAATTGTTAAAGAAAGATTGCCATATTTAAAATGAAATACACATAATATATCTTTTATGAATCATTATTTCATCAGAAAGAAATACAAAAAAAAAAAAAACTAGATGAATCCTCGACCGCGTGCGGTCGAAATTTATGCCTCCGCCATTGCCAGGTCAGAAGTATATGGCACATTCCTGGTGATTTTTTTTAAAATTTTCATGTATACAATGACATCTTTGACCTTGACCTTTGACCTTGTGACCCCCAAATCTAATGACACCATCATGAGACCTTCCATATGCATACATGAGCCAAGTTTGAAGTTGAACCGTCACAGAATTGTTAAGTTATCACAAGAACAAGCGATTTGCATGTATATAATGACCTCTATGACCTTTGACCTTTGACCTCAAGACCCAAAATCTAATCAGATCATTGCCCCTCCATATGCATACATGAAACAAGTTTGAAGTTGATCCGTCAAATTGTTTTTGAGTTATCGCGAGAACGACCCATTTCTATGTACATAATGACCTCTCTGACCTTTGACCTTTGACCTTGAGACCCAAAAATCTAATCAGATTATTAAACCTCCCAAATGCATACATGAACCCAAGTTTGAAGCTGATCCGTCAAATGGTTGTTGAGTTATCGCGAGAACGAACCATTTCTTTGTACATAATGACCTCTATGACCTTTGACCCTTGACCCTGAGACCCCCAAATCTAATCAGATCATTATCCCTCCCATATGCATATACATCAGCCCAGTTTGAAGTTGATCCGTCAAATGGTTGTTGGGTTATCGTGAGAACGAACCATTATTATGTACATAATGACCTCTATGATCTTTGACCTTTGACCTTGAGACCCCAAAATCTAATCAGATCATTGTCCCTCCCAGGGGCGTAGACAGCGGGGGGGATGAGGGGTATGCATCCCCCCCACCTCACAAGGTGGGGGGGATGACATGTACAATCATCCCCCCCAGGTTTTAGGGAAGGATTTTTTCTTACATTATCATTATAACAACAACAACAACAATAAACATAATAATACATTACTGAATATTATCATTATTATTATTATTATTATCATTGTTATTATTATTATTATTATTATTATTATTATTATTATTATTATTATTATTATTATCATAATTATGATAACAATAATAGTTATCATCATCATCATCATCATCGTTAATGTGACTGAAATGGCGATTGCTATCATAACTATATCGATCATTATTCTGATTTATGTAGTTATTTATATTACTTCGGGGTAATTTCGGCGCCATTTTGGGTAATTCATATTAGTTTTGGGTAATTTCGGCGCTGTCCCATTTTTCTGAAGTGGTGTAATAACATAATTTAAAAAAAAAGATAAATAGCGTGATGTAAATATGCAATAATGTGTGTGACAGTCCATATTCTATATACGTTTGTCACGGTGCGTAGATCTTCAATTTACAGAGGCGGCGCTCCCGGGGGGGGGGGGGGGGGGGGTGCTCAGTGTCCTCCCCCCCCCCCCCCCCCCACTTTTCGAAGCATCCAAAAAGTGCCCCTTCTTACCCAACAAAAATGCCGCCTTTCAAACGTGTTCAGTGCCCTTATTTTATCTTAGAAGGGTCCATTTTCTTTGTTGATCAAATTCCCTTTCGCTTTCTAATAAGTGCCCCTTTTCGTTTCAGATAAGTTACCCTTCTTAAAATCTACAGAAATGCGCTCTTTTATGCCTTTCCCTTTTAATAGCGCTCTGTTCCCTTCTGAGAAGTGCGCCTCTTACACTTCAAATGAATGGCCCTTTTAAAATTAATGTGATTATTATCCCCTTTGACTACCTCTTTTCGTTTTTCAAAGTGCAATTTCTCTTCTGCAGATTGCCCCTTTTCACCCCTGATAAGTGCCCCATTTGAAATCTGATACCTGCCCTCATTTACTTCTGATAAGTGCCCATTTCCCTTTCTATTATGTCCAATTTCTGCATCTGTTCATGTAAGATAAGGGCACTTAGCGCCATTTTTGTTTTCTGATAGTGTCCCTTTTCCATTCGGGCAAGTGCTTCCAGCAACTGTAATTAGAAGGAACGGTGCCCCTTTATTGGGGGGTATTTTTCTACTTTTTCTTTCTAAAGCTCGCTCGCTACGCTCGCTCGTACTTATAATATCGCACTCAAGGCAGGTCAAGTGTGTTGTAACCATAAAGTCTTATATGTTCTCCTAAGTTCCTGATGGTATTGTGCTCAAAACCCCATTCAATTTGAATAATTTTCTCTGATATGAGACCTCACTAATGCATTTAAACATTATAGCTTGGTCACTGTAAGGAAAACTATATACAGAATAAATGGAAGAAATTTACAATGGTAATGGAACACGAATAAAATGAATTTCCGGGAGCCTTTATCATTATAGGCCACTCGAAATATACTGCAAATACAATGTCCTTCGGCAAAAATACCTAGCATTTTTTTGCTCGCTCGCTTCGCTCGCTCACAATTGAGTAAGACAGAGCAGTATACCATAATAGTGCAAAGTAGTTATTATCATGACTTATAAAAGTATGCACTTAATAAGTGTATTGAATAGAAATTAATTTAAGGGTATATTTTCCTTCCCGTGTTCAGCTTTTGTAAGGGCCCCCTTTTTCCCTCAAAGTGTCCTTTTTCGCTAGTGCCCCCCCCCCCCCACTTTGAAAGACGCTCCGCCGCCCTGTCTGTTTATGTCTGTGCATTCGGGTGTGGGTGTGTATGTGTGGGTGTGTGTGGGTGTGTGCGTGTGGGTGTGAGTTGTGGGGGTGCAGGTGTGTGTGTGTGTGTATCTGTATACGAAATTATCCTCGAATTCTCGTGAACGGCAAATCATCCCCCCCAGGTGTGAGAACCTGTCTACGCCACTGGTCCCTCCCATATGCATACACGAGCTAAGTTTGAAGTTGATCCGTCAAACGGTTCTTAAGTTATCGCGAGAACGAAAACGGGACGGACGGACGGACGGACGGACGGACGACCCGAAAACATAATGCCTCCGGCAACCACCTACGGTGGTCGGAGGCATAAAAATCTTAGGAGACGGAGAAATGTTTTACTCAATCAAGATTGCGAGATTAATACTAGAGTAAACAATACACACACCAACGATAATTGGAATGTTTTACTTTCAGAAGTAACCATCTTTCTCTTAAAATATGAAATAATAATGAAATATCTTTCTCGAATTTTTCTCTAAAGATCAATTCTTTCAGATGTTCTTTAAAAGATACACTTTATAGACACTTTCATCGAAAATCATCCGCGTATAACCTTATAAAACATTCGAATGAAAAATATTATTGCAGATTGTCTGGACGTCATCTATTCGTCAATAAATTATGTTTTATGCGAGTGTGCGTCATCATAGTTCATAAAACTTGGACTGGAGGTCTTTAATCAAATGTGTCTTTTCTTCCTCCGGTAGAAAGCAGGAACGAGCCGCATTCAGCGTCTGGAAAAAAAAAATACGGTGAAAGAAACGGAATTGGTGATTCGATTGGGGGATTTGCACTGATCTCCCCACCCATTTCCTCCTGTCTTTGTGCCCTCTACCTATCTCAGGACGCATTCACACTCACTGTTTTTCTTAACTTCTGTGTTTTTTTTTTATGTATACATGTACATTTAGTGCCTTTGTAAAAGAGGTCATCCTCGGATATGTGTGCGTGTGTGCATGTGTTCGAATGGGGCTGTGGGGTATGATTCTCTTTCTCTCTCTTTCTCTCTCTTTCTCTCTCTCTTTCTCCTCCCCTTCTGTCTGCCTTATTTTGATATGTACATGTATTATGTCGAGGGTGGGAACTTATTTTCAAGGTGCTTGCCTCGAAGAGGAGGCAAGAAATCAATTCTATTATTATATTTCTCTTCCAGATAAAATATTTTGTAAAAAAACATCAATCGTTCAGTAGCCATAAGGTCTTACAATTCAACACTCCAGGGTGCCGTTGCATAAAACTTGCTATTATAATAGTAACTTTGCCATCAATGGTAACTTTCATGGAATACTGGATTCTGATTGGCTGTTCAGCAACGTTACAATTGTAGTTAGCATTAATGGCAAAATTACTATAATAGCAAGTTTTTATGCAACGGCACCCAGTATCTTTATTTGTATTTGAATAATCGATTTTAATCCTTATCTGGTTTTTTTTTTTGGGGGGGGGGGGGGGGAGGGGTGCGTCAGAAATCTAATTTGTATTCAAAATAATCTAAATTACGTGGAAGGTCTTTCAGCCCTGTATAGCCCTTCATTTATTTATGAAACAATTCTTTTTACCTTGTTATAGGAATTTGGGACCCGTTGCATAAAACTTGCGTTTGAACGCAACTTGGGGAAAATCAAACGCAGCTTGATTTTCAGCCAATCGCAAGTGCGCATTAAGGATTTGCGTTTGATTTTAGGAGCTGCGATCAAACACAAGTTTTACACAACGGGTCCCTGAATACTATACAATATATAACAGTTTCAAAGCTACTTACCATAGTTTTCATTTGGTTATCAGTAAAATCAAAATATGTTTTGGCTAGTTGAAATTCCGACTGCATGGTATTTGATAGTAAAGTAGGATCGTCGGTGTTGATACCTATATTGAACCCATCTTCGGCGAACCTAGGAGAAGAAAAATAAATGTATTTATCCTCTTTTCAGGTAGTTCCATATGCACAAGTTGCTAAATGTACGCTGTAAGTTATTGACAGAGCCTTTGTTTAAAAGTTATTATCCTTCGTGTTGTTCGAATTGCGTTGCCCATCTCAAATCATTATTCTGTACGGAACATTTGAAGTAAAAATGAACAAACAAACAAAACAAAACAGAACATAGTAGTTTATAGTTTCTTAAAGTAAGGTATTTGGTACACCAAATCGACAAACAAATATTTTACAGCATCTCAGGTTTGCTTGTATCTTGCTACCGACCAGCTAAAAGCAAAGAAATAAGATGAACAGTTTTGAGGGCCTAACAAAACTGTACACATTCGAGACAGGGGTCCACTTGTGTGGTTTGGCTCAATAACTTTTTATGCAGAGCCTTAAGAACATATCAAATACATGAGCAGAAAGGGCAAAAACATCTTAACACACATATTGTGCCCATTTTGGTTCCATCAGTATTTTTCATTTGATGATGAAAATCTGTAAAATGTAAATTAGCACCAAAATCCTTAAAATGGCAACACACTTAAAGTTCATAATCACTGTTTTTTTTCATGCGAATTGGCAGCTCTTTAACTTCCCAACATATAATTTCTGTCAATTTACATTTATTTCAGATACATGACCTTTTATAAGAAACATGAAGCAATAACAGAAAAAAACACTGATGTTCCCAATTTGAAGAAGAAAAGCTGATCGGCTTCAAATAATTCCTGTGATGATTGGGTTAAAAACTTTTGGATATATTACCTTTTGGCAATATGATCTGATAACTTTCCCTTCCAGGCTCCTGTGTATATACTTGATGTTGGACACAGTTCAAGGTGTATTAATCTATCCCTCACCATCTAGGCATAACGATAAAGTTGAAAAGGAATTGAGCATATCGTAAACAAACATTTTTTTATCACCATGCGTGAACATGATACAAATTATATACTTCTATCATGCACAGTAATACGATTGTTGATGATGTTAGAATTATTCTATATCATTGTTGAATTGTTCTTCCTGACATTTAAAAAAGGTTCAAATCAGATGTATTTCAAAGAGTCCAAATTCGTGACTAGTATGGGCGTAAATGTTAATGAGATCTTATTCTCTGCAAAATAAGCGGAGAGAAAAGATAAGAAATGTTAGCTACGGACATGTGCCTATAGTATCATCACGTTAGCTAATGTTAAACGGTGACATTGTGCTTCTTTGCAGATTTTCAATTTTTTTCGCGTATCATAATTTTCATCTACTCCTTCTTATCACGCGAATAAATTTTTAAACTCATGAATATTATAATGTCACATAACTTGCTCAAATATTTCATTATACGTACTTTGTATATAGCAGGATCTTGAAATATTTGGTATCCATGTCCTATTCGTTCAGCTCCTAACTGCTCTACTGCAAACTGGACATTCTCTGCTGGACCGAGCTCACCGGCGTGGACCGTGCGGTGTAATCCTAAATCTTTAGCTAACTGATACAAAGAGATGTACAAATGACACAATGATTCATCATCTTTATTTCTTATTTCACCTATTTCATTTCATGTTCAAAGATTTGGCATTAAAGAATAAATGCCTCTTACGGCTATCTAGAAAGTGTATTCTAAATATGGTTGCCTAGTCTTTAAAGACTGAATCCAAGGCAATACAATTTCAAAGACCTCGTCTGTCACCTATGAAAATGTGCGAACATTGCAGTGACGTTTTCGGTAATATGAACTGAATTTTCAAAGGATGTACAATCATGGGTACTGATATTGCACTTCGGTTGACTTTCAAAAGGTCTTTCTGTTTCAACACATGCTTTACACATCTTAATACAAACTATGATATTCCTTTATGTTGACTGATATTCATTTATGATCTCTTTATTCATTTATTCGTCTACTAAATGAAAGGAAGATACGTCTACTTTAGACGTGAACATGGTATTTTCGAAGCCAAGGGTGTTGAGGTAGCTCCTCTCTTGTGAATGCCAACGATGTCCGACGGCGTAGCCATGTCATAGACCTATTTAAATTGCCCCCTCCCCTACAAAAAAGTAACAGTGATCACTCTACTGTCGCTTTTACTACAAAAGCTTCGGGGACATTGCTAATGCGGAGAAGAAGGCGCATGATCATGTAAGGAAGGAGGTTTGGAAGGACGACTTTAACCATACTGGCAGTGGCGTAATGAGCCAATTTTTTTTTTTTTTTTTTTTTTTTTTTTTTTTTTTTTTGGGGGGGGGGGTCAATCTCTTCGAGGAGCGAAGCGACCAATCTTGGGGGAGTGTAGCGACCGAGCCGGGGGTACCCCCCCCCCCACGATACGGAGCTTTTTCATTTTTTCGACTTAAAAATGTGCAATCTGCAAAACCTGAAAAGGAAATTCCGACTTCTCATTTTCAACAAAAGAAGTAAATATCATGAAAATTAAACATACATGCAATATGAAACATCAAATTTGATGACATGTACTATTATGGATAAGCGTGTCATGATTCTACCGACCGGAAAAGGTTTTTTTTTTTTCGTGAACCTGGAAACATGAGTATGAAAACATGCAGCCCAAATAATCTTCGCAAGTTTCAAACAAATGCCAGCGTTACACAAAATACTTTATTACTTATGATAATAATACAGACAAAGACACTATGAAATAAAAGGGACGAGCATGGAGAGGGTGTGATGCGGTGAGGTACCAGGCTTCACTCCCACAGTGGCGTAGCTAGGATTTCATTTTAGGGGGCAGTAGTGAGCACGCGAAGCTTGTGAATCACTTATTGAGCGCGCGAAGCGCGCTCCCGGGGGGGGGGGGAAGGGTGCCGGGAGGGGGGAGTTTCCCCCATCCCGCGCGAAGTGCGGAAGCTCCGACGTTTCTTTGAATTGTTCCTTGTCAGCTCCCACTCTTCTCACGTTCTCTTACCTATTTCTTTTCTCGCTCCCGCTTTTTTCCTTCTAATTTTTCTCTCTTCTTTCTTTTTTGTTGGCATTTTGGAGGGGGCGGCCGCCCCCATCGCCCCCCCCCCCCCCCTGGCTACGTGGGTGCACTCCCATGGTAAAGGAGCTTTTTGCAGTATTGATGGTTTGCAACTCTGTAAAAGAACCAGGGGCGTAGACAGCGGGGGGGATGAGGGGTATGCATCCCCCCCACCTCACAAGGTGGGGGGGATGACATGTACAATCATCCCCCCCCAGGTTTTAGGGAAGGATTTTTTCTTACATTATCATTATAACAACAACAACAACAATAAACATAATAATACATTACTGAATATTATCATTATTATTATTATTATTATCATTGTTATTATTATTATTATTATTATTATTATTATTATTATTATTATTATTATTATCATAATTATGATAACAATAATAGTTATCATCATCATCATCATCATCGTTAATGTGACTGAAATGGCGATTGCTATCATAACTATATCGATCATTATTCTGATTTATGTAGTTATTTATATTACTTCGGGGTAATTTCGGCGCCATTTTGGGTAATTCATATTAGTTTTGGGTAATTTCGGCGCTGTCCCATTTTTCTGAAGTGGTGTAATAACATAATTTTAAAAAAAGATAAATAGCGTGATGTAAATATGCAATAATGTGTGTGACAGTCCATATTCTATATACGTTTGTCACGGTGCGTAGATCTTCAATTTACAGAGGCGGCGCTCCCGGGGGGGGGGGGGGGGGGGGGTGCTCAGTGTCCTCCCCCCCCCCCCCCCACTTTTCGAAGCATCCAAAAAGTGCCCCTTCTTACCCAACAAAAATGCCGCCTTTCAAACGTGTTCAGTGCCCTTATTTTATCTTAGAAGGGTCCATTTTCTTTGTTGATCAAATTCCCTTTCGCTTTCTAATAAGTGCCCCTTTTCGTTTCAGATAAGTTACCCTTCTTAAAATCTACAGAAATGCGCTCTTTTATGCCTTTCCCTTTTAATAGCGCTCTGTTCCCTTCTGAGAAGTGCGCCTCTTACACTTCAAATGAATGGCCCTTTTAAAATTAATGTGATTATTATCCCCTTTGACTACCTCTTTTCGTTTTTCAAAGTGCAATTTCTCTTCTGCAGATTGCCCCTTTTCACCCCTGATAAGTGCCCCATTTGAAATCTGATACCTGCCCTCATTTACTTCTGATAAGTGCCCATTTCCCTTTCTATTATGTCCAATTTCTGCATCTGTTCATGTAAGATAAGGGCACTTAGCGCCATTTTTGTTTTCTGATAGTGTCCCTTTTCCATTCGGGCAAGTGCTTCCAGCAACTGTAATTAGAAGGAACGGTGCCCCTTTATTGGGGGGTATTTTTCTACTTTTTCTTTCTAAAGCTCGCTCGCTACGCTCGCTCGTACTTATAATATCGCACTCAAGGCAGGTCAAGTGTGTTGTAACCATAAAGTCTTATATGTTCTCCTAAGTTCCTGATGGTATTGTGCTCAAAACCCCATTCAATTTGAATAATTTTCTCTGATATGAGACCTCACTAATGCATTTAAACATTATAGCTTGGTCACTGTAAGGAAAACTATATACAGAATAAATGGAAGAAATTTACAATGGTAATGGAACACGAATAAAATGAATTTCCGGGAGCCTTTATCATTATAGGCCACTCGAAATATACTGCAAATACAATGTCCTTCGGCAAAAATACCTAGCATTTTTTTGCTCGCTCGCTTCGCTCGCTCACAATTGAGTAAGACAGAGCAGTATACCATAATAGTGCAAAGTAGTTATTATCATGACTTATAAAAGTATGCACTTAATAAGTGTATTGAATAGAAATTAATTTAAGGGTATATTTTCCTTCCCGTGTTCAGCTTTTGTAAGGGCCCCCTTTTTCCCTCAAAGTGTCCTTTTTCGCTAGTGCCCCCCCCCCCACTTTGAAAGACGCTCCGCCGCCCTGTCTGTTTATGTCTGTGCATTCGGGTGTGGGTGTGTATGTGTGGGTGTGTGTGGGTGTGTGCGTGTGGGTGTGAGTTGTGGGGGTGCAGGTGTGTGTGTGTGTGTATCTGTATACGAAATTATCCTCGAATTCTCGTGAACGGCAAATCATCCCCCCCAGGTGTGAGAACCTGTCTACGCCACTGAAAAGAACACTATTTGGGACTGCAAACTTTAAGCCCGTGTCTAGTTTTTGGTAAATCTAAGAGTATTCATTATCAAAGTTTGAATCCATTGTCAGATTAACAGATAAAACCAAGTGTTATATCATAAAACACATAAGTATTGATATTATGCGTGTTTTCTGCCTTGCTATTCATGCTATTTGGGAAATTGTGAATGCGTTACTTAATTTCAGTAGAAAGGGAGTCTAGGGAGAAATAATGAAATTCACGTGATATCACTAATATAAAAATGGAAAATAAACCATGGTTGAAATTTTTTTTTTTTTTTTTTGGGGGGGGGGCTGACGCCCCCCAAGCCCCCCTCCAGTACGCCAGTGAACACTGGAGTGTTAAAAAGGGGAAGATTGGACGAAGAGAAGAAGAGGGAGAGGAGAGGAGAGAGAGGGGGGAGGGAGAGGAGAGAGAGAGAGAGAAAAAAAAAACCCTGGAGGGACGATACTGCAATGCCTACGTAATTTTTGTGGAACTGCTTAAAACATGTAAAAGCTCCTACCTTGAAGGCATCTATGTGTTGCTTAGTACAGGGAGCATCTTCATCGCCTGCCATGTCTACACCGACCACCGTATCGTTCAGGAATTCATGACTCAGTTCAACGACCTCGTGGGAATATTCTGTCAGTAAAACCAAAGGGGCAAAATCACTGATGGGATGAGAGAACGCAAGCTATGCGTCCAACGACAAATGGTGACAATTTTTGTCTAGAATCGTTAACCTCTGGAACAAATCGTGAAAGTATTCTTGTTTAGTTTATTGCATCCAGCTCTTTTGAAATTAATACTTTTTCACTGCTAATTGGGTACTGATGTGAAATTCTCCACCCCCTTTTTTTTTATCATAGAGGAGAAATAAGATTTTACGAATGCATTTTTTTTAGAATTGTGAGGCTCAAGTAGAATGATTTGTTGTGCAAAAAATGTCGAGACTCGCCACTGATAGTTTCCATTTGATTTTCAGTCATCGCAGCCTAAGTGCACCCAAAAGTTAGGAAAGTTACCCTTTTTAATGCAGACAGATGTGACCTTACCTGGACAGGTCCTGATCATGCAGAGTATGGTACGACCCTTGACTTTGAATTCGTCACATCCTCTTCGTATCCCGTCATTCACTGCCATGACCACGTCACGAGGTGTCATGACATCATCTTTAGCAACTGTTTTTTCTCGACTATTCGAGGTTGAAAACGAAGAAGCTAGGAAATGTGGACAATATCGTGCTTCGAAATACACTACGCCCTCTCGTGCTTGGTCTTCGCATAATTCATAGGCTATTTGGCCGATAAGTTCTCTGTCTCCTCTGAAAAAGAAAACAGGATAGAAGGAGACACACACACACAAAAAGTTTTTTTTTTTTTTTTTTAATGAATCACCATCAGTCTGCAGCAACCGATCTGAATATTAGTACTCCACTGTCGAACCAAGCAATATATTTTCGTCGGAACTTTTGTCTTTAAAATCTCATGTAAACATACACACCTGGCAGAGATAAACAGAGAGACAGAATGATTAACTGTTAGAATTATGTAAGGAGAGTGAGTTGGGGGGGGGGGAGGGAGAGAGAGAGAGAGAGAGAGAGAGAGAGAGAGAGAGTGATCTATAATCTAAATCATATTATATATATAGCAAGAAGAGGAAGGGAGTTGATCTGCCGCGGTCCCGTGTAAGTAAATTAAAACAAGAAGAACAATGAAGAATGAAAAACCGTTGAAGACAATTATTAGAATCAAATTATCACTGATTATTGTCTTCAACGGTTCTCCATTCTTCACTGTTCTTCTTATGTATTATACATAACACAAGAACAATGACCTTCTATAATAATGTGAAGGTCAGTAATTATTGTCTTCAATTTATTGTTTCATAGTTTAGAAGATGATTACGCTGACGTGTATAAGGTATTGTAAACTTACGCAATAATTGGAAGGATTCGGTCGAAAGATGACAGGAAGCTAACCAAGTCACCCTTAGAAGAACATAGTATCGAATCAACAAACTCAGGGAAAGTTTTCGCGGCTCTGCAGAGCCCTTTCTTCCTGAAAGAAATTGGAATAAAGTGACAAGACAGAAAAATAAGGAGTCATTTCGACACTGGAATTTGTCTTGCATTTTTGTTAAAGGGTAGATTTACTTCAGTTTCCCAGGCTGTTACAGGTCTTAAAATTCTATACAATGCAAATCTTTTTTTTTTTTTTTTTTTTTGGGGGGGGGGGAGGTACTCAACAATCTTTTAAAAAAAATCAACACTTTCATCTTCACCGTTTAATCACTAGTTTAGTCCTTCAAGGCCATCGGCGTTTGTAATAGCAAGATCTACATGAATTCCACCCACAGTCCTTAAATGATGGTTAATGCTAAATGCACACTCGTAGCAAGAACTGCCGATCCACGGACAAGAATAAATGATTTCACTTCCTCATTTTTTGTATTACCTTGCTGCCTGCCATAAGGTGTTGTGTCTGACTGCGCCATCTAGATGGATATGAAGTTGTACCTGGAAAAAAATGGAAACAAAATACACTGAAAGAATCAGTTGTAAACCATGTCTTCACTCTACCGTTTTTAAAAGCATAGATTATGCAATTAACATGGCTACCAGTCTTCTTGTCTTTAAAAAGAAATAAGCCCGAGAAAGGGAAGATATCCTTAGGTATGTTGGCACTTAATCGTAAAAACGTTCTCCGTTGGTTTTTGCGGAGTAATACACGAATCAATAAGCCGATTTCATATTTCATAAAAATGTAAGCGCACTTCTCCAGAAATGTTGTCCATATCTGTTGGCACATAATGAAGTCATAAGTATGGTATTTGTGAGTATGAATAATGAACTCGTAATAAAATAGACGCAGTCTTCCCGTACGAATGAACTGTATTATTGTCGATGAAGGTCTTACACTTTGATAAAAGAAATGAAATTTCGTTTCCTGCGGAACATTTCAGTTCTTCTTTCTTATAGCTTTACCTTCTACAACAATACCAAAAAAAAAAAAAAACGAAGAGAGGGAATTTAGATTTTTTGAGCCTGATTTTAAACACTGACACCATCGAATTCGTAGATAAAAAATTATGATATGACTGATTTCAAGTCTAATGGCATGTGCAGAAGGGCTCTAATCATGCTAATAGTAATAGCATGCACAGCATTGGCGATCGCCGCATGAAATGATGGAGATTACAACCACTGTCATTTATTGTTTTTATTCAGACTAATGTCAGGGAAGAAAACACATGAACACCAGATGAAAGTCCTTTATGACGTCTTTTAGCACTGACGCCGCGCTCACAAACACACTCGGGATGACACCCTCTTGGAGTGTGTTCCTTATTAAAGGGAGTTTACCAGGCATGAGACGTCTAGAATTACACAAGAAGCACCACGACATTCTTAAATCACAGCTAAAAGGGCGTTTGAGCTGTTGTTTCACGCAGTGTCCTTCTGCTCCTCAACAGCTGATTGGCGGAATGCATAGTAACTGCCTACGTAGAGTTTGGAGTCAGCTTGCAAATGACTGGTAAGAAGGCTGATTGATTGTGGCAGTTCCCATGATCCATTCTACCTACCAGTTGTTGTTATTGTTGTTGTTCCAGTTCATTCTCTGCGTTTGCATCTGTTATCATTGAGGCATTTTAAGTGCAAGCATTCTCGTATTCACATAGGCTAGTTTCATACAGTTCCATGCAACGACATGCTAACTATAGATCCCTTATAAAGTTGTCTGTCTGCCACTAGACAGTACCAGGGGGTTCAAATCATTTTACTTATTTTACTTTTTTAATCTTGAAATAATTCTTTTTTGGGGGGGACACATGAGTTGGGGGGGGCATAGGCCTACACCAAAGATTTGCTGACAAGCAAAAAAAAAAAAAAAAAAAAAAAGCTCCTCAGCTCCATTTTTTTTTGGGGGGGGGACGTCCCCCACCTGTAGAGGATGTGTCCCCTATTTCTTAGTATGTATGATGAATGCTATCTTCTTCTCACTTAACATGTACGTGTCAAAAGAACATTTTGTTGCAGCTAATATGCTTCCCTCGGTTAATATGGAATACGTTACTTTTATTAAAACATGACTATGTTTTATCAACAACAAAAAAAAAAGACACCTGCCCTTTAACACAACAAACAAGCTGGTTGTTTCGTGTCATGCATGTCTTCCATACTTTGTGACATCATTTTCAGGCAACTGTTGTCCATGCATCGACTTGCGCTAAATTGATTGCTTCTGTGCGTGTTTGCGATAAAGGAATGTACGAATTAGGCAATGTAATGCGAATTTTGAGTTGGCAGAGAATATGATATGAATAATGAGGTGCAAGAAAGGGGCAAACAAAACTGAAACAGGAAGAAGAATATCAGCAACAAGACAAAGAAGAAAGGGAAACGAAGAGAACTGTTCAGTCCGTCATATTCTTTAGATTGAGATGAGAGACCAATACAAAATTAGATTGAAAATCTCAGTCTAATGGATTTAGAAGTCAATCTTTTTCTCAATCTAATTTTGGATTGGTCCCCAACCACAGTCTTATTGATTGATTTCCACTCTAAGGAATTTAGAGAGTACAGTATCAAAAATTCTCTAAAATTTTATATAAACATACAAACGAACAAGAACCACTGACAGGAGGAAAATTAAGACAGTTCATATGTTAACGCTGTTTTCTTGCAGTATCAGTTATTACGGCAATTAATTACAAAAACAAATTTCGATGAAAACATTTTATGCGGGGGGGGGGGGGGAGGAGGACAACTGTAGATGGGAGAAGGGTGCATTTGCCGGTTGAACCCTTTGCTAGCTATCATTAATGTACAAACTCACCTGTCTTGTGTGATTAACGATTTCATTTATTTCAGTTAAACCATGCGAAGATGCATTTATCATTTTTTATCATTTATTTCTGTCAATGCGTTAATTGTCTCTATATTAGAGCACTATTCTATTCCCCTGTCTAACACCCGTCTCCCTGCATCAGTCCCCCCCCCCCCTTGTTTCCACAACAACTAATATAGCCATGTACTATGAATATAATATTACGCACCGTTGGCAGTCCTTCCGCACGAGTGGCGACTTATTCATAAATCATCAGGAATACATAGCGCTATACGTGTAAATACAGATGCTCTCGCTTCCTTGCCCAATTGTAATCCAATTTCCGTCCATTTCCTTTCAGTATGTTGCAGTAATGACTCAACTACATACAACACATACATGTACTGTCCCTACCATAAGCAAAATATCGCTGTGTATATAATGAAGTCGACTGCATGGTAACTGGTTAAAGGAAAAAAATTTAATTACACGTATTATCAGATCTCTTCTGTCACTGTGTGTTGTACTCATTGCACACTTCATCACTGCTGCAATATTATCAGATATAAAGAGATTTGATTGAAACAAATGGGCAAAGATGGAAAGGAATTTAACTCGTGATCAGCCAGCAAATTACATTTTAAAGAAAAATTAATAATTTTATATGATTAACATACCATAAATCACTGTGATATCACGTTCTAACCTCCTGCTGTTTGTTAAATTTGTTGAATCAAATCTTTTTCTTATGTATCAAAAATGACATTATATCATTGTTCTAAATGTGCAGAAGATATTTTTTAAAACGTTTTAACCTCCTTTTCAGATTAAGACTGCGTGTTTGAATCAGCTGGAAGAAGAAAAAAACAAGATAAATTAGAGATATTTTCAGTTCGGCGACTATTAGGAAGGTCAAGTTCTATTAAAAGAGCTACCAGCAAATGTCATAATATTTTGTAGGTTTCACCACGACATACAGTAGACATGGTAGACATATTACTATGCTCAGAAAACATGTACTACTCCAAGATGTATAGGCTAAGGTGATACATATACACGCGTACATACGTACGTACAAGGATCGAGCTATCATGTGACACTAGTAGTATAACATGCTACTACGCATCGACGATATCATGTGATGAAATATTATTGATCTGGTATTATTCTATTTTGCTATAGGAGAGTAGTGTTTCATGGAAATTAAAATATATCCCTCTGTGTACGTGTTGCCATACGGGCCTCATCATTACTCATAAAGCATAACGGTAAACCTTTCGCACAATAATCATTACGCAATAGCATGTACTTAAGCCCAGTACAGTATGTGGGTTGAGACAATCCGTCATGGTTTGCAATAGAGCATTTTAGCGAAGCAATCTACTTACCTTCGGAAACGAGCGTAATGAATCGAAAGCATTTCCCGCGTCATCGTTAGTGATCGTTCCACAGCATCGTCTGCAGATGTACCTCATGAAGTTCATGGCGAAACCATTACTACAATTGCGAATCCCAGGTGGCGATAATGGCGACATCATGACTCTAAAATTCATACCTCCCGCCATTATGGTTAAGGGTACCTCTCATTAAAATGTGAAGTGCTACCTGCGAGTGCGTGTGTTAGGGTGTGGGCGTGTGTTAAGTACACGAGAAACGTACAAATTGAATGGGATATTGATCTTCCGTGTCATTGCGGCTTCCTGAACTACAGACGAAATGCGAGTAGGCTTTCTTTGAGCAGTCTTGTCTTACCGTCAATTGAGGAGTCGAATTGGGGTGGAAAGAGAGACGGAGGGAAGAAAGACAGAGGGCAAAAGAGAGAGGGAGAGATGAAAAATAGAATAATGGGAGAGAATAAAAGGACGAGAGAAAGGTAGAGAGAGAGAGAGAGAGAGAGAGAACGAGAAAGAGAGATGAAGAGAGAATAAGACAGGTGCAGATGCAGATTGGAGATATAGATAGAGAAAATGAGACCGAGAGAGAGAAGGGCAGGGGAGAAAGAGAGAATAAGAGAATTATTATTATTATTATTATTATTTTATTCGGCAGAGTCAACAAACCAAAGAACAAATACAAACAATAATAGAATATAGGGAGAGTCACATGGATGCCGGGAAAAAGAAAAAGATTAACTTAATAACTATAACCCGAAGGTCTTCTTTTCCAATCCATGTGACTTTACATAAATAGAAGTACATAAAATAATGTAATGAATACATGTACATCGTATAATGAATAGCGAATAATAATTACAATGATCAGAAAGAAAAAGAAAATACAAATTAAGGATAGGTAAGAATGTCGCCCTGAGCACACGTAAAACACACACCAAGGAAGGTGCTATGATACATGTACCCAAGTCCGACACAATCATGTGGAGATAGCGGAATCACTGAGAGGGGAAGATAATGAAAGAGAGAGAGAGAGAGGGGGGGGGCAGAAAGAGAGAGAGAGAGAGAGAGAGAGAGAGAGAGAGAGAGAGAGAGAGAGTTGGATGGTGTTGACTGGAAAAGGGAAAATAAAAGACCTGTCAGACACAGGCGGGCTAACACTCTTTTATGAAGAAGCGAATATAGGCATTTCGTCTGATGTGAGCTAGGGTATGTCATGTGTCAATTGACATGCGCATCAAAAATAAATATTGGCACATAGCTTTGACCCCTAGCCGGTGTGTCTCCTGTCCCCTTTTCTCTCTCTCTCTCTCTCTCTCTCTCTCTCTCTCTCTCTCTTTCTCTCTCTTTCGCTCTCTCTCTCATTGTCATTGTCATTGTCATTGTAATTGCCATCCTCTTTTCCACCCCTCCATCCCCTCTCGTACCTTTACTTTTCCTTTCACGTTTGTCTTGTCTAATAGAAAAAAGCCCTCTTTCACTTTTCACGCATTCTGCCAATGAAAAACACTAATATATCACTGTTGCACAACAAAGAAAAGGAAATCAACCAGTTATATCCTTTCTTTTATCTTTCCCGACACTTTGTTCACACAATATTTGATTGCCTTTTCCCCCTGAAGTCTGAAATAGACCAGCTTAATGGAAAGAAGCATTAACTCAATGGAAAGAAGCATTAGATAATCATAAGTGATATATCATGGAATAAGAATTTGATGGATCTGAATTTACAAATGAAAGAGGCCTAATGTAATTCATGTAACTGACTTAGAATTTCTATACCATGTATACGGTTAAACAAAGCAATTAAAAAAACTCTCGTGAATATAAGATTATTAAGTACTATATAAAAATAACATCTTTTTCCCTTTTCACTAGATGTAAGAACATAAGGCGAAACTGAGACTAAAGCAGCAAAATGTTTTTCTATATTCGAAAACTAATTATATATATAATTTCCTTTCAAATATATATGTATATTAAAACATAAGTTCTGCTTCGGAATAGTTTAAGTTAGACGAACGGTAGACAGTAAAAGACAAATGGCGTGAGACTAGGAATTTGTGATTTACTGTCTACGATATATTTATATGTACATAACATCTTCTTTTTAGCGTTACTAGTATCGTCTTACATCAGATTTTTGTTTATGGAACACATTCATTTCGAGTTCTAATGAAATCTCGTAACTATATAGAGATGATGTTAAAATAAAGGCAAAATAATCAGAGATAGATTTGAAAGGTTTCACAAAAATCAGACGACAAATCACAGTGTTTGGCATTTTGACATCATATAAACCATTATGAAAATAACCATATAGGCTCCTCAGGATTTTCATGCTCCACATCAATATGTTTTCTGAGAATGCAGCCTCCAATCTTTTACTTTCAATTCAAATGAGGAGCAAGATTTCTAGTGATGATGGAAAATAAATCATCTCAAAATCAAACGAAACCGGCTCTGCATAAAGTGAACATGTTGATATTGCATAGTAACTCAGTAACTGGCAAATAAGGAAACCAAGCAAGAACTCTCGACCAACATGATCAATGTGCATTACTGAGAGGTAGAATTTGTATGTTTTGTCGATATTTTTATCGGGAATGCTGCCCTGCATGGGTTTGTCGGACTTGTGCTGCATCCCCAGACGTGTTTGATTTCAAAATGTCTTCATTAAATAATTACAAAATACAAAATATACACAAGAGATGTGCCATTTAATGAATGTGTTTGCCTAGAAGTCTACAGATGTTTATTATTTTGGGTGAAATAAAAATTCACCGACTTTGGCATACAACACTGGCGGATCTAGGGTCTGAAAATAGTGCTGGGGGGGGGGGGGGGCGGATTGCTAGATCCACTCGGGATGGGGAGGCGCCTGCGCTTATGAGTAAGACAGTGGTGCCATTGTTTTGGGAAGGTGCCGATATCATGTGCGATGGCACAGTTTTTAAACAAGCAGCCCAGCGGCCCCTCAAGCCCCTTGAAAGGAAGGAAGCGCACTTTTTAGGGAACATTTTATTCATTTCTATCCTGTATATTTTACCCGATGCAGGACAATATTTTACCCTGCTCTTTTTAGTGAGCATTCTATACAACGATTCAGAATCAGCTGTAACTCGTTTCTCTCAAACTGCCGTCCCATAGTAGGCTTTTAGGTATGTCTGGTTATTCATACCGAACCACAATTATGAATTCAGTGGAATGAATTACCATAATTCACTCAAAAGGCTCTCAAGGTTGATCAATGATTCACTTGACTTTGTGCATATTTCAGCAAATGCGAAATAATCAATTAAATTTGCAGGGAGAAAATTGAAGTGACTTCAAGGCAAGCATCGCGACAATTCATGTACGACTGGACCATAACCGTTTCCATGACAACCAAAGTCGATGGAGTCTATCAATAGGCCATTTACGTTCGCTTGGAGTATGATCAATCGGAAGATGTTTTTTAATGAAATTAATTTCCCTACCGAATGAGAGCGAAGAGTAAAATGCATATATGCATCCATCACGGTAAGAGCAATAACGGTAAGAGTAATAAGCAATTAGCATGATTACTATAGTTGCCAGTCAAACATAGTCAGACTCGCTAGGATACGTAAACCCTTGATGAAAACGCCAGTCGCAGGTAAACAGCGAGTCGTTTGTTTTACGAAACGGAATAAATTTGTACTTTGGTTCAATTTTTGGAGAGAAAAATCATCACCCAAATGGATAGATACACGGTAAGTACTAATTATTTTCACTTTTCTTGATATTGTAACGCTTTGTAGGTAACTTTTATTTAATTCAATGTAATTCAATTCATCTTTTATTGTCCATGAGGTTTTAGTATTATATAATGTACCAATCACATTTATCCCACATAAATCTAGAATGTAACAGACGATTATTGTACAGATTGTGATTACAATAATTGAAGTATTAAACATAATTTAATATTACATGCTTACAAGGTAATAGCAGGAGATGTTGAATATGCTACAGTAAAAATGCTCAACTCAGTCTGGTAGTATGAAGAAAAATCTGTAAGGATATTGGCTAAACTTAATTGGCGGAATTATTTTGTTTCTCCTTGTTGACGCAAGTAGTCCCTCTCACTTTTCTTTTAGTTAAAATGAAATTATGCATATGCATATACTGTTTGAATTTAGAAAGATCTAAATACCTATAATCAATATGACTCTATCATTGAAAATAATGTATAACACTAATGAAATTAAAACATTATAATCATCCTATTAACATTATCATCGAAAAATGTCTGTTTTCTTCATATTTCTGTCAGTCAATTGACTCTGATTCTAACACTATTTAGAAAGTATATATTCATATAGGTTTAACTTACTATCAAATTCATAGAAAAAATTTGAGGCATTGTGCTGTAAACTATGAGATTCGATTACTCAATTCTGTAAATACATGCCAACGTCCATTTGGAATATAAATAATCGAGGTCAAATGAAATTATAAGTGAAGAGCTTTCTTCCAAAAAGGCGCTAAATCCACCCTTGTAACTTCACAGAACAAGGCATTTGTTTACCAGATTTTGTACAGGCATCTATGGAAAAGTGATATTAAAAGGTACATTTTTGAATGATTACTCTCAAAATTTAGGTTAATAATTTTTGCTAAAAGACAGGTACCTGCCTGGACTGTTATGGTCTGATATCAATAACTCAGTTTCATCAAAAGTGGATTTAGTGCCTTTTGGAAGCGAGCTCTTCATATGACGTTACGATATTGCATTGTAATGATGTTGTTTAGCCTGCACCATGTACATTACACCATAGATAATGATAAGGAATAACTAAATTTATATCATCAAAGATTGATATATCAAAGTCATAACAGATAAATTTAACAATGTTTGATATACACATAACTTTACGTTATCTTCTTAATCCAATCTCATAATAGATAATCGACACGTTTTCAAAAGGTCCCCAAGGCATCACTTTCTTGGTAAAACACCGAACCAATGGGAAGGCATTCATTCTCAAGAAGATCGAATGTAACGATGACCCGGAAGCTAACCGTGCGCTTCGAGAGGTAATGCGACTCACCAAGCTCAGTCACAGGCATCTGGCAGTACCACGTGATGCATTCGTCCAATGGGACTCCGCTGAAGAAGCCGTGTACCTGTGTATCGTGTCTGATTACTTTGTCACTGGTGACCTGGACAGTTTCCTCAAGGAAAAATCCAGGAAAGGGAAATCCATGTGCGAAGCCGACATCCAGCGGTGGATGGGTCATCTCTTTCATGCCATTACCTACCTACACGATAGTGGAATCTCACACACCAATTTAAAGCCAAGTAACGTGTACCTGACACCGCAGATGGATCTACGAATAGGGGATTTCGGAGTTCGGACCGTGATCGAGGATCTACATCGATTCAGGTCTAGGACCAGAACAGTGGTCTGGTCCCTGTATTGGTCGCCACCGGAGGTCTTTGAGGGTCCGCACGGATCAAAGACAGACATCTGGTCTTTGGGATGCATCCTCTTTGAGATAGCAGCTATGGTTCACCAAAGCGTCCTCAAGTCGCGTGATGTTCTGCTGCAGCTGCGATTGGGTGATAGGGTTGAATTCCTGGAATCCCTGAAGCACATCGGCCTTGCATATGAGAAGTCCTGCCACATCTGCGCATGTATGATGGAAATGCTGCTGGCTGATCATGAAGTCAGGCCATCATCTCGAGACGTTTTAAAAATGCACTATCCACGGCTCTGCCTTAATATGGTTACCAATAAGGGGACGGAAACCCCAAAAGTATAAGTGATTGGAAGTCTCGGTGTGAACAAAATTTTTAGTGCACACACAAAAATGACATCCATACATCTAACAGAGGAAAAAATTCCCTTACGCTTTTACTGACAGACAGCTTTCATTTCACCATTACGTTTTAACTTATAAACTTGTGAACGTCGTATGATAACCTTTATGGTCTGAGATGACAGGTAATTAACCCAAGGAATTTCTCTTTAATTCACGTCAGTACAATATCAGCGGGAAATTACTTTATCTTGATAATGAAAACAAACAAACAAACAAAAAAGCAAAGCGAAAACCCCAGTGGGATGTAGCCAAGTCTTATTTGGACTGGCATAGATCACACTATAAAGGAGAAGATGATCCATGTTTGAAGTAAAAGATTTCTCACATAATGATTTATCATAAAATCTATTGAACTGAATATATTCTGGATTTTTTAAATACATGAACATGTTGCGAAAAAAAAATCCAAAAGGCGCTAATCCGTACAAATTAAAAATGTAAAAAGATTCTAGAAAAATTACTACTCATGTAGAATTTCTTTCATTCTCATTTGTTAAATGATTAATGTTGGTACTTGCAGCTGCCAAAAGTTTTGATGTTTCAAAGAAGGAAAACAGTTTAAATGAAAATCCTTGATTTACTCAAAGTGGATATGGCACCTTTGGGAAACAAACATATTTTATACCCATTTTCTTTTTACTTCCCTAAAATATTTTTATATTCAAATAAGTCGTATTGAAGGACATACAGAACAAGCAACCAGTTGCCATTTGGAAATAAGCTCTTCATATATTATATGTATATATATATATATATATATATATATATATATATATATATATATATACATGTAAATAGAATCAGAGTTGGTAGTAGAATGCCGATAAAAATTAAAATCATAGATTTTAAAAGAAAACGGAGCATAGCTCTCAAAAATAGCTCTTAAAATCTATGATTTTATTTTTCATCGGCATTCTACTACCAACTCTGATTCTTGTACTATCTAGATGCCAAGCAGACTAATTTTCAATTCTGCATGTAAATATATGTTTTTGTAAAACATATGAGGGTGTGTGTGTGTGTTTATATACATATATATATATCATGGATCATCTTCTCCTTTATGTGTGTATGCATATGAAGTGACAACACGTCCTACTGTATTCTTTGTCAGAAGAACTTGTACATGCGTTTTGTATTGAAACATGCCTTTTATCGTGCTATATGCTTGATACTATTAAAAAATTCTCAGAGCATTTATTTTACATCCAAGAAAGTAGACGTGTCTGCTTGATTTTTTTTTAAACAACACATGCACACGTTGGTATCAATATGCATAATAACACATCACTTTATTTGATAGAAGATAAAACAGCAGTATAGATATAATGCCTTGCTCAAGGGCATAAGTGCCGTGCCGGGGATCGAACCCCGGACCTTCGCGTCTCCAGTCAAGCGCCTCAAACCACTCGACTATACGGTACCACGATCTCGATTATCTAATGATCTGCTCTCCAACTTTTTATATACCCATGAAATAAGAAGCTTCCCGGTAGGAAGAATTTCCTTGAAATGCTAGAGCGCCTTAATGGCTGCCTTGCTAAAGCCGGGGTAATAACAGTGAAGCACCAGGAGAGTCAGTTCTGATGGACATGAGCGCTATACAAGAACCCACTATTACTATTATTATTAATATGCATTAACATGAACTGATGAAAGAGATTAATAGAAACTACGAGTAACTAAGAATAACGTCGAAGTTATGCAGCCATACCAGATTCCACAACATATCTACTATATACAGTGCGTCCCAAAAAAAACTTTACACTTTTTAAATGGCTACCAAATGAAAAATACATGATTCTGGAAGAAAAAGGTTTATATGTCCGGATAGCTCATGGACTCAACTTTCATATGAGACCAAAAAGACGGAAAATAATTCATGCTCGGGTGAGCACTGCTCACTTTTGTAAAGGGTATGAAAATTAGGTTGCGCAGGAATTGCACATTTCAATTTGTGAGAGGTGAGTCCTTTGGATGTTACAGAATTGAGGGTGATATGATGAATTCATGATCAGTTGCAATCAGTTTAGGTTTGCTGAGTGAATTTTATGGTTTATTAAATCAAAATGTTATGCATGAGTGAACGGGCATTGCATTCATTATTGTAGCATTGTACCTTTTTTTCCTGGTAGACTCAGTGGTGTGTTCTTGGGAGTCAGGATTAGGTGATGGTACATGGTTCAGGGGAGGTGAGATGTAAGGTAGGACTTTGTTGGGTAGATGGGATAAGGGTTAAGAGGACATGCATGCTCCCCACTCCCCCACTCCCCCCCCCCTCTCTCTCTCTCTCTCTCTCTCTTCTTGGGTGTACTTGTGCATATCTTGACAATCCACATCCGTTGGTCTCCTCTCCAAAATATCTCGATCACATTCCCTTATCCCGAATTCTACCTGCATTTCCAAAATTGGACTGCGACTGGTATCACTCATTGACACCTGAAGTCAATTGCATTCTATCGGTCAATCAATCAATACCGTAAGTTAGACAATCAACATCAATAATATCAATCAACTAATCAATGTATCAGTCAGTCAATTAATCAAGCAAGCATTCAATCACCATTCAGCTGTTTCAACCAATGAATTATTCAATAAATGAATCATAATTAATCAATAACTCAGTCAATCACTCAATCAAAGTTTATCCAACCAACCAGTCATTTAGCAGTTGAGTTTCGGACAAAAAAATGGTACAGTGTAACACAAATTGGTAAAATGAACGTGTCAGTCTTTGTTCTCAGTTGATTTTCATTCATTTCAATTTTACAACTGTTTCATCCATCTTGTAAGAGAAAAAAGGGGGAAAATAGATGATAATGGAAACTAAAAATCAAAGTCTGCTAGTTCAATGGCCCACATGTTCACCTCGTCCTCCGATGCACAATCTTGCTCTCTTCATGAGGGATAAGGGAAGGCAGTTTGGATATTTTGGAGTGGAGACCAAAGTATGTGAATTGTCAAGATATGCACCAACACACAGGAAGCAAGAGAGAGAGATAGAGAGAGAGAGAGAGAGAGAGATAGAGAGAGGGGAGGGGGGCATACTGTCCTCTTGACCCTTATCCCATCTAGCCAACAAAGTCTTACCCTATCTCACCTCCCCTGCAACATGTACTTCCACCCAATCCTGATTCCCATGAACACACCACTGAGTCTACCAGGGAAAGGTACAATGCTACAATAATGAATGCAATGCCCGTTCATTCATGCATAAAATTTTGATTTAATAAACCATAAAATTCACTCAGCAAACCTAAACTGATTGCAACTGATCATGAATTCATCATATCACCCTCAATTCTGTAACATCCAAAGGACTCACCTCTCACAAATTGAAATGTGCAATTCCTGCGCAACCTAATTTTCATATCCTTTACAAAAGTGAGCAATGCTCACCCAAGCATGAATTATTTTTGACCTTTTTGGTCTCATATGAAAGTTGAGTCCATGAGCTATCTGGACATATAAACCTTTTTCTTCCAGAATCAGGTATTTTTCATTTGGCAGCCATTTCAAAAGTGTAAAGTTTTTTTTGGGACGCACTGTAGAGTAAGTCAGTTTAATGGTAACTTATTTTAAGTGTTCATGATTTACAAAATACATGGTAAAAGAAGATCTTATTTAACATGGTTTGGAATAGTAAGCATGGTAAGTCTTTCAAATTATCTTGATGTAATTGTTGTGCACAACTTTTTTTTTTATTTGGTTTAGTCAATACGCGGGCAAATAAAGGAACCAGGGGAGCGTTTCATCAACACTTGTTGTCTGACAAGTTGTCAGATCTGACATCTTTCCTTGATTTTGATTGGCTGAGAAGCATTGTTACTATGGCAACTGTCGGATAAAACAGACTTTGTCTGATAAAACATCCGACAAGTCCTTTCATGAAACGCTCCCCAGGTCAGACCTACTTGTACCAACTCCGGCATAACATCCCCAGTTCGGATGCATTACTTCGAGGTAAATTTCTCTTTATTTGGACCATGACTATTCAACCATGAAAAGACGGTCAACATTTAAAAAAAAAAATTTTGCAAAGAGAATTTCTTCCACACCATGCCACATACATCTATTGTTAACATTCAATTTGTAAACAATGAACAGTTGCAAAGTGTCGCATTTTTCTTACAAACGGTATAGATACAGTATATGATTCCCAATAGAGGACTTATTTCTTAGGGATGTGTCTTTTGCTTTCCAATCAAATATCATTCTAACGGAGAATGGCGTATCTACTTGAACTCCTCAGAGTATGCCCCATCAGGGTGTACTGCCAGGTTTGAAATCTTTCTGTCAATGTGAGGAACCATACGGAGGAACCGCGCTGTAAAAGAATTATAAAAATACCGACATATGTTATTTCAGCACGCTAAATATTTATTGGAAGAACAAGGTTCGGGTAAAGAAAATAACTGATTTCATATTTAATCAAAATATCAAAATTCAACCTCTATTTACTTTCTTGAATGGTAAATTTGTTTCAGTTCCATCATGAATTGGGCTATCCATACTGCATTTGTAGTAACGATACAAACCTTGCCTCACATGTGTCCAGGCCACCCATCCCAGTATACTGCTTGGCTGGGCTTTATACGACTTGTCTACATGTTACGTGTGAGAGTCAGGTGACCGAGTACGGCATTAGCCATTGTTTATTCTCTATACCGCCACCTCTCGGCTTGAAAGGCCAGGAAAGGAAAATGCAAACTGCCGCTTACCTGTAAACATTTTAATCTGAATTGAAATAAGTAAATCACGGACAACCTACTAATTTAAGAAAAAAAAAGGAAATCAACCGTCATCATTCGTAGACTAACTGTACGTACTAAATCGTTGAAATTTACATTGTACTGTATCATGTAGTTCTATTCTAAACTAAAGAACATAAATTTGGGGATAAAGATAAGGCAAATTATTTGGACAAACTAAGAAAAAATTCACATGATTTCATAGATTAACAACTATATATGAGTTTCCCCTTTTCACAAAATTGTTATCCACTTTTCATTTTTTAAAAATTGACATTACCTGCATTATCATCATTACGAAACTATGAAGGGGGAAGATGCAAAAATACACCACATGGATACAGATTTCAGTGCATGTTTTTGCAGCAATGTAATAAAAAAAGTGGAAAAAATCGGTTAATGAAGAGTGGCATGTTTTTTCAGAATAAAAAGCAAAGAGGAAAATGAATAAAAAGGAGGGGAAGAAGAAAAAGAAGAAAAGGAAGAAAGGAAAGGAAAGGAAGAAGACTGTTTTTGACTTTTCAAAGTAAAACTTTATTTACATTAAATACAATAAATAATACAAATAAAAAGTGACTAACATGTCAAGTGTTTGTGTGCTGTATCAGGAATTAAAACAACCTCCACTCTTCCCTTTTTCTATTACAAACCAAAATATTTAGATTTACTGCATTGTTTGATTTACATGTAATCTGTAATAGTCAAGTGCCTATAACCTTTCTCAGTTATACATCTACAATTATACCTACTCAGAAGATAACCTGATCCAGATTACTATTGGCAGATGAGTGTATCCTCTTTTGAAGTGGCAATTTTATCTCATTAGAGATAAGCAGAGTTTAGGTTAACTACTTGATTATCTTCCAAATGAATAAACGGAGTGGGCCTTCAACTTTTTAGTTGGAACTAGTTTAACTCATTGGCATGGGTCCCAATTGGCATCAGGTTTTTATAACAGGGGAGTTACATTTCGCATTATTTCAATCCAACAGAATTTGCCCCAATCCCTTGTGTGCTTAAAAGATTTCAGTGTAACTTGCTTCATTTTCAAATGCAAATGGTTTTGCCCATTTAATAGTGACCAACAGCAACATTATTCGAATAAATAACATTGCTGAATGCAATTTTTTGGGTTTTAAGTAATTATTCTGGTGTCTAAGCTTAGTCTGACAGCCACCTTGCAATGTTTTAAAAAAAGAGTTGCGATGGATCATTTGATAGAGAAAGAGAGAGCGAGAGTGAAAGGGAGAGAGAGAGAGAAGGAGAGAAAGGGTGGAGAGAGAGAGAAAGGGAGAGAGAGAAAGAGAGAGAGAGAAAGAGATAGAGAGAGTGAGAGAGAGAGAGCTACAGTTCATTCAAAATATTGGCGACGGATCATCATTTTGCTCATATCAAAATTTGTAATGACCCTAATGGGAACTTGACATGGATTTTGACCTTCCTCTTTTCTTTCCACCTAGTCCTCTTTCATTTGTCTTTCTTTTTCTTTGTCCTACTTTCCTGCAATGATAGCGGCAAGCACATCGGCCTACTTTTCAACTTCCACTGCTATCAATCATGTTAATCAGCTTGTCCAAAAGAAGCGACCTATAAACGTTATTGTCACCTTCAACCACAGTAGTCTGTCATCAAAAAGACAATATTTACAAGAGACTTCGCCGAATATCGGCAGCATGCCAGTATAACTGTAAATGTTTATAATTATTGACCAAACTTGACCTTAATTCGTGAGATAAGCAAGGTAGAAGAAAATACTGTCCTCAGTCATTATCATGATATCAACCAAGTTCAAGGTGTGATCATTGTTTATAGGCTCATAGGATGGTTACTCTTTGAATTTTATTGCCAGTGTATGCAACGTTCGCTAATTATTTTTGAAGGTTCTTCGATACACCATTACCTCCAGTAGATGTTTTGCGACCCCACTGGACCTCAAATTCTCTTAAATTCAAGTTTCAACCATGGTCTCGTCTGGGTTAGAAAATCGAGAGGAAGCTGAAAACGATGTAGGCTTCTATGGAAATGGCCCCGATGCGACGACGACGACAACATGGACAAGGGATGATGTCGGGTATGATGACTGCGAGGCCTTGTCGCTTCTTGAGAAGAAACCGTTGCTGCCGAGAGAGATCAAGAGACACAGTAAATAAGAATTGATTTGATTTGATCTGATTTGACCTGGTTTATTAGAAATAAATGCAGCTAAAAGCTGAACTGAGATTCTTTTACAAAAATATTGAATATTAAATACACAACAAATTGTGTATCTATACATCTTAGTTACTAGTACTCGTATCTCTCTATTCCCCTCTTTCTCTCTCTCTCTCTCTCTCTCTCTCTCTCTCTCTCTCTCTCTCTCTCATATAAGTGTTTTTTTTTTCTTATAGCAAATGTGATTATAATATAGTGATGATAATAATTACAACATGATTCGGTATCAGTAAGGTACTGATACCATAATAAAAAACCCCACTTATATGAGAGAGAGAGAGAGAGAGAGAGAGAGAGAGAGAGAGAGAGAGAGAGAGAGAAAGAGGGGAGTAGAGAGATACGAGTACTAGTAACTAAGATGTATAGATACACAATTTGTTCAAAAATCTGGAATATCTCTTGAAATAGGGGAACAAAGAAATGGAAAAAGGATGAGTAGGATAAGGTGAAGAAGGAGAAGAAGAAGAAGAAGAAGGAGAAGAGAAGAAGAGAAGAAGAAGAAGAAGAAGAAGAAGAAGATGATGATGACGATGATGATGATGATGATGAAAAAGAACAACAAGAAAAAGAAGAAGAAGAAGAAGAAGAAGAAGAAGAGAAGAGAAGAAGAAGGAGAAGAAGAAGGAGAAGAAGGAGGAGAAAAAGAAGATGACGACGATGATGATGATGATGAAGAAGAACAACAACAGCAAGAAAAAGAAGAAGAAGAAGAAGAAGAAGAAGAAGAAGAAGAAGAAGAGAAGAAGAAGGAGGAGAAGGAAAAGAAGATGACGATGATGATGAAGAAGAACAACAACAACAAGAAAAGGAAGAAGAAGAAGAAGAAGAAGAAGAAGAAGAAGAAGAAGAAGAAGAAGAGAAGAAGAGGGGTGAAAAGTAGGGTTAGTCAGTGCAAGATTTGGGTGCTTCGCCATT
This sequence comes from Echinometra lucunter, assembly GCA_029962745.1. Lineage (NCBI taxonomy): Eukaryota > Metazoa > Echinodermata > Echinoidea > Camarodonta > Echinometridae > Echinometra > Echinometra lucunter. The sequence goes on from CM057153.1 coordinate 25,330,855, forward strand.
GCGATTCCCTGACAGTTGCTCGGGGGTTAGGATTAGGGTTAGGGTTAGGGTTGCGAATTGGGTTTTGGGTGGAGTATAATGGGAGATCCGGGGTTGAAGTCAAGACTATGCCATGTTCCTTAAAAATCCGGGGTTGAAGTCAAGACTATGCCATGTTCCTTAAAAATCAATCTTACCATAACTATCCCACGAGACGCTCTTACGAATTTCATTTACCTTTCTGCAGAACTTTACTAGCCAAAAACACATTCATATACAACGGTCCCAAATTCTGGAACTCTCTTAGTAATGATATTAAAGATAGTGTCTCTTTGAATGTATTTAAACATAAGCTCAAACTTTTCCTGCTCCATTCTTACAACAGTTAACATTGGAACTGAGATTTCAATTTTGGTTTCGTCTAATCTAGGTCATCGCACTATCCTATACATACGAAATTCCCACCTGTCTATTCTTTTTATATTTCAGTCTGGTTGTCGGTCATGTTATGTCATGTTGGTCTGTGGCAGCCCATCTCCCATTTCCTCTTTTTAATTTCTTGCTATTTTCTCCTCTTTCCCCCTTGTGTTTCCTGTCTGTTTGTCTTGTCTTTTCTTGTCTTGTCCCTTTTTCGTCTTGTCTTGTCTTATGTTATCTTGTCTTATTTCTCTCTTTTCCTATTGTCCTTTCTCTTCTTTGTCTCAAATGCGCAACGCATCTTTCATCTGGCGGAGTCCTCACTGTGTGACTGAATTTGCAACTGTAATATATACTGCCGTTTCACCTACCCCTATATCACACATTCTTCTGTTTTCTTTACTTTCCTTGTTCTTTCTTGAGGAATCCACGTCACTACAAGCATTGCTTTTTTGTGGATTTCTCTTTTCCAATATCATTTTTTTTTTCTTTTAATACACTATGTCAAGCAGACATTTAATTTGTTTTTGATGTTAATTAGAGGAAAAAATGTTGTATGTTTGTTTATTTACGATATTTCTGCTTAAAAGAAGAAAAAAAAATATTATGTCTTGTCTTAAATTGGAAATAAAACCTGAACTTGAACTTGAACTTGAACTATAAAACAGACCTAGCTTATTGAAAGCGGTAGAATATCGTAGCCGAAGCTTGAATGTGTTGTACAACCAACATGAATAAAACTTGGGGTATCTACAAACCAAAATAGTGATTGCATGATCTTTTGAAGGAATTTCAATGATATACCATTCTTACAACTTATTACTTGCATCAAAGAAAGCTAAATTATCTCATTATTTCTTCTTTTATTACATGGATTCGACTGCAAATGCAATTTGGAATAGATCTATATCTCAGACAGTAGAACATTAATCTATTTCATTTCGATTTTTTAAAATTGGAAAATTGATTGTTTTATTCATGTATCACTGTGTTGTGTATCCTAGGCAGGTGCTACGTTCCCAAGAGGTACGTACTTCTGTTCATGGTTTTCGTTGGTAATGGATTGCTATATTCCATGCGCATCAATGTGAGTGTCACCATGCCCGCCATGACCAACGCAACATACACAACCGAGTATGATGGAACACTAAATCAGTCAGTGGAAACGTGCCCCAAACGGAACATGACTGAAGCCACGAATGAAGTACGCCAAAGCTTTCAATTGACGTATTATTTTCAACAGCAGTCCATTTTTTAAAAGTTATGCAGTTTTATCACATAAACTAAAGACGTTTAAACAATATGTTATAAATCTCACGAATGAAAGTATAAGACAGTAACCATGGTACCGATAAACGGAAAATATGGCAGCAAACATGTTCCGTAAAAATGTTTCTATGCATACCTACCCTACTAGACAACATAACTCCTTTCATATACCACTCACGAGAACAGTCTTCGCCCAAAACACGTTTGTTTTCACAGGACCAATTTATTGGAATTCTTTACCCAACGAATTAAAGGCTCCCTTAGTAGCGTAAACTTGAGAAGTATCTTCCAAGTTCTTAATTTGCACCAACCCATGTCTAAACACTCCTGTCCCCTCTCTTATATCACACTCTTTCTTTATCCACCTCCCACCCTTTTCCTCTCTTTGTTGTCTTTTTTAAAATCTATTTAGATTTGTGTGACCTCATTTGTTTTGATTATGCTATTAATTTGTATCTTCTACTTTGTATTGCTTTAGTATTCGCTTATGACCTTTTTGTACTATATGACTAACTTTCAGGGGCTTGCATCTCACAAGCATTGCTTTTTTTTAGCTTGCCCCTCCGTTTTGCTGTATCCTTTTCTCAGTCTGGTCAGTATCATTTATAAGTATCTCAGTGTGGTTCTATTCTTTATTTTATGTCATTTCCATCACTTTTGTCTCAATGAAATTGTATTCATAATTTTGTTTGTATATATTGTGAAAGGGAAAAATAAATTAAATCAAATATCATCTCCTCCGCGAGTATGACGAAGACAAAAACATTACAAAGTCATTTGCAGGAGTAAATGAAACATTGCATTTAATATACTATATTTCCACGGACCAAAAGGAAAATACAGTTTGCACGACTAATTTTCATGTTTGCTTTTTCAAGATCAGTTCAAAGGCAGTCAACTTTTGTTGGGCTTTTCATTTAACACGTTAAGACGACTTTGCTTGAAGTTTTAGAACAAATAAGCTTCTCTGAGTTTTGTGCTTTTCTCATCACTGGACATTCTGGATTTCTAATTTTGTTCAGAACGGGGAGTTTCTGTGGACCGCATACCAGCAGGAACTTGTGATTGCTGGCTTCTTCTATGGCTACTCCGTCTCTCAGATTCCTGCTGGCTTCTTGCGGACAAGATCGGAGGCACTCGGATCTTCGGCATCGGCTTGTTCATTTCCGGAGTGTGCAGTCTCCTTGACCTGTAGCAGCCCGAATGGGACCGGAGTTTCTACTGGCCGTTCGGATTGTCTGCGGCTTTTTCGAGGGTATCTAAAACTTTATTTACCCCTGAACTTTACTTTCTCGTTTCAGTTTATCATTATTAATTTTGATGATGATAGTCCTACAGGCGTCTCACACCTGCTTAAAATAAGTTAAATGTTAATGGTTAATTATTAACCCGACTGCTAAGAAAGCATAGGTATGCTTGTTAGTAAGCAACCAGGGGACCGACGGATTTAAGTCCCATCCGAAGGACTTGGTTAATGACAATTAATACCTTACCAAAGGGGCATTCGTTATCAACTTGTTTCGAACCTGGGTACGAGACCACTGCCTACCAGTGAGCCACAGCGCCTCCTCTGTCAAAAGATAACCGTTAAAAGATATCTCGGTCTGATAACGTGGGTCGAAAGCGAGGGGGAGAGGAGAGAGAGAGAGATAGAGAGAGAGAGAGAGAGAGAGGGGGGTATATATGTAATGAGATAGAGTGTTGATCCACATGGATCTATTTACAAAAAAGAATCAAATGTTTTAAAATTGCTAACAAGATATTAAATGATGGTTCCCATGTTCTAGAAATTTGGGACGTGGCCGTGGTGTTACAAGGCGGGGGGAGGGGAGTCTTGTTAACTTGTATTTCAATGTCCATGAAACTTGACATAACATTTACGGAAGGCTTAAAAAAACAGCAAGCGAGAAGACGAAAGATGATTTAAAAGACGAAATGACGAATTTCTTGGAACTCGGGAAGTCGACTTGTTTAGGACAAGAAGACAAGAGACAAGTTTTTGGACTCGACACGTCAACTTGTTAGGGACGAGGAGGACGAATGACGAGTTCTTATAGCTCGACAAGTCGACATGGTTAGGGAGACCACGGACAAGTTAAAGACGAGAGGAAGAGTTACTGGAACTAACTGAGGTAGAATCTAGTCACAATCGTCTCCTTGTCCCAAACAAGTCGATTTTCTGAGTTCCAAATTCCAATATCTCAGGTTAACTTGCTGAGTTCCAGAACTCGTCATCTCGTATTCTCGTCCAGACAGTCGACTTGCCGAGTTTAAAAAAAACTCGTCATCTTGTCATCCTGTCCTAAACAAGATCGACTCGTCGAGTTCCAATAACTTGTCATCTTGTCTTCTGGTCCTAAAAGTAGACGGTCGAGTTCCAAGACCTCGTCATCTCGTCTTTTAATTCGTCTTCTCGTCTTCTTGGCATATTATCTCGTCATCTGGATGGCACTTTTAAGCTTCCATAAGGTCAAGAGGAGACTCTTTTCATACAGACAAAATGTAGGCGCAACATGTCAATTGATGCATGCGTAATCATGAGTTCGTGTTTATCAATTTAAAAAAATGTATAACATTAAACCTCGGTGATTTAACAGGAGGAAGGATGCCGTCAATTGGATCTATGTTCTCTCGGTGGTTTCCTGGACATGAAAACTCCAATGCCTTTGCTATAGGGATGGCAGGTGAGCTATTTACTTTGTTCTCGTTTCAGAAGTGCTTATGTATCATTTTAAAGTTCTAATAAGAATCGAGTTATTATTAGTCCTGTGGGGCGGATCTTGGATTTTTGTCAGAATGAAAGGGGTCAAATTTATCAGAATATTCTGACCCCTTCCCTCGAAAAAAGGCATTCAGTTCATCCCCTTTCACACACCCTTTGAAAGCGAGAAAGGAAAGCTGCTCCTAGATCACGATTCTCGAATTTTTTGCATATTTTTCTAATCTGAGTCAAAGGGCGACTCTGCAAAAAAATGGTCGCCCCAAAGAATGTGCTTTTTAAGGAGATATAAGGGTGCTATTTGAGCCAGGCCGAGGGTGAAATCACCCTTCGCTCCAGTGTAGTTTACCTTGCTTTGTATCCGCCTACGTGTAGTTTTTGCTCAATGGTTTGATCTAGGGTCAAGAGAAATTTTATACGAGAAAATTTAGAAGGGATGGGATTATCACAAATGGATGAAGATAAAGCTTCTTTCCCATTCTGTTTGCAGTCTATTATTTTAGAATAACGATTAATGTTTCCTCTTCTCTTTGCCCCGAAGGTGCTAAAATTGGAAGTTTCCTTGGAACGATCGTCTTGGATTGTTGTCGAGTACCGATTTTCCTGGTGGATGGCCGGCAACCTACTATTTATTTTGGTATTTGTAACTCCATATACGCTCACACTTTCTACATGTTCTAGTAGAATATTTTTGGGGTTAGGGTCATTTTAAATCCTTTGCTTTTAATCACCAGTTGAAAGACTTGAAAATAAGTGCCATCCTATCTTTAATGATTTTTCAGTGAGATGCTATTTCTGGTTAATAGCTGCATATTTGCTTAGTTTATTTAAAATATCTTGAATTATAGATTCATTTGCGATTCGCACTTTTTGCCGCAAATCAGGGATTCTTTTGATAACCATCACAATAGCTATACGCTATCGTTTTTATTATTATCATCATCTTTATTATTATATTATCATATTATTAAGTATTCATCTCACCTTGGCCTGGAGGGGGAAGCGAACTTACTCTGTCTCCCGATATATAACTTACTGGGATGCGCAGGGCGTACCAAAATAGTGTAGTGGGGTTCTTAACGTGCAATGTGGTGACTCTCCTCTACACGGAGCCTCCATGACTCAGTGAGTGTACTTTTCACATCAGTGCACATTCGTTGAATGGAACAATCGTAATGATAAATTTTACGTTCACCTTCTAGCAGTGAAATTAAAAATAGCTAGTGTACTAAAGTGTGATAGCTAATAGATCAATTACCTGATTACCAGTACCAGCCAGTAGTGCACTCAGGAAGTAGAATGAAAATAAGTAAATAGTGAAAGGACAATTGTCATCATTTGCTCTTCAAAGTTAATTGAGGCAGCAAAGATTATATCCTATCCGAGGGCTGGAGTGTTTTCCACTGAAACAAAGCCTGCGTCTATGAAACAGGGGGAGGGGCACGTTAACGCACAACGCAGGCTTCAGTCATCCTCCCGGGATGGACTCGAACGCCACGATCTTTGGTTCGA
>CM057153.1:25338411-25425561 GCA_029962745.1 Echinometra lucunter
ATCAAATGTTTTATTGCTAAAGATTTAAATGATGGTTCCCATGTTCTAGAATTGGGGACAGCGTGGGTTACAAGGCGTAACTTGTTATTTCAAATGTCCATGACAACTTGACAAACATTACGGAAGCTTAAACAGCAAGCGAGAAGAACGAGAAGATGACTAAAAGACGAAATGATGAATTCTTGAACTCGGGAAGTCGACTTGTTTAGGACAAGAAGACAAGATGACAGTTATTAGAACTCGAACCGTCGATTGTTAGGGACGAGGAGACTAGATGACGAGTTCTTATAACTCGACAAGTCGACATGTTAGAGGGAGACCACGTGACAAGTTAAAAGACGAGAGAAGAGTTACTGGAACTAGCTGAGATAGAATCTCGTCACATCGTCTCCTAGTCCCAAACAAGTCGATTTTCCGAGTTCCAAATTCCAATATCTCAAGTTAACTTGCCGAGTTCCAAGAACTCGTCATCTCGTATTCACAAACAAGTCGACTTGCTGAGTTTAAAATCTCGGCATCTTGTCATCCTGTCCTAAACAAATCGACTCGTCGAGTTCCAATACTTGTCATCTTGTCTTCTTGTCCTAAAAGTAGACTGGTCGAGTTCCAAGACCTCGTCATCTCGTCTTTTAATTCGTCTTCTAGTCTTCTTGGCATCAATTATCTCGTCATCTGGGTGGCACTTCTAAGCTTCCATAAGGTCAAGAGGAGACTCTTTTCATACAGACAAAATGTTGGCGCAACATGTGAATTGATACATGCGTAATCATGAGTTCGTGTTTATCAGTTTTAAAAAAAATGTATAACATTAAACCTCGGTGATTTAACAGGAGGAAGGATGCCGTCAATTGGATCTATGTTCTCTCGGTGGTTTCCTGGACATGAAAACTCCAATGCCTTTGCTATAGGGATGGCAGGTGAGCTATTTACTTTGTTCTCGTTTCAGAAGTGCTTATGTATCATTTTTAAAGTTCTAATAAGAATCCAGTTATTATTAGTCCTGTGGGGCGGATCTTGGATTTTTGTAAGAATGAAAGGGGGTCAAATTTATCAGAATATTCTGACCCCTTCCCTCGAAAAAAAAGGCATTCAGTCCCCTTTCACCACCCTTTGAAAGCGAGAAAGGAAAGCTGCTCCTAGATCACGATTCTCGAATTTTTCGCATATTTCTGATCTGAGTCAAGGGCGACTCTGCAAAAAATGGTCGCCCCAAAGAATGTGCTTTTTAAGGAGATATAAAGGGTGGCTATTTGAGCCAGGCCGAGGGTGAAATCACCCTTCGCTCTTGTATAGTTTACCTTGTATTCGCCTACGTGCAGTTTTGCTCAATGGTTTTTATCTAGGTCAAGAGAAATTTTATACTAGAAAATTTGAAAGGGATGGGATTATCACAAATGGATGAAGATAAAGCTTCCCATTCTGTCTGCAGTCTATTATTTTAGAGTAACGATAAAATGTTTTCTCTTCTCTCTTTGCCCCGAAGGTGCTAAAATTGGAAGTTTCCTTGGAACGATCGTCTCTGGATTGTTGTCGAGTACCGATTTTCTCGGTGGATGGCCGTCAACCTACTATTTATTTGGTATTCGTAAACTCCATAGTACCCGCACACTTTCTAGTAGAATATTTTTGGGTTAGGGTCATTTTTAAAATCCTTTCCTTTTAATCACAGTTGAAAGACTTGAAAATAAGTGCCATCATATTTTTGATGAATTTCTCAGTGAGATGTTATTTCTGGTTAATAGCTGCATGTTTGCGTTAAGTTTATTTAAATGTCTTTAAATTTGTAGATTCATTTGCGATTCGGCACTTTTGCCGCAAATCAGGATTCTTTTGATAAACCATCACAATAGCTATACGCTTATCGTTATTATTATTATTATTATGATTATTATCATCATTATTATCATAATCATAATAATTATTAAGTACTCATCGTCACCTTGGCCTGGGAGGGAAAAGCGAAATTACTCTGCCTCCCGATATGTAACTTACTGGGATGTGCAGGCGTAACAAATAGTGTAGTGGGCTCTTAACGTGCAAATGTGGTGACTCTCCTCTACACGGAGCCTCCAATGAACTCAGTGAGTGTACTTTTCACATCAGTGCACATTCGTTGAATTGAACAATCGTAATGATAAATTTTTACGTTCACCCTTCTAGCAGTGAAATTAAAAATAGCTAGTGTACTAAAGTGTGATAGCTAATAGATCAATTACCTGATTACCAGTACCAGCCAGTAGTGCACTCAGGAAAGTAGAATGAAATAAGTAAATATTGAAAGGACAATTGTCATCATTTTCTCTTCAAAATTAATTGAGCATGCAAAGTGTTAATAGCCTATCCGAGGGCTGGAGTGTTTTCCACTGAAACAAAGCCTGCGTCTATGAAACAGGGGAGGGGCACGTTAACGCACAACGCAGGCTTCAGTCATCCTCCCGGGATGGACTCGAACCCACGATCTTTGGTTCGACAGGCAGACGCTTTACCGACTGCGCCAACTCGTCTCATTTGGTATAATTTCCATTTCATATCTTAGTCCACATTTTTTTTTTAAAACCAACACACATACACACGTTGGTATTAATATGCCTTTAGCACGATAATTTATTTTAAAGTGTGATAAATGGGCAATGTGGGGATCGAACCCACGATCTTCACGTTTCCAGTCAAGTGCCTTAAACCACTCGACTGCGACACACACACGCACACCGACGCACCCCTCACACACACACAAACACCCCCCCCCCCACCACCACCACACAGAGTTTCCTCTTCTGTTTTAATCCTCTTTCCATGTTTATTTGTTTCTAAAGAACAGTCCTCCTCCTCTCTCTCTCTCTCTCTCTCTCTCTCTCTCTCTCTCTCTCTCTCTCTTTCTCTCTCCCACAATCTCTCTTTCCTTGTCTCTCCTATTGTTTTATGATACAAAAACAATAAAAATATAAAGCTCATCTGGGCCCTGTTTCATAAAAAGTTGCTGTGATAGCAACTCCTGCTGGAATGGTAGCTACGATGGCAACAGTGAGAATTCTGATTCCTGATTGGCTTTTATAATGAAAGTTGCCGTTCCAGCAAGAGTTGCTATTGTAACAACTTTTTATGAAATGGGCCCCAGATTACACAGGGACAACATTGGTCTAAAATTTCAGCTGTATAAACCAAATGGGAGGGAAAGGGGGACCAGTCGTAGGCCTACTCCGCTAAAGACTGCATTTATCCTTTTTCTTGTTATCACATTACTGTTAGGTTTCTTGTCTGTGGCATGGGCCCTCATCTGGGCTTTCTTGATCTATGAGAGTCCACACCTCCATCCAAGCGTGTCAGGAGAGGAGTTGGACCATCTTTCATCAGCTGTGATTACCGAAAAGGTATAACTACACACACGTAACTATTCCATGAGCCTTTTATTTACATGTTTGTATTTCATCAGATTTATGCTTCTTGTTTACACTTGTTTTGTCATTCTTGTAATTCTTGTTTACATGTCAGCTCTGAAAAGCTCTGTCAAAATTTTTATATTCTTCTGTCCTCATAAATCACATATCAAAATTATTGCCATTGAACAGTGGGAGCATGACCATACATGCATTGTAAAAACTTGGGATACCATTATCTGACAATCTAACCTAATTAGTATCCACAATCATTAAATTTTTAGAGTGCCCCCCCCCCCTCTCTCTCTCTCTCATGACTCTTTCTCTCTTCCTATCTTTCTTCATCTATAGCGCTCTCCCTTTCCTCCATCCCCCATACCTTCCCATTCTTTCTGACAAGCATAACCAATGCACACCAAATGGCCAGAGTTTCAATATACGTCACCCATATTGCATACCATGGCTCTCTGTGATTTTGTCTTTATATTGATATTCTTAAAATTAAATTTTAGATTGTAAATGAATTGTAAATGAAAATAAATTAAACATAGTAATCATCATTTTTACAATATTTTGATCGTTATCAATCATGAAAAACTTATTTCCTTTTCGAATAATGACACATTTTAGTAAAATCTGTCAAAGTAAGAAATAGAATCCTTTTCTCCCTTATCTATTCTCGTTTCCAGACCAGTAAAGTTACTATCCCATTGAAGGCAATGTTGCTCTCCGTACCGGTTTGGGCCATCATCATCTGCGCCTTCGTTGCAACATGGTCTAACAACACCATCTTCACCAATCAGCCGATCTACCTGAAACATGTCCAAGGCATGGACATAGAATTGGTAGGCCTGTTCTTCCTCATTTTTTTACAATTTTTTTGAGGATACACAAGAGCTCAAAGGAATCATAATGTTCAAATTTTAGATCTGATTATGAAACTTACACGTTTGCATTGCAGACTGCAGTTAAGAGTGCGCACCACTCTAAACCTTTATGATACAAACAAGAACAAATACTAATTCTTGTTGAGACTGAATTTTGCAAAAGTTACGGTTTCCTCACCCGGGCGTGAAATATTATTATTATTTTATTTTATTTATCTTTTTTTTTTAATGTCAAATGATAGAAGAGACCTCGGGCTATCCTCACGCTTGAAAATGCCCTACAAATACTCAGAAATATTCAGATGACAAGGCTTTATCAGACTGTAAACGTTTTGTTTATATTTTGTATTACACATGCTATTTGATAGGCTTCTTCTTTGTTTCACAGATTGGAATCCTTTCCTCCATCCCACACTTAGCTGAAGGTATGGGACTGATGATAAGTAGCCACATTGCAACCAAGCTCATCAACCATAACATACTCAGTACTGTTGTCACCCGGAAACTCATGTCGTTTATAGGTACGTCATCATGTTGTGTTACATATTTTTTAAAATTACTTATTGTGAGGTCAAGGATATTTTTTGTGTTTGTTTGTTTGTTTTATGTATCTTATTATATGAAATTACAAATATTTCATTTTTTTTTGCACCAAGAATGTAAAACATGGTATGACTCCTCACGAATGTATAAGATCACCATTACTATGACTTATTTTGATACAAGGGAGAGATTTTTTATAGACATCTATGAGAAAAATGAAATATTTGAGATTTTATACAATCGAATACAAAATAAAATGTGATCTTATGACGTCATCAGCACTCTCATTTGCATATAGCCCATGCTATGCTTACTCAGTGTCACGAAATAATGCAAAACTAAAATGCCGTGACTTTGTTATTTTTCATCCGATTTTGATGAAATTCTACTGTTTTCCTTGTTTAATATTACTCAATTGATTCAACTCAACTTGTATTTTGGGTGGACTTGGCCTAGCTTTAAGGCTCTTGACTGGAGACACGAGAATCTGGGGTTCGATCCCCAGCACGGCACTTATGCCATTGAGCAAGGCACTTTATCTACATTGCTCTTTTATCTTACATGATATAAAATTAATGTTCTATAGGCATGTTGATACCCACGTGTGCACGTGTGTTTCTTAAAAGGAAAAGAAAAAGAAAAGGGGGACTTTATGTTTAAGAACTTCATAACTAAAGATAATCGAAACTTAGACAATTCAACGGACCTTCCATGATCAATCCTTTCCAGGTTTTGGATTCTCTGCTCTTGCATTCCTTCTTTTGGCGTATGTCGGATGCAACAGCGCCCTCTCCGTCGTCTTCATGACAGGTGCCTTAGGATTTAATGGTATCTGCATGTCAGGATACTATGTCAACCTCATGGACATCGCACCTAGGCTTGCCGGTAGCATCATAGGCTTCGTCAGCACCGCAACGGCTATCTCTGGAGCATTAGTCCCATACGTAATCGGTGTTTTCACGACAAATCAGGTAAAACATCGACGAAGACAAAGATTACAACAGCAGCATTTATCGAATCACGCATATCAGGGCTTTCTTTTTTCTCAGTTTTGACGCGCGGGAGATATACCGTTAGGAAAATTTGGTTGAAATTTATCTCACGTTACAAAAGGTCCTCGCGAGTCCCACAGCTAGAACGCACAGATACGATGATGAAACGTTTGATATAATACGTCGTTTGATACGAACAAAGAATTGCTTCATTTGGGAATGAGTTGTTTGAGGAGCCAAAGTTGTCGAAATACCTGATAGGTCTATGACTACATTGTCTTTCATGTTACAGTAGTAGTGAAGTTTGCAAGTTTGCAATGCCTTATCAGTCGAAACTTGTGTTGTCTGAACTGTGAGAATAAAATAGCTATATTTAGGTCATGTGCTGTAGCTGCTCCTGATGGAGCTAGAGAAGGGCAACTCAAAAGGTAGGCTTGACTCAAGTGTGTCAAGGCTCTGTTGTTTCAAAAGAGTGTTTGTATTTGGGCAATTCCACGGTAACGGAATTTCAAAATGTAATTCCGTTACCAACCTTTTTAGAGTGTGTGTGTGTGTATGTGCCTTTTTGTATCTTGCCTTCCTTTTTTCCATTTAATACTATGAAACTATGCCCATTCTCTCACCTGAACTCTTTCATTCCGACAATTTCCTACTTACAGCCATGATATTGTTGTATACAACCTTGGTAAGGAAATTACCAGAAAATTGTGCCATTTTCAAAGAACAAAAATGTCTTGCAATATCAAACATGCATTATACCAATACTGACTATGATAGTGAATTCCTTTTTGTTTAAGCTTCTTTTAATTCAAGGATTTGGCTATTCAAGACTATCAACGTGATTGTTTTCACTATAAATCTGAAGTGAGCTGATTGTTCTTCCCATGTGGAATTGCCCATTTGCAGACCACCATCAATGCTCTCTGCGAAGAAACATCCTTTTGGAGGACGATAACTGAACATAACGATCTGACTATATACCGATAAATTTCCGACAATCCGTAACGAGTATAACCCTTTTTATGAATTAATAATCTTCTTACGATTTTTCATCAGGCAGATATTCATGGCTGGCAGACTGTCTTCTTCATCTCCAGTGGGTTAGCCATGGTCGCATTTCTGGTGTTCCTTCTCTTCGGTTCTGGAGAAGAGCAAGAGTGGGCAAAACCATCCTATTCATCTGATGATAGCAAAGAGTTTGAGAAAATGTGAACCAATACGGTAATTCGAACAGCCTTGTCCCTGCATGATAGTAAAATGCTGAAACTCGTGAAGCAGGGCACACAAAAATTGAGAAACTTTCGGCTTCCTGGCTTTCTTTAGATTTTATATTTGTAAAGTCAAGCAGTAAAGACCGGTGGCCAGAGAGTGTCAACCTAGCGGAAAAAAAAACAACTTTTCTTCGTGTACATAGCGATGATCAATGGACAAGACTATACTAGTAAAAATCGTCTGCCGTGCACAAAATGGTAAGGGTGGCCAGGAAGACACTCCAAATATGCCGAACATTTCAGAGGAGGCCAAAAACGATGGCTTGTCATACACTCGACTTTTGTTTACAAAAGCATGAGTAGGCGCGGTGTTCCTTGATTTGTACAAAGCTCTTGATACGGATAATGATGACGTAGTAGCAAATAAAGGGTTTTAACAAAGCTAGTTTAGATTGGTTCAGATCCTAGTTGTCTTATCTACACCAAATAGTGGTGATTCAGGATGTATGTTCAAAACTGCTTGCGAGAACATGCGATTCCTCAGGGAGGCATTTTAGGCACAATTCTATCTATGCATTATATAAATCATACGTTTATATCTGCAAAGACTGTCATGGGCGCCGAAAGCGAAAGGGGAGGGGGCAGATGGGGTAGTTGCCGCCATCATTAAAAAAAAGGGGGAATCGATTTTTTTTGCCCCCCCTCCCATGGGCCGCCCTTGCAAGTATTTCTCAATGCAGTGTTTCACAATGCAATGTTTCTCAGTATGTAATGCTTCTCTTATGCAATGTTTCTCAGTATATCAATTATGTCTGTTATCTATGTCTATTTTTGTCCCCCCCCCCCCCTGGCAATACAATTTGCGGTTTTGCGATCAGCTTTCTAGTCGTGTAAAAGAGCAGGTTGATTCTAACGCCTAGATTATCTCACATCCTAGCCGGAAAGACCACAGTGTTCCACAGTGTTAAATCATCTCCACACTCTTCAATTCAAGCATTTTGACATCGTGAATCGCATCTTCACATTGTGAACGAGTAAATTCACACTGTGGAATTGAACATCACTGTGTGGACACTCTGTGGTCAACCGCACTGCGGAGGTGCCCACAGTGTGAATTTTCATACTGTTGGATCCGAGTGTTTTAACATTGTAAATCACATTTCCCAGAGTCGACTACGTGAACACACTGTGACACACTGTGGCACACTGTGGCACACTGTGTATTTTCCGGCAGGGATTCATTTACATATGCATGAATTCAAAGTGACACACAATAATCAAGTAGTCCACAGAAAAGAACCTAGTATGAGGTATTTAGGTATTCGGTTGGTAAACGAAGTTTTATTTTATTCTCTCGTCGAATCAGTTGTATACAAAGGAAATATTTGTTTTACATTTTTGTACAGAGAGTTAAGTTTTATGAATTTAAAACAAGACGTACACTCTGTTTTACTCATTATACTATCACTTTTGAGTCAGAAGAGATAAGCGAATGACATGGCATATTCATGGCCTGAATATAGACTTTCCTTTGTACTGTATTTTATTGTATTGTGTTTATTTATTCACGGTAAAAACTCACATTCATTTAAAACAGACCGCTTTTCAGCGAGTTCGTGACATATTATACAGGTAAAAGTGGGACAATAGGGTTTACAAAATATTTACAAAGCATTACATATAACACAGAAAATGAAACATAGAATATTAAACAAATGAAGACATAAAACTGCATAAAACCAATTTGTTGAGAGAATTATGAGAACTCTCTGAGCCCCCCCCCCCCCCCAGCAGATGTGTCAGAAATCGATGGAATTAACTGATCTAATGAATAAAGTAAACTGATCTAATTGACATGGCAAAGAATTAAACGATTGGACAACTGTATAAAGATAACCTTCCCTTAAGAAATTGTTTTGGGTTTTCCAAGACTAATCTTACAATGGTAATTACGAAGGGAATATTTACTTTTCTTGATGCTAATTCTGGAACAAAGATAAGATGGAAGATGTCCATGCAATAGTTTAAAAATAAAAGAAACTGCCTGTTTTTTTCCAACATGATTCTAGTTTGTCAATGTTCAGAGAAGAATAAAACAGAACGGTACTATATCTATAATCAATTCTTAAGATCATGCGTAGTGCTCGGTTTTGAAGAACACTCAATGCTTTAAGTAAACCTTTCCTGCATTGAACCATACTATAGAGCAATAATCAAAATGTGGTTGAAAAAGTGACTTGTAGAGCATTACAGCCGTTTTCAAACTAATGTATGGTCTAAACCGTTTCAGGCAGTACAAAGTTTTCGTCGCTTTAGTCTTAACAAATTTAACATGTGCGTTCCAGCTGAGCGACGCACTGAGAATTACACCAAGATACTTACATTCTTCAACTCTATTGATCTTTTCACCATCAGTTCGAACTTGTGCATTTGCAAATGATAATAATTTACGTCTGGATCCAAATATAATAAATTCCCTTTCTGGGGGTTCAGAAACAATTCATTGCACTTCGACCATTCTGAAATCTGCGCTAAATCTTCATTGAGACAAGAACATAAATCAAAAGCATTATCTGAAGAATAGTATATACAGGTATCATCAGCATACATTGAAATGGTGCTAAACTTTCCCTCTGCCAGACGGATGCAAATTTTATAATTTTGTATTTAGCCTACTTTTGTTATTGGGGCTATTTTTTAGTACTTTTATGTGTTTCAGAAATGTTTGTTCTTAATCTGTAAATAATATAAATTCAACTAATTAATCTAGCATGTTGGGGACCCAACTGGCAATACGTTCTCGAGCTTTCATGGGTTATCCTGCTCGAGCTCATTGATTTTTTTAAAGAAACGAAAATCACCAAGGATAGAAATGAAATTAATTGAAGTGAATCGAATTGGATTGAAGGGTATTTATTAAAAAAAAAAACAAATTGCATATATTAAAGTATTCATTCATTATTATTACAAAACGCCCAATAAAACGTAAAATGGGAGGTGGAGGGAAAGTGAGAAGGAAAAAAGTGTTCAAAGAAGGGTGGAAGAGAAAGAGAGGAAAAAAAAACAGTGGACAAAAATACAGAGACGTGGAAGAAGGAAGGGGGAGAAAATTGTATACAGATAAATAAAGAATATGAAAGCAGATAGGTGATGACAAAGAGAAAGAAAGTATTAACAAAGGAAGGAAGAGGAGAAAGCGAGGAGGAGGCCGGTAAAAATAAACTGTGCATAATCATTTAAAACAAAAATTTCGAGTGGAGATTTTGCTTCTAGATAGTAAAATCATAACTAGAAATATGAGACATCTGAAATGAAGGGAAAGAAAAAGTGAAAACGAAGAACGCGAGTTAAAAAGACAGTGGGGAAAAAAAACCAAATACCTATATCTAGTGGGGCTATTAACTCCATGCAATTACCCGAGATAATAAGGGCGGTAACTTCGGATCTGGATGATACATGAATTTGTAAAAAAAAATTAAAAAAAAGAAAAAAAAAAAAGAAAAGGGGGGGGGGTACACTTTTAAGAAAGAAGGTCATCACACATTTCATGGTGTCTATTTGTCCTAACAATTCTTTGATGACTAGCAAAGAAAATAAAATAAGAATAGAGAGAGACAAAGAGAGAAAGAGAAAGAAAACAAAGTCATCTAGTCTTAAAAAGAGGATGTGGCTTTTATGTACAAAAGTAAAGGTTTTACAGGGGGAGGGGGAGGAAGAGGATCCAGGTCTGAAGTGGACATTTTGATAATGTAGCTATACTTGAATAATAATGGATAACATAAACGGGACCACTTCCACCATTTCATGTAAAAAAAAAAATAGAAGTAAGTAATATGATGACCACTTCAAAAATGTAATAATTTCCAAGAAAGTCATTGGTTAAAATTTCAAACAAAATGCAATTATTCTTTATTCTAACCTTGAGTATGCAGGGACAGCAATGTTAAGCACTGTTCAAAACTGCAAGTTGAATGGAGGTCAGACTAGTACCCCTGCCAGATTGAGCACATGTGCAAGCGGGGCAAGAGGAAGAGGATGCATTGTCGGCACGAATTCGGTCCAACGAAGGGGTTGCACCCCTGCTTAAGACCGTCAAGGACTGTATAGTCCAGGTGTCCAGGTAACCTATGACAAAAGTAAAGCCCGCCGCATACTATACGAGCCGATTTTCGAACAAATGGCATCTTGCATTAAATATGAAAGTTTAATTTGTAGAAATATCCTATTGGATGTTCGGAATAATAACAGGAATACTAAAATCGAAATTTGTGTTAACTGCTAGCCTTTTTTTTTGTAAATGCCACATCGACTTCAAATCATAGTAGATCGCAAGATTGCTATGAGTACGATTCGGAATAGAGTTTGCTTTCCTACAGGGAGGCTCGCAATAGCCTGGAATTTGGATATTAGTAATCACACGATTATTCGGAACTTTGATCATTAAGCTTTTACATGTTTGAATGTTCATTATCCAATGCTATAACAATTTTTTTCCAAAATCGGATCGCAGATGCATCGTGCAGTGTGCGCCGGGTATCATTCTCATGTAAATTCGTCACCATTTCGTTTGATTTGGTAGATAGGTAATTACTTTAGGTATAAAGCAAACAGCGACAAGCTGCGTATGGAAACTGGAGAAAACATACGGGGAGGGGGGGGGGGAACCACATACCAAAATACTGATGCTGCTTATATGGTTCAAAATATTTACCGGTATCTACTTAGTATGACATGTCAGTAGCAGTAGGAGCAGTGGCGGTGGTATAAGCGTAAACTGTATTCCTTCAAAAGGGGGAAAAAGGGAAAAAGACGTGATTCATGTTAGGATCTGAGTTGGTCAGAGTAAGTTTTTTAGCCGAAGAAAAAGAGCTGACGGAGGACGTGGACGTGGACAGTGGACCAACTCCTGCTCCCTATGTTTCACGTGCCCTTTGATACACTTTTCTCCTCTGTTTAAAAACTCCACTCTTTTGTGTGTTTGTATTAAATTTGTTCGAAACCGGGTTTCAGCAAAACGAAGACACACCTGTTTTCAAAACCAAATGCGCATGAAAATATCATTATGGCGTAATAAACTATCGCACCCGGGCAACGTTTCATGAATGTTGTCAGCACTGACAAGTTGTCATTCTCTGACAATTTCAGAAAAATCCTTGGTTTTGATTGACTGAGAAGCACTGGTCACTGACTCTTATTATGGTAATTGTCAGAGAATAACAACTTGTCAGTGCTGACAACTTTTATAAAAAGGTGCCCAGGTGTGCATGTCTACCCTAAGCGCCATCTTTTAGTGTTGAATAATTATATCAAATCCCTGTCTTTGAAGTGGTTCGTCTAATAATAATATTCTAATCGTTTTCTTTGACAATGTTAAAAATGTACATAATACTTTTGATTACTTTTTAAATTGGATTTTTAAAAATTTCTTTTTCCTTTTGTCTGTATTGTCTTTTTAGGGACTTTGCGATATAGAAAAGTTTTATGCACTAAACAGACCATCCTAAATAAAACAGCGAAATATACTATATCCTAAATAAACATTCTGCGTTGTGGAACAGAAAAGGATTATGATTGTAGTCTAAGAACACACTGCTCTGGTGCCATCTACGATCAAATGTCTCAAGCTTTCTCATGACCAAGCATCGTACGTAGTATACAGAAGGGAAATCTAGAGATCAGCGGAGGTGTACATACATACACTGGGTGTATATTTTAACTTTGGACTTGAAACTCCAAGTCTGTTGTGCTTTTGTTCCTGTACGTATTTTACACTACATGTGTATATAACATGGTACTCAAATTTATGGTAGAATAAAGGAAATAAAAGGATTAGAGAGGCGGAAATGACTATCTGCACCAAGGGAAATGGTGAACAACTTTAATTTTGTGATCCTTGTGACATGTGTCTGAGTGGTCCGGGCTAAAGCCTTTCGTTCTTTCTTTTTGTATGGAAATTATGTGTTTTATTCATTTGAACTGTTTTGGATGGTGCTACAGTAAAGCAAATGTTTATATTGTCCCTTTAAACTAACAGTTTACTCAGTAAAATGAGTGGTGCTTATAATCTCATCATCATGCGCCATTACCTTGTCATGTGACCGCAGTACATCTCGAGAGGGAGTATGATTGCATCTGTTTCAATTTTTCTATTTATTATCATTATCATCTTCTTTTGGGAGAGGGGGGTTCTTTCTTTCTATTTCTCAGGAGCCTTCAGATAAGCAGGAGCTATGGCGGACGGGGGTGTTAGCACGTGCGATTTAAGATTTACTTATGATTATTATAATGTAAAAAAGGAAAACTGGAGAAATGTTACATACAGAAGCGAATCCAGGGGTGGAGTGGGGCGCCTCCTCCTTATTTAGCCATAGTGCAGTAGGCACCGCTTTGCCTGCTTTGATGTAATAGGCGCTATATCACACAAGAAAAATCCATAATAGCACCGCTACCTTAAAAACGTGTGCCTAAACGTGTGCCACTCCGCCCGGCCCGCCCTTCCAATATTTCAATTCCCTGGTCCGCTCGTGACGTAGATGCATGAAATCATAACTGCTGATAAAAACAAAATAAAACAGGGCAATGGGCAATTTACATTGAAATCTTTGACCTGAGTGCCATATACGTGGTATAATAAATGTGCATAATTATGTATGAAATGACAGCAAATCAATTTTTAACATACACACACACACAAAGGATCACGTGTCCAAGGGAATATTTTTTGCAGTACCACAACCAACAACAGCAACAACAACATTGACAGAAGGCATATTTTCTTTTCAAATATTTGGCCCAAGTACATAATGACATCAAACGTCGTCAAACGATGGCAAAGCTCTGACATAAAAAAAAAAAAAAACAACGAAGCTCAGGTGGTCCACATTGACATTGTGTAAACGAGCAGGTTCTTAAATATCCCATTTCATTTCTCGCATTCAACTGATCAAGATATGGATAGGTTCCTCCAAGATTCTAATACTTTCGGTGATATCGACACATTTAATCGAAGCATATTATATGCAAGGTATGGCAAAGGAGAAAATATTCTGGTTATCGAACAAGAACACCTAGATTTTGGTAAGTAATCATTCGCTTTTGATTCATTCATGGTTACTTTTCCTTTGATTGTTTCAAGTTATACTTACCAAATTAGAAGGCTATATTCTTTTAACTTATGAAATAAACAGGTTCATGATGGTAAATATTACAAATACCAAATCCTGATTATGAAAGTTGTGGAACTAACCTTTGCCCGTCTTAAAAAAAGTTTACAAGACATTAAAAGACCACGGCCAGTGTTAAATTTACTTTCCTATATCTTGCCACTTGGCTATTCATCGGTTGCCTGTATTGTATCGTTTCATTCAACCAATCAAAATCATGATCAAATAGAAAATAAATAGCACCCTATGTTATCCTGCTGTGTTATTCCAAATTTTGTTTATATACCGTTAAATTTTTCAAGACAAAACAAGAATTCAGTTATTATGCCCTTACAAAATTAATCCGAATCCTTCGTAAACTTATCTTTTCAATATTATGAGTTATCTGCTGATACCTGCGTTTCTCCATGACTATGTTATTGTAAATTTGCTACTGTGTATTATTTGTGTATATCATTTTCTATTGTACAGTATATAGTATGTGTGCTTCATGTATGCCGACAAAGTGAATTTCCTAATGGACCAAGTAAAATTAATCTGAATCATCATTTGAATCTTCAAAGCAATGAATCGAAATGAACATCTAGAACAGTAGAAGGACGGCTTATTATTCAGGGAGTTCTGCCAATAGTTTTCTTCTATCAATCCTTGCAGGAGCAAATCTGACAACCGATCTCGAAGATGGGCTCGCCTGATCCAAGCGAAGATGATGTTGATGACCGCAGTCCAAATAAGGTTACATTGCCAAGGAACGTCCCCGACAACGACCGCGAAGATGATGACGACGATAGCCATAACATAGAACTCGGAGAGAAGAAACCGTTGTTGGGCGTCAGAAAAAGCCAAGGAATAAAGGAAGGTAAATAAATAAACTTAATGCAGACGTTCTGTTGGATTTATTAATTTATCTTTATTGGGGGGGAGGGGTCTTTAAAAACACGAACATGCCTGATGTTATTCTTTCTCTTTTTTTTTCATAAATCGTTGAAACTCTTGAGACTCTTTCAACTTACATAAATTTACTGAATATAAACATTCACCAATTCACCAGCATAATTTCGACTTGAAATGCTTGAGGATGTAGTTTACCAAATCTTTAATATGTCTTGATTATTTGGCACAACTTTAAAACAAGAGAGAGAGAGAGAGAGAGAGAGAGAGAGAGAGAGAGAGAGAGAGAGAGAGAGAGAGAGAGAAAGAGAAAAGGCGGTCCGAAGGTGTGCACTCTAAAAACAAATCTAGTCAAATTTGACAGACTAGTAATACTTTAGTCAAAGTGACACATTACTAGTCAAAATGTACTACATGTATATAGATCCTAGTAAAATGATTTGACTAGTCTATCGAATCATACAGGCATCGACACTAACTTAAATTGATTATAGTAAAATTGAATAGTATTTTGGTAAAAGTCTAGATAATTTATACTAGAAATCTGACCATTTTCACTGGAATCTAGATACATTTGACAAGAAAAGAGTAAGTGCCCATGGGATCCCGTGTTCTAGTCATATTAGTTACTAGAATTCTGGTCATTATCACTAGAATCGTCTCGCTTTTGACTAGAAAGGTGTTTGTTCTTCGTAGAATTTTGGTCATATTGACTAGAATCTAGTCACATTTGACAAGAAAGGAGTAAGTGCTGGAGTGATCGGTATTCTAGTGAAATCTGACTAGTTTGTTTTTAGAGTGTGGGATAACTAGGGCTTCGGGCAGGAAAATTGATTGGGCGGATGGTGCGATACTTTATTTGTTTTGCCTTTGCTCGCATGCCGTGTTCTGCTGTACCATTTGGTACTTGTTTTTTTTTCTTCCTAATTTCTTTTTCTTTTTGTGCTGAAGGGCTGTCACAGGGTTGAACTTCAAACTTTCTCAGTTTGATGATGTTTGCTCCTTGTCATATAAACGTCATTGTGATTAGAGTTATGAAATAGCGCTGCAATAAAATTGTGGAGGCATATCGCTCGATATTTCTGGTAATGCTGACAGTCCATGCATTCAGCAACATAAGTTCTAGGTTTGTAGATAGAGGAAGTTCAGAGCAATTAAAACCCGGTGCCGACCCCAAAATACGAGGTCACCAAACTCCTGAACGGTTTTAAAGATGATTTGTGAAATAATAAAAAGAGATAAAATCGAATTGCTATTTGATTCCGTAAAGGCCCTAATTTATTGTCCGCGCGTGCGCGTATACGTCCACTAGTCACCCTGATGGCATTAGTAGATTTATGTTAAATTATAGGAGTTATTTGAACTCGTAATATCACTTTAAAGAAATGATATTTTTTAAAGCTCATATCACGAGTATAGACTGAATCCCTAGCAGCAAGCCAGTCTTTTGGTGATTGGTACACTTTAAGTTTAAAGACATATCGTGAGTGTTAAGATTTGGGTGGTACTGTTAACACATGGGAAAGGTGGAGCAGCAATTATTCCTCTCCTTTCTCTAGGAAAATTGGTGCCGTGTATGCACGTAGGGAGTGTTCTTTCCTCCGGACTTTTGTCCTTGCACTGCCCTGGTGAACCTTGATCAGTACAAATATTGCAGCTCAGGGGTGAACTAAAGAATATATGGATAATCAGACATATCCAGATTTTCACATTTTTCACTTTTTTTTTATTTTATTTTTTTATAAAGCTAACGTCGTCTCCGTGATGATTTGTGTCACGAAATCGCCATTACGCCCTATGTTATTTGCGCTGGCAAACATACCGTAGTGTTTATTTATATTCTTCCTGTTCATCCTCACAAATTTGTAAGGCCTATATACTGTATTTCCCTCATGAGCCTACAATCAACAAGCTTTGTTTTTTCCCCAGGTTCCTTCATATCCTCATTTCCAATTTTCCAAGTCATTATTTTACAAGTAAAGACAAGCTAACCAAACTGTTGTAATACTTTGTTTCGTATGTATTGATGTATATTGAAGATAATCATGTATTCTTCTTGTTATTATCTCCTGTAAACAGAACTGGCGATATGTATAAAAATGAAATGTGAAATGTGAAATATGAAACATGAATATGAAAAAAAGTGAACCTTGAACCTTGAACCTCTTTTTAAAAAAACTCTTTCTGTTCTCTTTGTTTTATTTCCTAGGCAGATGCTACGTACCAAAACGCCACGAGCTTCTCTTCCTGGCTTTCATGGGTACGAGCATGATGTTTGTTATGCGCATCAACGTCAGCGTGACCATGGCAGTAATGACGAACGCTACATTCACCACCACGGCAGAGGACCCTAATCAGACAGTGGAAACGTGCCGTTCACCCAATAGCACTGAATATGAAGCTGAACAGGCATGTTCACATAAAAATGACGAACATTGTTTTCTTTGAAAATCGTTAGATGACGTTCGAGAATACACAGTTTCCAAAAGTTTTCAGTCTATTCTGCCCTATTTTGACAAAAGAAAGCAAGTGACAAATCACCACAATTTTATTCAACCCATTCGTGGCAGGAATTATTTAAAATCTAATTTGATCAGCTTTTATTCTTCAAAGTGGCAACACCAACATTTTTCTTTTATTGCTACATTTTTCTTATAAAACATCATGTATCTGAAATAAATATAAATTGACAGAATGTATGATGAGAAGTCATAAAGTTGCCAATTTGCAGGGGAAAACGGTAATTTTAACATCTCCATCGCATTGCCAATTTAAGGATTTTAATGCGCATTTTCCTTTAAAAAAAAATCAGCATCAAACAACAAATATTGATGCAACCAAAATGGGCGCAGTTTGTGTAGAATTTTTTGCTCTTTCTGCTCATGTATTTGGTATGATTTTTAGGGCTTTGCATTAAAAGATATTAGGCCAAACCACATAATGTGGACCCTCTGTCACAAATGGGTTAATAGTTTCATATTTTACCTTATGTGCTCTTCTTCTGGTACAAATGTTATGCATGAATACTCATCCTGCTAAGAGATATATTAGGTAAGACAACATGGTGTCCCATTTATGTTAGTGTAAATGATAGATGCATTTTACCCTTTTACAGGAAACGTCACTTTTGTCACATGCTTCCATTTGTCAAAGTAGGGTAGTATTACACTTCCTGGATACAGATTTTATTTTATGCTAAGATTATTTCATAATTCTATATGAAAAAAAAAATCAGAAAAGGAGACACTATATTGAAACAAACAACGTTTTAAATTGAAAATAAAACTTTTGAAAAATATCCATTTCGGTAATTCATTAGTTCTTCGCTCTTCAAAATATTCTCTGAATAAATTCAAATATAAACCTAAATCACTTTTTTCCGGGTAATCCTTCTACATCGTTATGGCACAAATCGGGTTTTTTCTTTACTTTTAAAGATTCATCTCGGTATGGTATTTATATTTTTCTTGTTACGATTTCATTTATAGGATGGAGGTGAATTTCTCTGGTCCAGCCACGAACAAGAACTCATCCTGGCAGGCTTCTTCTATGGCTACTCAATCGCCCAGATTCCCGGTGGATGGATTACGGACAAGATCGGAGGGACTCGGGTCTTCGGAATATCGATGTTCCTGTCGGCAGCGGTTAGTCTACTGAGCCCCATGGCAGCACACCTGGGTCCTTCGTACTTTCTTGCCGTCAGGATCGTATGTGGAATTGGGGAGGTAAGTCTGTTCCTTTCTACTTTTGTTTCACAAAATTTTGTATTCGGTTTTGTTTTCATCGTAAGGTTTCCTGTCTTTCTTAAATGGGTGTTCAGCCAATGCTCTCTCAGGCCATTTCGTCCATGAAGTAAAAGGCTGGTCATCAAGAATTTGATAAAGATAACCTACAGACTTGACCTTTAGAGAAAATGTATGATGCAAACCATTTATGCCAATGAATCTTCAGCTACGATTTTCTCTGATACAATACCCTTTCAACATAGACCAATTCTATCGCTAATTTTTATATCATCGTCTAATTTGTACTGTGTGACCAGAGCCCTCAGAGTTGTGTCCATCAGTGTCTATTATGGGTACGGTGGACCAAGGGTTGCGAATGGTTGAGTTGCGAATGATTCATATCGATCGCAACTTTGAGATTGATCTCAACTGTGTACTTAGAGATAGGAGTTGAGATCAATCACAAAATTGCGATCGATTTGAATCAATCGCAACTAAGACGGGGCCCAAGTCTACGCCACAGAGCCACAGACCATGACGCACATGTCTCATGTTCTCATTGATAATACAGGCGGGCACATTCCCAGCACTAGGTTCTATGATAGCGCGCTGGTACCCTCCACAGGACTATTCTAAAGCTTTCTCAATTGCATTATCTGGTGAGTAGACCCTCTTTCCCTTGTCCTTGAACACATTCCCCTTGTCAGTATCACGGGCAATGTAACTGGCACGCCCCCCCCCCCCCCACTCAGTGTTATTTAGTGTACGCATATGCTTGTTCCCAATTTCAAGCACCCCCCCCCCCCCCTATCTCCGGACAGCCAAAATTTCTGAAACCCCCCTTTCGCGGAGTTTTTCATTTGCTTTTTCGCAGACTATTCCTGCCTTGGAGAGCCCTTAAATCCGGAACACAGCTCAATGTACCCCCTATCTCAAGTGAGCTCTCATTTTCAACCCACTATATCAGGAAAGTTAAGACGACTTGGCGCCGTTCCAAATGATCGGAAATAACATGAGGAATAACCATAGTTGAAACATACGAATTTAGCGATAATTGTAATCTGCATTTCATACCCTAACGTCGGAGACTGAATTTATCATTTGATTGAAGCTGAAAAGGACCCCCTTTTTAAGGAAATCTCCGGGTGAAAAGTCAAATACACCCCCTTTTTTTTACAATTCTCGGGCCGGACTTTGTCGGCTGAATAGTACCCCTTACCGGATATTTTGGGAACGCGCATGCGGTCCCTCCGAACCTGGAGTGGGGAGGGGGGCGGGCTGGAACGATCAAGAAAGCATTTTATCTCTTTAGAAGTGACTGTAAGATGAACAATGTTCGATTTTAAGCATGGACGCAATCGGAATGACGCCCCGTGTCCGGCCCTTGCGCAACCTCATAACGTTACTGTTCACCCAGCAAAGGCCAGCATCATACCAAACCTGAATCCTTATACGAAATCCAATCGCAAACCCTAAGCCTAACCATATTTTAGGGACTGAGCAATAATCACCGGAGCAAGATCTCATCAACTCAGATATTTTGAAAACTGTTTAGTTATTATCACTCGATCGAGGAGTCATTCCGTTTTTAGTTATCTGCGCTGATGTGGATGATTGTGGCGTGTTTGCCACAGTGTGCTAAAAACCCTAACACTTACTCTTCCACTATAGTAAGTAGATGTTCATCCATCCGAGTGTATGCACAACCACCCGATTGGTGGAAACCGTACAATCACTCACTCGGGTGAGTGAATGATTGTTAACTTAATTGACGGGAACAGGACGCGAAATTTTTTCCCCACGAGAGTTCCGGTCTAGAATTAATATCAGCGACTGCATTCAAGAATAGCTGTGATACTTTAACTATTTCTGACGGAATAAACGCCATTGGTATCAATTATTACAGCAAAAATAAAGCAAAGCTGAGAGAGGGACTCGAAACCGAGACCTCTCGTTTCTGGCACGCCCACTCTGCTGACTATGCCAAGAGAAGTCGATACCCGAGTGAGCGTTCTCTATACCGGAATTCATTACTAGTCTTACTTCTCAGACGCCCATTATGGTAATGGGGTCCGGAACTCTCGTGGGAAAATAAATTTCGCTAACGGGACGCTATACGATAGCTCAGTTGGTCAAGCCATGGCCTCGTAATCTGGTGACCCGGTTCGAATCCAGTTCGATGTGCTAGGGCCCTTTGGTAAGGCATTTATCCTCTTTACCAGGCCCCTTAGAGAGAGGACGTAAAACCGTCGGTCCTCTGAGTGCTTATTTACAAGCATGCATACTTTCTTAGCTTTGCCAGGTAATATCAACCAATAGCGTACCAGCCATTTAATTAAAGTATTCTTTCGACTGTTCATTTTGCTATCACTTACGAAAAGCCCCATTATTCTCTGTAAGAGAAGAGCAAGCCTACAGTAATCGACTTACAAAATCAAAGATACCTATATATAAAATCGTGGCTGCATTTTCCAGGGTTGGAAATGTGTCCAAATTTTATTTGACCCTCCTTCAAATAAGCCAGCAGGCAAATATTTTCCGTTCATTTTTACCAAGGTGCAAAGTTTGGAACATTCATCGGAACTGTGCTGTCTGGTCTAATATCCAGCTCCTCCTTGCTTGATGGATGGCCCTTAACCTATTACACCTTCGGTAAGAGCTTAAAGGAAAATGCAACCCAGGCATCAGTGTGCTTTTAGTGCATGGAGATGGACAAGACAGATACACAGTGAAAGTTTGAGCAAAATCGGACAATCTGTTCAAGAGTTATGAATTTTGAAAGTTTAAGCAAATCCCTATTATAGGGATCCGTGAGTTGGCAACCTTGCCAGCATCTGTGATGTCATCGTGGACAACTCTCCATTCATTTTGTGCACATAATTTAACATTTTCTTCAATTCCAAGAAAAATAGAAATTCTTTTGATGTACTGTTTAAGTATGACATGGCTACATCATTTCTGCAAGCATTTTGGGAAAAATTATGTTGATTCCTGACTCAAAATTTCATATATCTCAATTTTTTTGAAAAATCATACACAAAATGAATGGAGAGTTGTCCATGATTACATCACAGATGCTGGCAAAGTTGCCAACTCAAGGATCCCTATTATAGGGATTTACTTAAACTTTCAAAATTCATAACTCTTGAACAGATTGTCTGATTTTGCTCAAATATTCACTGTTTTTCTTTCTTGTTCATCTCTTTTCACTCTAAGCACACTGATGCCTGGGTTGCATTCTCCTTTAATAATCACTTACATGTATTTATCACATTCGGAACGGACACAATATGGTGAATGTTCCTTTGTTGAGCAAGCACGCAACGAAAGAATAATGCTTCTTGCTCTTATCCAACGGGAACCAAGATAGCCAAAGTATGTGAAAAGATTGCACTGTTTAAAGTGTTTATCAGTGAGAAATGACATCTTAAACTTGTACAAAGATGTCTACCGGGACAGGAAAATACGCCAAAACACAATACACCAAATAGGTGGTCAGTGTTTGTATCCTTGTTAGGTAATGTATGTAACAAGATGTTCAAAGTTATCTGTGTGATTGCTATTCATTCTGTTTATCTACATGTACATGACCAGGCGGACGGGGTGGGGGTGGGGGGGGGGGGGGGGGATGCAGGCATGGCAAGGGTGTAAGTGCAGTCACTTTAATACCACATATAATGCTTCAACATGCATCAAACAGAAATGATCACCATAAATACTTATAATTTATGATATTTAACAGCAAAATTATCAAAAGATTGCTGAAACATTTATATCCCAAGCAAACTTCTTCAAATTAATGTGAAGAATCTTCTGTCCGGATATAATCACACGCAACCTATCTGGACACACACATGTATATCATGTATGCTTCATAATCTTTGAACTATTCTTCTTGGAGGTGGATTTACCCTGGGTTTGGTCCTGATCTGGATGGTTCTCATCTATGAGACACCGGGTGTTCATCCCAGAGTATCTTCTAAAGAAAAGCAGTATCTGTCAACGACCGTTATTACAGAAAAGGTAAAATTCAAGGAGAGAGGGAAAGAAAGTTTTGTATAGCTTTGATAAAGGACATTTTATGCATGTGCACGGGCCACACAAGCTCTTGCTTTGAATTATCTACGCCTTCTTCTATCTGTTATATTCCCTTGAATTGTGTTAATACTGTTTTAATATTTTGTAAAATTTGGGCAGTTACTTGACAATACTAATCTAATTTCCAGCATGGGAGAGTTCTCCTGGCCTGCTATGAAATTTTATCTTTTAAATACGCCATTGTCGGTGACGAGTGGACAAGTACTAATAGACAAACACAGTGGTGTTGGCATTTTAAAGGTATCTGACTTTATCGCCGACCGAAACTGAATGAGTGAAACTTCTTTTATAGGTCGATCCCTCTGCACTTTTCATTATTGCAAAAACCTTTGGGACAGAGATGAATATCCAATCAGCTACGCCCCCACTGAATCACTTACAAGTGTCCTCCTTAGCGGAGCAAGTACTCCTTTTCCTATAACACTGGACCCCTATTGCTAGCATTCCATGCTAGATATTGATTATTGCCAGTCATAGCATAGACGCATGCTTTTTGAATGACTAAAAATGAATATTCGTTGTTTATATGCACCTTCTTTAAAGAGGGTGAAGAATTCATTTCCTTAACCCATTCGTGACAGGAATTATTTAAAGCCTAATTTGATCAGCTTTTATTCTTCAAGTTGGCAACACCAACATTTTTCTTTTATTGCTACATTTTTCTTATAAAACGTCATGTATCTGAAATAAATATAAATTGACAGAATGTATGATGAGAAGACATAAAGGTGCCAATTTGCAGGGAAAAACGGTAATTTTAACGTTTTCATCGCATTGCCTATTTAAGGATTTTAATGCTTATTTTCCTTTAAAAAAATTTCAGCATCAAACAACAAATATTGATGCAACGAAAATGGACACAGTATGTGTAGAATTTTTTGCTCTTTCTGCTCATGTATTTGGTATGATTTTTAGAGCTTTGCATCAAAAGTTATTAGGCCAAACCACAAAATGTGGACCTCTGTCACGAATGGGTTAATTCACATCCTTTTTTTCCCTACAGACGAAGAAGATATCCATACCCTTTTTGGACATCGTAACATCGTTCCCAGTTTGGGCCATAATCATTACAACCTTTGGCGGTTCCTTTACTAATCAGATGGTATTCACCAATCAACCAATATACCTGAAGCATGTTCAAGGGATGGATATTGAATTGGTCGGTTGGACAATGATTTTTCTGATTGATACAAGTTGTCATTCATATCTAATAGAGAGTAGGAGAATTAAAAAAAACAACTTATGTATATTACTAGGTATTAAAAAATTGATACTTTTGATCGTTAATATTAAACTCAGTAAAAACTCATAAAAGTCTGAAGTTTCCACAGTTGAAGGATGTCAAATTTGTGTGGACTAGGCTTTATGAATTTCTCTTCATTAATATTGATAAAATAATACTCTGAATTAGATTTGCACTTTTGATAAACAAATACCAGGTGAAATTACTAGGAGTTATTTCTTTGTTGATTTAACACTGTTTAAATGAATGTTCATTGAATATAATTGATATTTCATAAAGAGTATAAAATATGTTAATGAATTTGATTCTGTATCATCTATTTGAATAATTCATAGTGTTATTCTTTCCTTTTTCATTACCAAACTCTGGAATATTTTGGCCTCATGGTATGTCCAGATTGGCATCCTTGGCGCTATTCCTTTCGCTGTCGAAGCTTTCTTTTTGGTCGTTGGAGGAATGATCAGTAATAAACTGATAAACAGGCAGGCGCTGCGTGTTGGATCAACAAGGAAGCTGATGACCTTCGTCGGTGAGAAAAAAAGGAAACAATTCCTGCCATCTTTACCTTTTCTTTTCTTTACTTTTCTTTACTTGACTTGTCTTTTCTTGTCTTTCCTTTTCTTGTCTTGTCTTTTCTTTTCATTTCTTTTATTTTCTTTTCAAGATCAGTGTTCATAGATAATCTGTTTAAGTCTCTAGGCTGTTTTCGCTCCATATGAGTTGCAAAGAACTGGGACAGCTGTTTTAACAACTGTGTCTGTGTTAGATCAGGATTGAACCTTTGTGCATTCTTAATTCCTAGATATTGTTTTAAACTCATGCCATTTGATCATCAACAATAAATGAATATGATTGACTTGCTGTGTATGCATTCACGTTGTTCCACGTTAGGTTTTATTCTTTCGGCACTGTGCTTCCTTCTCTTGGCTTTTGTTGGTTGCAACGCCGCCCTCTCCGTTGTGTTCATGATTGGTGCAGTTGGCTTCAACGGGATCTGTACTAGCGGATACTATGTGAACCTGATGGACATAGCTCCAAGACTCGCCGGAAGTCTCATCGGTTTGGTCAACTGTTCCTCGGCTCTTTCAGGGACCGTAAGCCCATATGTGGTTGGTGTCCTTACTCCCAACCAGGTAAGTATCTATCCGTATTTTACCAAGGTACTTAGTTCTCTTGAAGAGCAACGATGTCCTTGTTCGTAGTCCGAAGACTTGTTAGTTATGGTGACGAAAGCTATATACTGTCAAAATAATGAGTTCTGATTAATTAGCAATGTTTGTTGTCATGAATATGCTTATTTTGTTCAATTTACATTCAGTTTCATTTTTAAACAGGATATACACATCAAGGGGCGTAATCTTCAAATGGCCCAAAGTAATAATTACAAACCATTTTCAAACTAATGTGAGAAGAAAGTCCTGATTCGTTTTATTAGAACTTCTACAATCTGATGAATCTCTTCGTGGAAAGTCCTGATTCGACTTCACTACTTTAAAGAGTCATTCAGTGTTAAAAAAAGTTACTGTGTCCATTTCATTGCGAGGGTTCACAATGCTCTGCTATTCTCCGAAACAAGACTAACCTTTATTTTTTTCTTTCGGCTTAACGCAACAAGTACAGGCTGTATATTTAATTGAACTGAGTTTTATACCTGTAAATGTTCACTGCAACCTATGGCCGAATTTCGATATCTCTTACAGGGTAAAGCTAAAAATTCATTCCACTGACAAAAAGGATACACTAGTACAAATTCTGCAGAAAAGCAAGATACTCTATGTGGAACGCAAATTATCATCATTCTGGTTGAACACGATTAAAATATGAATGATCAAGATGATCCCTATTCTTTAGTTGAACAATCATTCATATCACGCCTTCACGATACAAATTACGTGCAGGTAATATATTTCATTTTACATTATGAAGATTAACGATGACAAATTTTGTCGAAATGTAGTGTATGATGTATTTTCTACCTTTCAGTCTGATGTTACAGGTTGGAATACGGTTTTCTTCATCTGCTTTGGCATCAACATGTTCTCTTGCCTTGTGTTCATAATATTTGGATCCGGGAAGGAGCAGGCTTGGGCCAAGGCAACCTAAGTAGGAGGTATCCAGAGTCTCCCTGACAAACGGAGCCCAGGCAAATGACCACGTTGACTAAGTCTTTATTTGCTATGGATCAAAACCCTTAGACTGCCACATTGTGCATGTTGTGTAGAGTATACGTACACATACACTCTTATTTCTGCGGAGTCAAATTTTACTTCGTAGAAATTAGAGTGTACGTATAGTACGTGCGCCAGTTAAAAGTCGACAGTGGCAGTCCAGTGATTTAACCATTAGTCGACTATAGCTTTTAACGAGTTAAAAATGTTAACAAAATATATATTACAATAAGGGGATCCACAATTTGGTAGGGGGGGGGTCAAATCCAAGACGAATTCCGACAAAAAACACAAAGAAGTGACCTCCTGTAGATTAAAGTACAAAAACTTTAATTTTCGCTTGTGAACTAAATAAAACTCGACGATCTGAATTAAATTCCCGTGCAAGAGATCTACATTTAGTATCTGAACTGTAATTTCCAATGTCCTCATTTGTTACTGGGCGTATATACGCCGCTATAGAACTGCATTATTTATACCAACGCTATTCTTCAGTTCGATTCTTAATAATGACAATGACCTATG
The DNA here is from genome assembly GCA_029962745.1 of Echinometra lucunter. Lineage (NCBI taxonomy): Eukaryota > Metazoa > Echinodermata > Echinoidea > Camarodonta > Echinometridae > Echinometra > Echinometra lucunter. The sequence goes on from CM057153.1 coordinate 25,365,232, forward strand.
AGATTTGGAAGACACGAACTCCACTAAAAAGCATATGTATACAGTCTTTATCCTGTGCTCATTTTTAAAATTCCTGTAATGGGTTTTATTTGAGTACGGTATATTCACTTGTACCGTGCAATGAGAGTTTAGGCTTGGAATATTAAATTATTTGGGTAACTGGCACACTATTGTTTTCTGATTGGGTCGATATTCTTCTCCTAATTCACTGCCTCCACTTTTAATTTCTTCAGGAAGATTTGAGCGCTTTATAAATATGGGAATAGTAGTAGTAGTAGTAGTAGTAGTAGTAGTAGTAGTAGTAGTAGTAGTAGTAGTAATTTTCTCTTTTATGTGTGGGATGCTTGAGTCTTCAAACCCTTCCCATTTTCTCTATATGCCTGTCAATTTCTGTCTGTTCCTGCCCGTCCAATATTGTTTTATTTTTTTATTTTTTTGCTCTATCTCTCGCTCTCTTTCTTTCGTCTGGGTGTTTGATGAGTTCAGGTGTGTCCATCTTAGATCAAGAAACTAATAAAAACCTCACGCACAGAGTTGTTAATTTGTATATCACACGACAAAAGCAAACAAGCTGATCTAGATCTTTGTTTATCATGCATGTTTATTTTTTTCTTTCGATCTTGATTCTTTTAGTGCCGATTAATCAAAAAGGTTTAAGATAAACTTGAGTTCTCGTCATGCGAATGTTATGTGAAAGAAATTATTTCAAAGAAGTTGAAGAGAGTTAATTAAATAATCCATATTAAAAAATCGTGTATACCTGGATATCTAAAAACCATCAAAATGATAAATCAAATCAGCCGAGCTGATAGGCACATACACGGTACGCAGTAATGGGTATATGGGACTACACACAAAATTAATGTTCGGGTTAAAATACTCGGGCCGTTTCTTGTCAGACTTCAAATCTTGGCATATGATTAGACTTCGAAATATACTTGTATTTGAATAGCGTTTATAGAGCAATCCTTTTCAAGGGACATTTCGGTATTAATATCATTCCAAACTGACATAAAACGAATTGGAAAGCTCGCAAAATGATTTTTCAGTTACACAGAACTCGAGCTTCTCTTCGTACAGAACGTTAGACACCCCCCCCCCCCCGGGGGGGGGGGGGGGGGGTAGTCAGTCCATGTACTACCAACTAACAGTTCGAGAATACGATAATCTCTTTATTTTCCCCTTGGCCTTGGGGAAATGTGATTTAATCTTCGTAAGTGCTCCCTGAATCAATTAATAAATATATAATATAAATATCATAAAAGAAGGAATAAAAGTATTAAAATTGGTTAAGCAAAGATAAATTGCAAAGTACTGTCATAATTATGATGAGGTATATTTAACACACACACAAAAAAAAAATGGTACAGTCATGGCAGTTGGGCGAGGTTAGTATTTCTTTTAGTATACCTGGGAAGAACTGGACACCCGCCACCAATGTTAAGTTTTATAAAAACGGGCTGACTATAAAGTAAGTCAACAATCTATCAATCAAAAGATTGAATGACAAAGTGGTTTTAAACCTATGAATTACAACATCAGTCAATCAACACGCAATGCCTAATTTATCCATCATCAGGCTCTACTGGTAATAAGTATTGTCGACGACACTGAGAAGGCGGTTGAACGACGGCAAGAGGTCGGCATTTTCGGAGGGAAGGTTGGCGAGCTTGTCCTTAACGCTAGTTTCGATCAGGATGTCTCTGACGAGGTCTGTCATCGTCTTACCATTTCCCGGTGTTAGGCTCGTGGTTGAGAGGATCATGGCTGCAGCTCCTTCAGAAACGAAACATTGGAGATGATCATGGTTATGATATTACTAAAACTCTCAACATCAATGATAATAATGATAATGATAACAATAACAACAACTACTACAACAATAATAATTATAACAATAAAAATGATGATAATAATAATAATGATAATAATAGTGAGTTACCAAAATCATTTTTGTGGTTTAAATGCAATAAATTGTCCCTTGATATAGATAAAACAAATTTCATGTATTTCAAGCACGTAAACTCTCATGCCAACGACTTTCCTTACGACATACATATAGATAAAGAAAACGACAAACAAAATGTTTGGGTGTCATTATCGATGAAAATTTAAATTGGAATGAACATATACGTTATATAACTACCTCAATCTCTATAAAATAAAGAAATTTATCCCTTGCAAAACGCTCATCATGCTCTGTAATTCATTGATATTACCGTATATAACATATTGCAACTTAGTATGGGCCAGCAGCAACAAAACAAAACTCAACTCCATTCACTTATTGCAAAAGAAAGCCCTTCGCATTTGTACCGGTTCACAATATTTATCTCACACGAGACCAATATTTTACCAACTGAAAACTTTAACCGTATTTGACATTTATTCATTACAAAGTCTGTTGTTTATATTTAAGTATTTGAATAACATGCTCCCTCTTTCATTTCAAAACTTTTAAACTTTAAATAACACTATTCACCCCTACCCTACTCGAAATTCCTCTAATCTTCATGTAGTTAACCCTAAGTTACTGCCCATAGATCCGTAAGACACCATGGCCCAGACCTATGGAATCCTCTCCCAGATATCAAATCCTCTTGTTCCCTCTACTAATTCAAAGCGAAAGTTAAGACCATGTTGCTATCAGAATATTCACGGTAAAATTTCTGTGTTAGCGCTTCAGTCTTTTTCCCAGTATTCATCCCTTCTACCATTTTAATCATTACCGATATCATGATCAGCATCGTCATCATCATCATCATCATCATCATCATCATCATCAATATCATCACCATCATTTCCTCCTAATCATCGTCATTATCCTTTAAATACAGGATTTAGTTATTTTTCCATTCTACTTATTTGATATGGTTATCTATTTCATAATATTTGGGGCTGCCATATTTTCAAGCACATTGCTTATATTGGCAGTCCTTCTTCTGCAAATAATCTTCTTTTAATTAAATCTTATGTTTAACTGAATTTTGTTTAAAAATGACAATTTATCATTTGTTTTGTAAATGATTATTACAAATACTTTGTGTTATGATTCACTGTAAATTTTTTTGTATTTTATTTTATATATGTTATCCGAAATTTTTTTTACATATATCAATGCAGAAGAAAATAAATAAATTAAATCAAATAATAATAATAAAATAATAATAATAATAATAATAATAATAATAATGATGATAATAATTATGATAATGATAATTATAATGATGATGATAATTATAATGATGATGATGATAATTATAGTAATAATGAGAAGAAGAAAAAGAAGAGGAGGAAGAAGAGGAAGAAGAAGAGGAAGAAGAAGAGGAAGAAGAAGAGGAAGAAGATGAGGAGGAGGAGGAAGAAGAAGAAGAAGAAGAAGAAGAAGAAGAAGCAGAAGAGTAATGGGGTTTGTGTAGCATTTATGTACTATCACTCCTTTACCACTCCTGTTAATACCACGATATTCAGCATGACTACTACTACTGCGGCACTCTTGCTGTTCAGATTGAATTCCTACCGTATAAAATACTTTGCTACACCTGGGTCAAGTTTGGGAAATGTAGATTCACCCATTGACTTCTGAATTCTTATTTTCTCATAGACTTTATACAGGGGTCATTCGGCTCCAGTAGCCAATGTGTTAAAGACCAGACTGCAGCTGTTGACATGCAAAAAGAGCCATGGCTTGAAGAGACCATATAGCATAAAGTCCCCAGTTTTCCGCTATACGGAAAACGGAAAAAATTTCACGGAATTCGGGAAGAATACGGAATTCACGGAATTTCACAGAAAAAGTGATTTTTCAGGCCAGAAAAATTTGAATTACATGAAATACAGTGAAAATCGTGGAAAAACAAAGCAAAATCCAATAAAAACAAAACCGTGCATCAGCGGAAAATCTAAATCAAACCTGTTCGCAGTGTTTAGCGTGTGTTCGCCATGTTCGCCAAGCTTTATCTGCATGTGCGTGTATATTAGGGTAACTTAACGTTTTTCTAAGATTGTTGCTATTTACAATTGCTTTATTACATTGTGTTTTGTACATATCACCAAAGAACACGGAATCTGAAGTTTAGAACACCGAAGAACACGGAATTTGCATTTTAGAAAACGGAAAACTGGGGACTTTACCATAGCATAATCCCGGGGGGGGGGGGCACTCGACCCCAAAAGTGGTAGGTATGTGCCGCAGGCGAGACAAAAAACGGGGGCTTTGGAACGGGCTTATTGTGAAAAGGAGGGTCTTCGGAACGGGCTTCGGAACTACAAATGTTTGTGAAAACGGGGGTCTTTGGAACGGTTCGCCTGCGTGTGAGTGCGTATGTATCCCTATGGAACGGGCATACGTGCATGCAGCTAACCCGGCGGCACGGGCGCCGGGTGCGCTCGCGCAGGGGCGATGGTCGGACAGCGCTCTGCGGGCCGCTTTTCACCAAAAATGCAGCTCATTGTAGCGGATCAATGCGGCCGGAACGGCGTAACGAAAAATATGCGAAGCTTTGGAACGGATTTCTTTCTTCTTTTTTCTCGATAAGAAGAAAATGCTTTGCTTTGGAACGGCTTTCTTTGTTCTTTTTCTCAATAAGATAAAAATGCTATGCTTTGGAACGGAAATTTGAGTGTAAAAATGGGGGTCTTCTCCGCGGCACATACCCACCACGCATTATATAATGAGTGCCCCCCCCCCCCGGAGCATAATCAAGCAGGTTTTACTTATCATGCTTATGTTTCATTATGATTAACGTGACAGTGCTAAAATTTGATGTAGATTTGGAGGGTTCTACATAGCGATAGGCCAAAAGCCTATCGCAAAGTAACTAACCAATCCAGATCGTACATGTATAAGTTTAGACCCCTTTAGTTGGAGACAACTTCTAAGGTACAACCGCGACCATCTGGTTTAGCTACTGGTAGTCCCACTGACCCTTCCGTCTTGTCGGTCGATTCCACCCCATCTGTCAAGAACATGCAGCAAAACTAGCGGCCCTGTATATCCCTGTATAACAGCTGCGAGTGCCATGCACAGTTGCTTCCCTGTATAGAAACTTTTTCGTTTGCCCCCCCCCCCCCCCCCCCACCATGGGCTGGCTGCACCAGCGCCGTTTCCATTTTCTCACCTGCAACGGCAGGGGTGGAGAAGGAAGTACCGGTAGATCTCAAGTAGAAGGAGTTGCTGGACCCGGAGGGAGCGGCAAGGTCGACACTTCTTCCAGGAGCGTAGATGTCAACACATGGACCATAATTGGAGTTTCCTTGGCGGGCGTCTCCGTTACCTCCGTTCCGGAACCTTGACGCTCCAACGGTTATGACCTGATACAGATGCCAAAACAACGACTAAATGACTAGTGCCTGATCGCCATTAAACATAAACTTCATCGCCTACCCTATTTCGATTTTTTCTGAACTTTTATTGCAGCCTACGATAACTGGAAAAATACTGTCTTTACAAGATTTCGTTCATCTCCTGTTTTCAGCGATTTAACCAGAGTCTAGTTCAGTTCTTCACAGATATAGACCAAGTTTCTGAAAATGCCATTTTCGGATTAACATTTTGGGGAGGGTATAGAATGAGCTAGGACACCTACGTTTGGTACTCTGGCCGGTGAGTAATCGCAGGAATCAGCTGTGCTCGTAGACGTGCCAAAGTTCCCAGCGGCGACCACCACCACGCAGTCGGTGTTTTCCGTAAAATTCCCGAAAGCGTAGTCAAGAGTCAAGCTGGTTGATTTGGAAATCATCGAGTAGGAGACTACACACTTCGATCCCGGATTCTCTTCCCACCATTGTCCGACAAGATCAAGTCCTTTATGAAGGAATAAACAAGAGAACGATTAAAATTAGGATGATTTCATCACCGAAACGACGTTTGGAAAATATCCTACTTTAATCATCAATTTGCAGAAACAAGCAAAATTCTTTACTCACAATTAATGTATTCATCACACTTTAATGAATTTATCTTACATGCCTATTTATTCCTCCATATTTTCTGTTTACCGTATATTTTCTTCCCCCTTTTTGATTTTGATTTTTTTTTTTTACTTGAGGTGCGTTTGAAGCCACGTTCTTTGAGGTCAAAACGAGCTCTTTAATACGAGTGTGTGTAATCGTTTGTTGTTGTTTTTACAGATGTTTATCAAATAGGTATGATTATTTACGTCTTGGACCGACTTTTTACATCACCATCCGTAAGACGTGACACAGATTTGAACCTGGTTCGACCAGAGTCAGTTTCTATGTGAAGACAAATAGCCGACCCCGGACAATTTCTGCTCTCCTAACTGTTTTACGTGAAAGGTTTTGTTGGGAGCTCTTTGACAACAGAAACAAGGTTTTAAAATATATAATAAGAAAAATAACTCGCAAATAAGAGCGAACTGCATGGAATTTAAATTCAGCTGGGGGGGGGGGGGGGGTTATGTCGACTGACCCTCAGAACATAAGTGGACCAGCCCTCAAGCTTAACTATCATGCGACCCTTAATTGAAAAAAAAAAAACATAAAAGGTGCGTTGTGAAACATGTTTTTGTGTGTGTGTGTGGGTGTGTGTGAGGGTGGGTGTGTGTGTTTGCCAAAAGTTCTATGAAGTAGAGTTATAGTAGAGGTGCCGTAGTTGAGGGTTTTAAAGCGCTCGACTGGAGACGCGAAATTCCGGGGTTCGATCCCCGGGCCCCGACACGGCATTTATTACTTTTTTTTTTTAAAGTAGAGGTGCCGTAGTCGAGTGATTTAGGTCACTTGAACATGTTGAATGGAGACGCGAAGGTCCGGGGTTTGTTCCCCGGCACGGCACTTATGCCCTTGAGCATGGCATTTGATCTACATTGCTGTTTTATCGTCTATCAAATAAAGTGATGTGCTATATGCATATTGATACCAACGTGTGCATGTGCTGGGTTTTTTTTTCTAAATGAATTAAAATAGGTAACCGAGAAACAGCATTCTAAACTATGATTCATAACTGTGATTTTAAATGCTGATTTTGGATTGTAATCCCATCCTGAAAATCAAACAAACATATTCATAACCACTATACTATTCCAACAGTAATTTAGTTCTCGATATATTTGAATATTGCTGAAAAATAAACACCTTCAATAACATCATCTGTCGATGCCGAGCCATCGGTACTGGCTACCTGAATGCTCTGAACAGTTGCTCCTTGTGCGACTCCGATATTAGCCCCGATTGCCATGCTAGCACAACGTGTCCCGTGGCCATTGACGTCGCCTGACCCGGCGAACTGAAACGAAACAATAATTCATCATTTCAGTTTAAAAGAAACGCTTACTTGTTCAAGCACTATGTATCTTTAAAACTATTTTTCATAGTTCAAAAATACTATGACTGCAAAATGTACACAGAATAATTCAAATGCATTTAATAGACACGATAGACAATAAGCACTGATGGAGTCGAGGCCGGCAGATCCGAGTCACGAGGCCGCTGGATGAAAATTTCTCCCATCGACTTAGTACACGTGACTCGGACCGAGGCCAAGGCCAAGGCCGGCAAAATGTGGCCTCGACTACATCCCTGCCAATAAGTAGGTGCTTGTGTCGGGTACCAGTCAGTCTGCAGGTCTGTATGATCGTGAGCAAACGGGCAGGATTCATCCAGATCCTCTCGAGACCAAATCCTCCACACCGTAAAATCTCGATTATCACGAGACTTTCTGTCAGCAAGAATTAAACCCCTTTTTCATTAAATGAAATCATTGGTTATTATGCAATTGAAAAGAGTGAATGTCCCACTGTCACATTTTGTGCATTCGTTTTATGGTCAAATAATGTGAAATTTAGAAACACAATTTTCTCCCCTTCAGTTCTTTTGCTCATTGTGCAATTCTCAAAATATTCTTGATATGGTTGACCTTTTGATGAAGTTCAGGGGCCCGTAACACAAAGGTTTGCGATCAATTGCAATTGATCGTACGATTGATCTTTGCGATTGATTGCAATGACTACTGTGTGCAATCAATCGCAAAAAAATATTGTACGACCAATCGCTAATTAAGCTTTGTGTTACGGGGCCTAGATTACACTTTTTCCGGCCAAGAAAGTAAATGACAAGATTTCTCGGTTTTCTGAATAGACCCGATTAAAAAGGATCCTGTGTAAAAAATTGATATTTGCATGAAGCTTCAGCTTTATATGATGTACAAATAGATTGGATTCAAACATTAAAACACTACAAAAGTAGAAACTATTTGCAGGTGAAAATATTGTTTTTGTATCATTAATTTTGGGGGGCTCATATGTGCATAAAAAGGATACCATGTAGAGCCAGCACATGTGCAAACTCGTAGCCAGCAAGCGTACAAATCAGAAAAAAAAAACATCAAATGTGCAATTTTACATTTTTCTTCACCACAAATGTGCAAACAAGAGGTTTGAAAAATAACTCAAACAAATTAATTACTTAGAGTTGACTAATTACATCAAAAGTATATAAGGGATATAAAAGCAAAAATTCCTCGTTTGTGACACACACACAATGGAATGGCCCCTATATCAGAATATTAATGATAAATAGATAAATTTATATAGCACAGCTACTATACCGACAATGGCGGCGCTACAGGGGGGCAACTGCCCCCCCCCCCTATGATTTTTCAAGTGACCAAAAAGACAACCAAAAAAGAAAAAAAAAAAAGGAGAAAAAGAAGGAAAAGAGGATAAAGAAGAAAGAACAGCATGAGAAAGAAAGGGTTGGATCATGATATCACATTTTTTTTTTCATTTAAAGCGTAAATAAATTCACCTAGCCTATGAGTCATTTTGCCCCCTATCAAAATGCAACCGCCTCTGTATACCAATATACTCTGCTGCGCTGTGATGTATCATAGCCCTCAACAATATACTGCTTACAATAAGGTTACCCGTAATCAAAACCTTCTGAAAAGGGTAGGTCTTCAATAAAACTTTGAAGACAGTAACAGATGGGGCTTTTCGTACTTCCAGTGACGGTTTATTCCAAAGTTTTGAAGCAGCACAACTGAAGACACAATCCCCAAGAGTTTTACTTTTGTTTTAAGTGAGGTATCTTAGCAGCTTGTCCGGTGTACTTACTTCGTAAGTTATGTGCATATGAATGTCATTTAAATGATATCAACTGATATAAATTCAGACATTTGATATCATTTCAGACGAATAATCAGAACAAACACCCACACACACCATACACAGAAACACCTACATAATTTGGTTGCATTATAAACGAGGACATTTACTGTGCCTCTCATGCCCCTTGTCCTTGAATAAGGCGCAAATTATGAGTCGAGGACTAATGTAATGTTTTCTGAGCATTATTGTTTTTTTCAAGAGATGTTTTTAACGGGGATGGGTTGATAGACAAACACACCCTCATTCCCGAAAACATGACATTAATGACAAACAATTACGTTTTATTAAAGGACAGAGCATGCAGAGGGCACAGTTGGAACCACAGTAACTGTCCTCATTTATAATGTGTGTAAGGGTGTGTTTGCGTTTGTCTATTAACTCCCTTCCCTAAGTCTTTAATTTGAGTTATTTTTCAAATCTCTTGTTTGCACTTTTTATGTTTTAAAAATTGGATAATTTTTCTGTTGAGCGTTACTTTGCACATTTGCTGTTGATGTATCTTCTGAGATTTGCGTATCTGCTGGCGTCGTGTTTGCACATGGCGTTTGCACATTAGTTGGCTCTACATACCGTACCGTGAAACGTCACTCCAAAGCTGTGTTTTTTAATCGTAATTGGCTTCTCATAATCCTGGCTTCGCAACTAAGCTATAAGTGCACCCTATGTCCAAGAAATATCTTTGTACTTACGCCTGAGGAAACTGTGCTGCCGTAAAAATGTGCTCGATTGGTTTGAAACTCATCATGAGTAGTTAGGACGCCAGTATCAAGTATAAAAATAGTCACGTCTGTGGCATCATCTGCAAAAGGGGAAACAACTTTCTTGCTATTTCTTAAATCCGAGTGTAATTTATAAAAATTCTAGTAATTAAAGAAAATATGAATTAATATTGACGGAGGACATCCTCAGAGTTGAAATTTTATTGTTTCTCTCTCTCTCTCTCTCTCTCTCTCTCTCTCTCCCTTTTTTTTTTTGGGGGGGGGGGGTATTGACGTTGTTGCTTTTCCTTCTTGAGGGGAAACAATTTATGCTAATTTTACCACCTATCATTGCTCCTACTGCTATTGCATGTGATGCTATAATTAATCAATTAGAACCACAGGCATAACGAGTATATGTATGCATGGTTCCCCCCCCCCCCCCCCCACACACACACATCAAACGTATGTTTTTCTCGGGTTTCCATTTGTCGCTTTTACCCAAAGTAGAATCTCCAATCTACCAAATTGTAAAGAAATTAGGGTGACAAATTTTTCATGAGACTTACTTCTGTCATAAGGAGCCCCGTCCCTTGGAAGGCTGACCTGGTCTATACGGTCCTGAAGCCTGACGGGCAGAGACGGGAGTACATCGCTGATTCGTTGGACCGAGTTCGTTTCGACTAGGTACCCTTTCTCAGACAACTACAGAGTAACAACGGATTGGAAAGATGAAAAAAATTGCAAATCTGTAGTCAGATACCCCCAAATATTGATTATTCCATGCTTGCTTGATTGAAAGTTGTCAGGTAAGGCACTGTCGGCGCATTCGGTCGGAGCGCCTCCGCCTCCCCAACCCCTTTTAATACCCGTTTAATTTTAGCGGCCATGCCTTTCTTCATTCATATTCAGCATGTTCAGGGGGGGAGATAGTAAACTAGGTTCATATTCACATTTCACATTTCATTTCTTTTTATACATTCAATTCAATCAATTCAATTCAATTTCAATTTATTGTCTTTCGAAATTCATTTTGCTCACATTTACAGACAAAAAAACTCTCATACACAGCATAATGACATAATTCTCCAGAATGTTGTTACTATAAACATTATAAACATTGTGTGTGGGTCATTACATTTGAGTGTTTGAGTGAACGAGATGGCCTGGAACGATGGCAGAAATAATATTAATAGTACAGAGATTTAAAAAAAACGTAAAATTCAGGTGGTATGTTGATCGTACATGCGGATGAAAAAAGGAACGAAGGAATTCAGAAAACGTTGAGTGCGACACTTCATTGACCGAAGTCGCTTACCGGAACGCATAAAAACGTGAACGAGATGGCCTGGAACGATGGCAGAAATAATATTAATAGTACAGAGATAAAAATCGTAAAATTCAGGTGGTATGTTGATCGTACATGCGGATGGAAAAAGGAACGAAGGAATTCAGAAAACGTTGAGTGCGATACTTCATTGACCAAAGTCGCTTACCGGAACGCATAAAAACGTAACAAGGAAAGAGTGGATGATTTTCGTTTTTCATGATTTGCTTGACTTGTAGAATTATTTTGGATTCGCATGCTTCATTCAAATTTTGATTTGACATAATGTCATTTCTGTTTATGGGAAGTAAATAAGAGGAATACAGGCTATTTTCAATAAACGTAAGTACATACGAAAATAATTATATTCCAACAGTTTGGTTTGGTAAGCTTGACGTTACTTCAGTACTTGTGACTAAGGAAATTGAAAATAAGGATATGGAGGAGCCTAGGGTACAAGCAAAGCTTGTTGGTTCGAAAGGAATACACCAATACGCAAACGGAGATTAACTCAAAATATTGCTCCTTATTGATGGTCATTATTCTACCATCAAAACAATAATGACCCCCCCCCCAAAAAAAAAAAAATGATAGTGGGGGGGGGGGGGGGAGAGATATCACGATCATCGAAATATTTCACAAGTTTTATGTTAAGTTGGCTTTAACCATAGCCATATGTCTTTCTGATTGCAGAAAGTGCAAGAAATATGGCTCTTTTAAAATTTTATCATCACACATCCTTAATTCAACTTTGACAGTATGATTGTAATACCATATTGTTACCTTCATAGCGCACTCCTCGCTGGCTTCTAAAGAAACAAACTTTAGCACCCTACTCAGTCGTTTCTTTATTGTGTAGCAATCTTGGCATTTCTTAATATTTCGGAGCTTCTTGTGGAGTTTCCGAAAATTCTCCCCGTCCTGCGTAAAAATAGAATACAATGAATATGAAAAGTCGAGGGATTTTTAATGCTGGGAGGTTTCAAGGTGAGTAGTAAAAAAGTCCATCATGTGTTTGATTTCATTATACAGTATTTACCCACTATCAGTAAAGTTTAGCCAGGGAAGTCGGGAAGGAGGGCGACCGACGTATTTTACCCAATATGAACTAAGTACTACTTTCATTCTTGCATTCCAGTGAAATTCTTCCTACCGGGTACCCATTTACTACACCTGGGTCGAGAGTGGCGTTTGTTGATTAATGTCTTGTCGGGACTCTAACCGCCAACCTTGTGATCTACAGTCCGATGACGTATCCACTAGACAACGACACCTCTACTTTAATTTAAAAAACTGAGAAAAGAAAATCAAATAAGATAAAATTACTGGACCTACCGGGGAAGTAACGAGATAGCTCTGCGTGAGGTCACACTCGTCCGATATGGATCCTCCAAGTTCATTGTCGGCCCTAGGACAATAATCAAACACACACGCCGAGTCATTTTTTATTTTTTAGAAATCTTGGATTATCCTGATGGTTATACTTGTGAAATTAATTATATGCAGCCACTAATCTTTTCTGTTTAAGGAATATGACCCATGATCTCATCATAATCTCATTCCTATACCTTACCTTATCTTCTGTTTTTATCTATTGACGCCATTTGTTTTAAATTCATTATTTATACAACATTTGTTTTTAACTTTGTGAATATTTTTTTTTTTAATTTCGATTGCGATATTTTCTACATATTATGCATAATACCTTGATTCCTTATCGTCATTTTGTTATACTGTATCTCTGTAATTTTTAAAATTAATTTTCATCTTTTTAAATCTCAGGACCATGATGCAAAACAGTTTTTAACTGATCTTGTCATCATGATTAAATATTTTTGAATAAATAAATGAATAAAATATAAAATAAATGTTTCATGGTATCAAGAGAAGTGGTGATACAGCTTTAGAGACGATTCACTTATAAAATATCTGATGACAATTTGTATGATTATCTTCTTCCTCTGATTTTAAAGGGGGTACCCAATGCTAAAACAATGTTGGTTCATTTAAAAGAGCATGATTTTATTAGCAGAAAATCATCTGCCAAAAGTTTTTTTAAAAAGTCGTGTTGCCAAGGAAACTCCAAAATGTGGTAAGATTTCAGGATATTTTTGACCCCGAGCTGTGACCCAGTTCAACTGGGTACCCACTTTTACGTCAAAATGACGTCATAGTGGGTACAATGTCGCGCAATTCTAGCAATGACAATGACAATGACAATGACAATGACAATGACAATGACAATGACAATGACAATATGATTTTTATTGTCTCGCCTGCGTAGCGGAGCGAGACATAGGTATCACTATTTCCGGTGTCGGCGTCGTCGGCGTCGTCGGCGTCGGCGTCGTCGGCGTCGTCGTCAACAATTGTGTTGTACACCCAATAACTTTCTATAGCTTTAAGGTGGGATCACCAAATTCATACCAGAGGTCCATCTCTTGAAGGCGCAGGTCAAGTTCGAATATGAGTCGAATTTGAATAAGGTCAAAGGTCAAAGGTCAATGAACTTTCCATGACTGGCACTGTGCTATATTGTACACACAATAACTTTTTATACCTTCGAGGTAGGATTGCCAAATTCATACAAGAGGTCCATCTCTTGAAGGTTCAGGTCAAGTTCGAATGTGAGTTGAATTTGATTAAGGTCAAAGGTCAAAGGTCAATGAACTTTCCATGACTGGCACTGTGCTGTGTTGTACACACAATAACTTTCTATAGCTTCGAGGTGGGATCACCAAATTTATACCAGAGGTACATCTCTTGAAGGCACAGGTCAAGTTTGAGTATGAGTTGAATTTGAATAAGGTCAGAGGTCAAAGGTCAATGAACTTTCCATGACTGGCACTGTGCTATGTTGTACACACAATAACTTTCTATACCTTCGAGGTAGGATTGCCAAATTCATATGAGAGGTCCATCTCTTGAAGGTGCAGGTCAAGTTCGAATGTGAGTTGAATTTGATTAAGGTCAAAGGTCAAAGTTCAATGAACTTTTCATAACTGGCACTGTGCTATGTTGTACACCTAATAACTTTCTATAGCTTTGACGTGGAATCACCAAATTCATACCAGAGGTCCATCTCTTGAAGGTGCAGGTCAAGTTTGAATGTGAATTGAATTTGATTAAGGTTAAAGGTCAATGAACTTTCCATGACTGGCACTGTGCTATGATTTACACTACTTTGTTCCTGTAATGACATGAACTTTATAATTTGATACTTTTTAACACTAACATTTTACTTCAGTTCAACAGAGTTCATTCTACAGTTTACTGTATAATAGCAGTGAACTCACTACTCTCTATACCTGAACCAGATTTTGTATTTTACTTGTTACTGTTTTTCATATATTTGTTTATTTATTTATTTATTTATTTATTTATTTATTTATTTATTTATTTATTTAATTTATCCATAACCAAGCCTATGTAATGATAATTTGTGAACTCCCTTTCACTTATTATTACAATATGATTGTGCATTTTTTTAAATTTATTTACTTAATTTATCCATAACCAGGCCTGTGCAATGATAATTTGTGAACTCCCTTTCACTTATTATTACAATATGATTATGCATTTTTCTGTCTGTGTATTTTGATTTAATTAACAGTGAATGCAACATGGCTGAAGGATCACTATGTTTGGATGCTTTTTGCATCTGTTTGTTCCACTAATAGCATGACCTTTACAATTTTAATACTTTCTAACACTAACATTTTACTTCAGTTCAACAGAGTTCATTCTACAGTTTACTGTATAATAGCAGTGAACTCACTACTCTCTATACCTGAACCAGATTTTGTATTTTACTTGTTTATTTTTTAAATGCATTTGTTGTTATTTATTTAATGAGCTATAGTTCTTGGCACCATTTATAATATTCACACAAATTTGCCAATGGTACAATAGAAAAGCTGTCAAAGTTTCTTAAATGTTACCCTTCAGATTTGCTGTATGTACATGTTCTGGTAATACTGTAGACTATACAAAACAAATTGAGAAAAGTTATGCCTCTACCATCATCCAACATAATGCTAAAGATTGGCATTTCATTACAGTGTGAATATTATGAAGTGTGATCCGCGTCCACGCCGTGGTGCCGGGCAACATGTTGCACTCATTCAGATCACAAGGAAAAAAAAACCCAACAACAATAAAAAGCAATAAAAATACATGCAGTAATAATATGTGAACTGTTTTTCATATATTTGTCATATAGCATAGTTTTGACATGCAGTCTCTTCATGACTGCAATATGCAGGCGAGACAACGCTTGGCGTTTGCCTTGTTTCCTCATGTCACCCGAAATGGGTTTTGGAGAAAATCATAAGTTTACATTTAGAATAAGAACAATAATTTGAATATTTACATAATATACAGATTTTACACTAATTCAGATTCAGTAAAATGCGCGCAAGGTATAATACATGTTGTACAGTCTAGCGCGCAGCACAACTGCAATGCACGAAGCTGGGTACCCACTTTTACGTCATACCTCATACTCAGTTTTTTGGGTCAATCTTGACTTTTTATGAGAAAATTAGCCAAAATGCATTGATTTCGATTGAAAACCATCAAATTTTTAATGTTATTCTTCTATTCTCGATCACATATAAAAAAAACAACAACAATTACCACTGTGTAATCACAAGGCTAAAATCAAAGAGCAAGTCCACTACGAGATAAAGTTCATTTCAATGAAATAAGTAAACAAAACACTGAAAATATGATGAAAATCTGATGAAAAATAAGAAAGTTATGATTTTTTTTTTTAAGTTTTGGTCTTTTTTCACAAAACAGTGATGAGCAGTCGATATGAATATTCAGTGAGTGAGTTCCTGAGGTCGTAATCCTCACAATGTTCCACACATTATGTACATAAACATGACAAAATTTTCTTATTTTAACTATAAAAAATGTAAAAGTATACTCCTAAAATACTAACAAAATGCTAGTCTAATACGCATACACATGATGGACGACTTTTCACAATTTTACTAAAGAAATGACAATATTCTGAAATTTTTAATGTAAATTATAATTTAATGGAATAGCGAGGGTATGACATCATCAACTCATTTGTTGAATATTCATATCGACTGTTCAAGAACTTTTATATCTACTTTAGGCATACGGGTCATATTCTAATACTTGTAGTGACCTCCCGAAAGGGTGTTTCCCTTTGGCAACTCACTTTTTTTCTAACACCCCTGACACACTTTTCCTGACACACTTTTTTGCCATTCACTTTTGTACACGAGGCTTTTTTATGAGAGAGTTTCTGTGATCTGCCTTTTTGCTAGTGAATATTCATTAGCTACATGTATCTTATTGATCTATCTCAACAAGTTTGTGGTAATGTTTTCCTTGCGCGAAAAATATGGTCAACTTTTAAAAGAGTTCCTGAAAATTGCTGCTTTAATAGAGAACAAAATTTTGAAAAGAGTCAACTTTGTGATCTCTGAGGTGTGTATTTTGATTCGGTAATATTGAAATGATATGAAACTGACGTATATTTTGTTCTCAGGACCATGTTTTTAAACGTCTTTGATTTTTTGATCGCAGGCTATTAAATGATACTGATGTGCGATCACGAAGTGACGCAACCAGATGTTATACAGTATACGTGTATGTTTGTAAACAGCTGACTATGGTAAAGGGAACCTCTACAGAGCCGAATCCTGCTTTCCCTCTGCTTAACCCCGGACAAGAGCCGGTAGTATTTCGCATTTCCTCTGTTTATTACCTCTGAGCCTGCTAATCACATTACTACTTCTTTTTTTTTTTTTTCTTTCTTTCTTTCTCTACATGAATTGGTGCAACCATGAATTCATTTTCGGTCCCGGACCGTGGTTTTATCCATTGCAATAAACACGCATAGTAAATCCTGTTCTTGCAACACTTGCACCTGGGCAAGTCCAAGCTATTTTATCCTCTGGCAGATTTTAGAAGGAGCATTTCCGGTCCCTAACCCCCCCCCCCCCCCCCCCCACCCCCTATGAAACTCTTTATTTTTTTTTAGATTGTATCCCCTTCCCTTTAAGACCTGATCACTGTTTTCTCTCTCTCTCTCTCTCTCTTTCTTTCTCTCTCTCTCTTTTATATTGGCTTGTCATATTAAAGAATTAGGAAGACCAAAATAGACACCACAAAAATGTATGATTACCTTTCTGAGATTTGTACCCCCCCCCCCTTAAAAGAAAAATTGTATCATCCAGATCCACTGGTATACATCAGCAACCTTACCGACCACATCCTAGCTATTATTATCTCTGATGATTGCAGTGAGCTTAATAGCCCCACTAGAGCTGGGATGGCTATGATGAAATGACATGACAGATTCAATGTTAATTTATGTTCAGTATGCCACAACGCTTGGTAACGTATGGGGCGAATTTCTTAATCCCTTGAATTGAGAGGAGTATCTAGTTTCAAAGATTTTTAAAAATTTACTTTGCGTAGTCTCAGACATTCAGTAATATTACATTTTGTGAGGATATCCTGTACGCCATTGTTAATACTTCACACTAAGAAAATAACAGGTTTAAATTTGCACCTTCAAATGCAACACTGGGAGCTCCTTTATGGGTACAACTTTGTACCCTAAGAAGCATTTTGCACCTTTAAGGGTGCAGTGAGCTACATTTTGCACCCTTAATGATGCAGAGTTGTACCCTTTAGGGAAGGTGCAAATTTGCACCCTTTTGAATGCCAAATGAGATAATGTACTACCTCGGTTCCTCTTGCTTTATTCCACTAACTTCTAACTTGCATGATAACCTTAAAAGTCTAGTCGGAAATAGGAATCCCCGTGCACCATCGAGATGCATGTCTAACCAACCTTTTTTTAAACAATGCCTGAAGTGTCTACAGTTGAGGAATTTTTTAAGTTCCAGTTGCCAGTTCATGTCCCAGGGGGCTCGAAGTCCGTCAGTTTGGTGGTTATCTTGAATTTGATGAAATTAACTAATTATCATATCCTTTTAATTCGATTTCATGCAAGAATAAATATTAAATAACTTTTCTGAGTAATATTGGTACAAGGAATTGATATAACTAGATGTCATGCAAGAATACTTCTAATAACTTTACTGAGTAATATTCAAAACAAGGAATTTATTTAACAGTGCGGCCTCTTAAATGTGCAGTCGTCTGGTCGTTACCACAATTTACTGCGTACATGTATGTAACTTTGGTCTCACTTGATTTGCTGTCTCCTTTCTATCTTAGATTTCGAAACATCGAAAGGAACAAAGAATGAATGTATTATTGTTATAACAATTTCATTAAAATTCGGTCTATTATTCAGGGTAGACGGATAGCATCACATATAAATCTGGTCTTTGTTGGAAAACTGGTGTATAAGCTGTGCCTACCACACATATGGATATCTGTGGGGTTTCGCGCACAGTAGCCACTAGGCCTTGATTGCTAATGAAAAAAAAAAGAAGAAGCTATATACATTTCTCAGTCTGAGAGGTATAATTAAGCTGACTATACTGGTATAATTTTGCATTATACATGTTATAAGTGCGAATTCATGCATTGAAACAAGGATGAGATCCCTCTCTACATATTATCTCTGTATAATTAGCAGGGTTTTACTGTTTCTAATAGTTTTGAAAAACTGGATGACGAAATAATTGTTATCCCTTTTTTCACAATTATCTCCTTTTTTAAATCCAGGTTACTCAAATCACAAAATAGTTGTATAAATCAATTCCTTATACCAGTATTACTTAGAAAGTTGTTTGGTTTATTCTGTCATGAAATGTACTTTAGAAGCGCCAAAATGGCCGATTTTTAATCAATCGTAATACGAATTGGCAATGGGAACATGAAAATTCGTTAACTCTATAGACACTTCAGACTTTAGAAATATAAACAAAATATTGATAATGTTAACGATAATAATAAAATATACCAAAAAAGTGGTAATGTAAAATAAACTATATGATAACTTTAATATTTACTTTTGACCTCTGATCTGTTTTGTCACTTGTTTTGACGTATTGAAATAATACACGAACAGGTTACTCCCAACCGAAAAAAAAATGCATAAAGGCAATCTAAAAAAAAAATCTGGCTTGGACTGAAACTTCTCATTATTCTGTTAAAATGCCTGTAAACATAATTGTAAATACACCCGTACTGTAACTTCACTTATATCTTGCCATTTCATTGATTGTTCACACGCACTAAATACAATTGCTACTATGTTGCAATCTTCTTTCTTCTTCTTCTTCTTCTTCTTCTTCTCTTCTTTTTTCTTCTCCTTCTTCTTCTCCTTCTTCTTCTTCTCCTTCTTCTTCTTTTTCTTCTTCTTCTGCTTCTTCTTCTTCTTCTTCTTCCTTTTTCGATATCCAATTTTGCCTCTTTTTTCTGTCCCTCTCCTCCTTCTCCTTCTTTTATATTGCATTTGTGTTTCGGACGAGCCCACCACAAGCTCTTGCTCAAGGGAACTGGTCTTCTTCCCTATATTGATTATTCTACTTTAAGATATTCATGTTTCTACATTATAAACTGTCCAATTACAAAATGATTGTTAAATCCTGAAATTCACTGGAAGAAAGAAAATGTTTATTTGAATTGAAATGAGTCAAACAGTTGGCATGGTTGGTTAAGAATATATATCACGATGGTGCACGCGGGAACCCCTTATTTCCGACTAAACTGATACCATGAAGTCACATGAAGTTTATCTCAGTACAAAGCTGTGATTTTCCTCCGTTGATATGTATGTTTGCATTATAGCTGTGCCTAATTTCCTGTGTATGTGTCGATTATCTATCATGAGACTGTTATTAAATATCATTACTTTCAAATGTATTATCAATCTGTTTTCAATGGATTTTTTAAATTTTGAGCAATTCAGCCATGGGCTCCCATTCGCAATTATAATCAACCATAAAGGCAGTATATGTGAATAAATGTTAAATAAGTGTTATATAGTATAAACAAGTAAATAAAATAAATAAATTGATAAAAGATTAATTATGAGTAGTAAATACATTCTGAAATAGGTTAGTGAAATTGCACTCAATATTAGGTAAAGAAGTAACATGCATTTCTGTTCCTTGACATTAAATCGTAATGAGTGTATATTAGACATGAATTTCAACCAAACACTGAGTAAAAATTACCCAATATTGAGTAATATTTCACCCACTCTTTTTGAGAGTACGTTGATGTACGTGTACGTTGATTCATTGACTGAGTATATTTAATCACGGTAAAAACTTGTCAAAAGAATGCTCGAAACAGCAAGTCGGTGAACACAAAATAAAACGTATCAATCAAATAATAATTAAACAAAAGTCAATATGACAAAATGAAATAATGCAGGAGATGATTTATTAATAAGATAATGAACTAATAATACAAACTTAAGATAAATCATGCAAAAACTACATTGAATATGAATATACAGAGAAACAAAATAGAAAATAATAAACATAATATGATTTTTAAAATGAGATGAGTAAGATAACAATAACAGAAACATAATAACAACAACAAAACTTAACAATGTAAGTCGAAAGTTGTCTGTAAGATAACTGAATTTATCTACGTAAATAAATGAATGAAGAATATCAAGTATTACTATACCATGTGAGGGCCATAACGGCCATGACGAGGATACAAAGGCTAGTAGTCTTCATGGTGAATATCTCTTGCACTCTGAGAATCGTTCTCTTCGGCACGATGAGTTTTGACTAAGCTTCACTTCAATTTATAGGTGATTTTTGGCGGTATTATTATGCGTGTGTTATTTGAATTAAAGAACCAGGTTTTTTCTGTTTTCAAGAAATCCAAAATTTTAATTCCACCATCCGGGTTCAAGGTTGCCGTTTAACTGATGAATATTGATACAAACTTCCGTTTGGGAATTCACTTATTTATGTAATTTAGTACATATGGTAAATAACAGACGGTAAATATATTTTGACGAAATAATTAAAATAAACGTCCTAGGATTAGAATGAAGGGTTCATCTATAAAAAAAAAAAAAGAAGAATAATTATATATATTTTTATTTTTAAGCTCATGAAATTGGACAAATCGTTTAAGGCTAAGTCTTAATTCTGTTTGTTAGTATCATTTTCCGTTGTTATTGTTATTATCAAACTGATTACGTTACTATTACCATAAGGTGACT
The DNA here is from genome assembly GCA_029962745.1 of Echinometra lucunter. Classification (NCBI taxonomy): domain Eukaryota; kingdom Metazoa; phylum Echinodermata; class Echinoidea; order Camarodonta; family Echinometridae; genus Echinometra; species Echinometra lucunter. Next base: position 25,386,547 of record CM057153.1, read on the forward strand.
GGCGTCACCTGTGCATAAATGAGGTACGGAAGCTTAAAAGTGCCCCCAGAAGCCGAGATAAATTAGGACGTGAAGACGAGAAGACGAGACGAGAAGACGAGATAAAGAGACAAGAAGACAAGAAGAAGAGGCAAAGAAGACAAAAAGGCAAGATCCTGGATCTCGTCAAGTCGACTTCCGAAGGACAAGATGACAAGAAGACAAGATCCCAGAACTCATCAAGTCGACTTCGTCAGGACGAGAAGACGAGAAGACAAGATCCTGGATTTCGTCAAGTCGACTTCTGTAGGACGAGAAGACAAAAAGACAAGATCCTGGATCTCGGCAAGTCGACTTCCGAAGGACAAGATGACAAAAAGACAAGATCCCGGAACTCGTCAAGTCGACTTCTGAAGGACGAGAAGACAAAAAGACAAGATCCCGGATCTCGTCAAGTCGACTTCTGTAGGACGAGAAGACAAGAAGACAGGATCCTGGATCTCATCAAGTCGACTTCTGAAGGACGAGAAGACAAGAAGACAAGATTCCAAGTCTTGTCAAGTCAACTAGAAGTGGATGACATGACAAGAAGACAAAATCCTGGATCTCGTCAAGTTGTCTTCTTCGGGACAAGAAGACGAGAAGACAAGATCTTGTATTTCGTCAAGTCGACTTCGTCAGGACGAGAAGACGAGAAGACAAGATCCTGGATTTCGTCAAGTCGACTTCTTCAGGACGAGAAGACAAGAAGACACAATCCTGGATCTCGTCAAGTCGACTTGATGAGGATGGGAAGACAAGAAGACAAAATCCTAGATCTCGTCACGAAGACTTTGTTAGGATGAGAAGACAAGAAGACAAGATCGTGAGTCGTGTCATGACGAGAATACAAAATCCTAGATCTCATCAAGTCGTCTTCTTGAGTACGAGAAGACAAGAAGATAAGATCCTGTATCTTGTCAAGTTGACTTGATGAGGTTGAGGGGATGAGATGACAAGAAGAGGAAATCGTGATCTCGTAGATCGTCTGACTGTAACAATTAAGGGATCACTTTTAACTAGCTTCCGTAGGCCTACCTAGATCTAGTTTTAGAGTCTATTCATTGCAAGGGTCTCACTATTATGATGACTGAATTCGTAGTGGAGAAAGAGAGCGACTCGCCTTCGTCGACGGAGCTGACTACTGACAACGACTCCGACAAAAATGCTGAACCCATCAAATTGTCATGCTTAATGAGGTTTGGGGACAGAGCGAGGGAGGTGGTGGGCCACCACGGCATGGGCTTAGAGGACTTGCTTGCGTTGGCAGAGCAGGTGAGACTCGTACTATTCGGTACCAGCATTTTGTTGTTGTTATTATTTTAAAGTAAAACAAGAAGAAGAAGTGAAGGACAGTACAATACGTAAATATGGTTTCGCTCGTGTATTTATATTTGCAAATTTATGTTAATTTCCAATGGACGTAAGCTTTGCAGTTTGACGCAGCTCCCATCCCGTTCGTGTCGCCGCACCGGCCCGCGCATAGCTCGTGCATACATATACAGCCCGTGGCAGCCGGCCGGCCGGGGCTAGCATGCAGTCGACGTACAACACAGTGCATGCACGCATGAATTTGTATTGCATTGGACCAGCGCAGTAGGCCTACAGCAGTGCTTGCCGCTATATGTCGTCTTTCTTTTGTAGATCTTTCTGAAGATCTAATCTACACAGTATGTGCAACTATGGGTATGGTACCTATCACCTGGCCAAGAAAAGATATGTTGTGAAAAGCTGATTTATTTGTTTTTAAAATTAAGGAGAGCTGTACTTGACGTATGGATTAGCCTACGTGTGTGTGTGTGTGTGTCATCTGTGGGGGAATTCCCATACATGATGAAGATTGAAGTCATGATGATCCCATCAACATCGAGGTAGACTTGTTATGTGTACATTTTGTTATCTTCAGATTTGTATAGGGTCTATTTGTGTGTCCTCTTTTTGTGGATGTCATTTTACATAATACAGTCAACTCTGCATAAGTCGAAGTCGCATAAGTCGAATAATAGCCTAAGTCGAAGGTCTGTACTGGGTCCCATTCCTTTATTTTCTATCGTTTTTGAACCCTCATAAGTCGAATTTTCTCTATGTCAAAGCATTTTCTTCAGTCCCAAGAAATTTGACTTAGGCAGAGTTGACTGTATTGGCCAAGTGAGCATAACCCCCCCCCCCCTCCCCGGCCTGTACGCAGAAATTTTTTCGGGGGGGGGGGGGGGGTGGGGCAAGACGCATAAAAATTCTTAAAGCCCGAAAGCAAGGGAGCAAAGCAACTGAGCTGGTCACGAGGGCACTTTTGCATTTTTAAAAGTGAGATTGAAGGATTTGATGCACACTATTGGTGGATTTTGTGAAATTTTTTATTTAAAAATAATTTTGTGCTAGCATAGAAATTTTCATTGGCCATTTGACATCAGTGTCTTTTCAATGGGTTGATGGTGTAGGGTAGTCAGTATGATTTTCTGTCACTTTAATAGCAGTTCATGAATTCACTTATCTCCTGTCATAAATAAATAAAAACAGGAATGATGCCTTGAGACATACAATAGAAGATACTCTTATTTCCAGATTATATTTTTGTACAGTGTGTGTTAATACTATCATCTTCTTCTTTTTTTACCCTCTTAGACGTTTGCAGATGTACCTCAGACATCTTCCTGTAAGTTCCGTCTACAGTATCTTAACAAGCGCTGGAAGGATTGGGTGGATATCCGACAAGACTTCATAATGGAGACAGATCTCCAAATACGCATCGTGAATGACAAGCAGGGTAAGATCATTTGATGTATCCTAAGAAGAATAGATTTAGATAATTGCATTATACCAATATTGGAAAGCATGGCATAGATAGGGGGAAAGGGACAAAACAGGGCCATTGCCCCTGTTGATCAGTCTAAACCATTACACATACAGTGTAAGGCCCTATCCCAAATTAAGCATAATGTCCAAAGATCTCCCTACCGTGGGAGGGGACACACACACACCCTTTGTCACTTTGTTCCCTTGCTTGACCCCCACCCCTTTGAAAAATCCTGGCTACACCACTGTGTCTAGTGTAGCTGAGGGGGATATAAGGGGGTCATTCCCCTTTAGACTGGAGAGTTTTTAAAAATGGAAAAAGGGGAGGGAAGTACATGTAGGAGATATATGCCACTATAACTTACCAATAGAATGACATTTTGATGTGCAAAAAATGCCATTTTAAATCAGGAGTTTTTAAAAATATCCCAATCATGGGAGGTGGAACATCCCCTGGATTTTTCTTTTAATGTGTAGTGACCCTGTTCGAACAGTGTTTGTTGACTTTACTTTTTTGCTTGACAAGTCCTGGCTGCAGGAGTAGGGTGAAGAAAAAACATCTTGAAACAATTTTTAAAGTCTTACTGCTGTGGGAGGGGTAACCCCCTAGGGATTTGACCAAATTTTGAAAGCTAGTCGTAAATTAAAAAGCAATGAAAAATTATAAAGTTAACAAGCTACATGTATAACTTTATCTGCATCAATATCACACCCAACAAAATTGTACTCTAACTATCTTCATCATAGAGCATATCCAGTTTTAGACTTCTCAAGTTAGTGACAATTTTGTTCAACTATAGGAAGTTAGGAACTATTGGGTTCTGCAGTTTTCTGCATCTTTTCTATAATATTTGAAAGGTATTCTCAATTATCTTGCTTTCAAAATAGTTTGTGATAATGTTGTGTGTCATTCATTTACTTGAAAATGATATTGTATGTAGCTTGAAAATTTATTTGTGATTGTTTGTCTTGGCAAATGGTTGCATTCATCTGGGAATGAATGTGAAGTGTTTAATTTAATAAAGGGGACTGCTGCTAAAGGATATTTTTGTTAGCATACATATTTTTCTTATCTTCACTCAATTCATGCTTGAAACAGCAGACAATGAAGAAGTATATTGTAAGAATATAAGTTTCTTTTCCAGAAGAAACTTGCTAAAATATTGAGATGAATTGACCTGTATGAAAACATGCAATGATCTATGATTTGTAATATGATTTCAGATTCAGAGGTGAACGTGAACTTGCAGGAGACAAAGAAGAGAAATCTCCTGGATAAGCTGAAGGAAATCAGCAGGAAGAAACCTCGCTCCCATTCCAGTGTGGCAGGAAATGCTCAGGTAAAAGCACAATACATTGGCATTTTTTCTGAGCCAAAAGAGTACATTCAGGCAGATAAATCTTTAAAATTGCATGAACATCAAGATAAACATTATTCTTATTTTTTTTCAATGCTGAATACTGAATTAGAGATGCTCTCTTCTTAAGATAAACATGGTACATTTTTTTTCCAGTTTTTATTTTCATTGACCTTTTTTCTTTTTCGTGGTATAGTTATTTCATTTCTGATTGTAGCACTACTAAGTATGAAATATTGAATCTTTTAATGCATGATCTGTTACAATAAACTTTAGTTTGACTGTAATGGAAGATTTTAGACACACTTCAATGCAGGAACCAACTTTTATTATACATAAAGATTTTTATGGCTCCGCCCACCGTGGGTGCCGGAGACAATTATGTTTTCATGTTGCTTGTCCACACCCATCCGTCCTGTTTTTGCACTGTACATTTCTCATAATTAAAAGGAATTTTGTACAAATGTACACAGGACTAGCATATCATCGGGCAATAATTTTAAGGGCAATATTCATTTCAGATAGTTAAAGGAGAATACAACCCAGATATCTGTATGCTTCCAGTGAATGAAGAAGAACACAAAGAATAAACAGTGAAAGTTTGAGGAAAATCAGACATCCGTTCAAGAGTTATGAATTTGAAAGTTTAAGTAAATCCTTATCATGGGCATCCCTGAATTGGCAAGTTTGCTAATCTGTGATGTCATCATGGACAACTCTCAATTCATTTTGTGCACAGAATTTAACATTTTCTTCATTTTCAAGAAATATAAAAATTCTTCTGATTAATTGTTTAAGTATGACATGGGTATATCAATTCTGCAAGCATTTTGGGAAGAATTATGTTGATTACTGACTTCAAATTTCATATGAATCACTTTTTTTGAAAATTTATGTACTAAATGAATTGAGAGTTGTCCACAATGACATCACAGATGCTGGCAGAGTTGCCAACTCAAGGATCCCCATAACAGGGATTTACTGAAACTTTCACTGACAATTCATAACTCTTGAAGAGATCGTCCGATTTTGCTCAAACTTTCACTGTTTACTCTTCTTGCTCATCTCTATCCACTAAGAGCACTGATGCCTGGATTTCATTTTCCTTTAATACAGTAATAGTATTTTTGCTTATTTCTTCAGAGTGATGAAATAATTTATAAAATTTTCATTCAAAATAATAATAAAAAAAAATCAACATGAATGTGCCTCAATTCTGATCCGGCAATGGCGGATGTATCATAAATTCCGACCATATGTGTTTGAAGATTCATCTAGTTTACTGAAATCAGATTCTTTAAGTTAAAGTTTATCTTAAAAACATATAACTTAATATTTGTAAACATATGTATTCCATCATGGAAAAAAAAAACGTTCAAAGTAATTGCAAATAAGATTAAAGGAGTGAAGATTTTACAGACAATTGAAAAAAAAATGTTAATTTAAAGAGATTCTTTATGTGTGTTGCTTGTCCAGTGAATACATGGGAAATGATTGGAACTGGTATGGGGTCCTACTTGATTGAGGAGTGTATGTATGTTGATTTTATTTCTAGCTAGCAGAGAGATAATAATAAGTAAAGGTTGAAAATACTTAAATGAAAAAAAAATTAAAATAACAAAATTTCATGTGTATTTTTTGTTTATTTCTTATGTATTTCTTTATTATTTCATAGATTTAAATCAGTGATTTAAAAAGTCATGTAATTAATTATATTAAGATTTAAATCGATGATTTATATCAGTTGATTGAAATCTGCTAACCCTGGTTAAAAAAAAAGGGGTGAAGTTTGGCTTAGAAGTTGTTTTGGTGGTGGTATTATTATGGAGATTTTTTATTATTCACAGTGTAAAACACAAAGTAATTATGTTCTACTATCATTAATACAGGGTATGACACATTTGATGTGATTTTGACAATATTTTGTATAATTTGACAGGTAAAAATAAACATAGGCTGGAAACATTTTCATGCCAAAAGCAGATCATACCAACAAGTAAAATCTGCACATGGTGGTGGAACTGTGACTGTCAAGGTATGCAGAAATGCCTGCTATGATCATATCATGGAGACAGGGAAAGGCTGTTTCTTTCCACATGGGTCGTCAAGGAAAGGCGAGGCAAGAAGTATGCATTTCTCACTTGGAAATTTCCAAGGTCACGAAATTTCTCGAGAAGCTTTCTCCTTGGAAGAGATATACGATATGTACGGATCGAAGACAAGGATTTATCTCTTTAGTAGAGAAAATGCAAAAAAGGTACTATGATTTACATGTACAACATTTTTATGTTCTGATTGTTAAAAGTATGGCATCAACATCAAATTTTTCTTTTTATCTATAAAGCAAATAAAGTGGACATATTTTTGTTCTCTTCCCCATACAAGGAAGAAATTAATACGTTCTATGAATTCAAGTTGAATGGACAGTCCACGTACAGTAATTACAAGTTGACATTAAAAGAGGCAAAAGAAAGAAAAATAAAAGAAAGAAAGATATCAGTGAAGGTTTGAGCAAAATCTAATAAGAAATAAAGAAAGTTAGGATTTTTTTTGTGATGTAATCAATAAGACACAAATTGGCAACTCTGTGACATATTTAATGAGCTCTTTTCCGATATACTCAGTACAGAAAATGGCATTAATTTTAATTTTTTTTATATTTTGATGAAGGAATAGATTTGTTTGTTACAGGTGTGTATATGATCAATGATTATAATAAAGAAAATTGATTTAATGATTTTGTTTAGGTCTTTTACAGTTATGTAACCTTTTATACCTCTACCATGGAAGTTGGTGTCTGAGGCAATATGTTTTGTCTGCACATATTCATACATGTATATGTTCACACAAAGCGCATTGTTGTCATATCTCACCCAGTAATCCTTAGCATGTATCATATTATGAGACTATATTATTTTCTTATGGTTTTAATCAACAGGAGTCTGAAGTCGTTGATGTAGACAATGACACAGATTCAAGTGAACTCACAGACCCAGGATTAAGAGGTATGAACTATCTATGCATTATTATAAACAATAACAATATTTGTTGTGGCAAGTTGAAGATCATCAAACCATAATGGACATCAGGAAACTTCATTGATATGTGTGTACATGTAATTGTGATTTAGTGGTGAGGAAATAAAGATTGTTAGCCACTTCGAAAATCATAGGACAAATTGTGGCATACCAGCCACCACTGCTGCATAGTGGAAGTAATTTTTCATACATTCTTGATATCATGTGCAAACAATACAAGGTGTTGCAAGCAATATAGAAACTCCTAAAGGCTCTTACCCAAGATGAAAATCCATTCGGATCCCCATTGGAGATTCCCATTGAATGCCCATTGGCAGCTTGGAGTAAATGGAAAGTGAAACAAATAATGGGTACCCATTGAAACCAATTGGCAGTTGACCAATTGAAATTTAAAACCAGTTGGTCCCCATTGCAACCAATTGCCAGTTAGAGCAATGAAGACCAATTGCCAATTGGTTTCAGTGGGGACTCATTGTTTCACTTTCCATATACTTCCAGTTGCCAGTTGGTATTCAATGGGTATTCAGTGGCATTCAGTGTCAACTAGGCCTATTTCCAACTTAAAGAGAAAGCAGAGTAGTTGGAAGAAATAAAAAAATGGTCTGTGAACATTTTTCCCATAAATGGTCTTCAATTCAAGGATTCCTCATTTTAATGGTATACTGAAAACTGCCCCCCCCCCCACAGGGTAAATAGTGATTTGGGGTAATTAGTGATTAATTGATAAAGGTTCCAAATGTTCGGGTCGAACATTCTGTGTGTAGTCCCAGACATGCATTTGTGTGTGCAGTGCATTTGACTCTGGGCAGAATTGTGGCAGAATTGTGTAAATTTCTTATCATTTTTCAGCTTACAACAATTATTAAGTGCATTATAATCAACCTTGCTCGATTACTTTGAGACGATATTTTTCACAATTCAATCTTAAGACCAGCTTTACTTTTAACCCTATATAGCCCGGGCTATTTTGAAATTGCATTGCCCGCAGGGTGGGGGGGGGGGCTTATTTGGCCCCCCCCCCCTTGAGATCTCGGCTGTCGACCGCGCGATCGTGATGAAAATCGGCACATGCATGGCCCATGACGTAATCTCTAAAACTGTATAGCTAACTTTCCACAAAAAAAATTTGATTATACAAATTATGCTAATTATGCTAATTTATGCATGGAATACGGTTTTGTTGCTCTAAATCACTTAATAAAGCCAATTATGCTAATTTATGCATGAAATACGGTTTTGTTGCTCTAAATCACTTAATAAAGCTAACAATATGCTGAATTTTGGTCTAGATACTCATAATTGTATTCTTAACAAACGTGCTTTTAAAAAAATCCGGTATCAAAATTTATTTTTTATGTATTACATTGTTTTTCAAATTTCTTATGTATTTCTTTGTTTTATCACCTTTTATTGTGATTGTTTTTTGATGAAATTTTCCGGAAACACCTTTGCGATCATAAATAGCATGAAATTAATAGATTTTAATCCGTAAAAGCAAGGATAATCATACATTTGTAGATTTTAGTTAAAAACACAATTTGTATTGAAATTATACATGAATCACATTTTTGAGCCATTTTTGGTCTGACGTGCAAGTATAAAATTGCGCGTAGCTTCGGAACTGCCTGCCTGGGCATCGCAAATTTGTTCTCAAAAGATGCACGAGATGTGAATGAAAAAAGTCCTAAATTTTCAGCCCGTGATTTTTATGCATTAAAAATTTGTCGCGAAAAATGTTGAGGGGGGGCTAAATAAGCCCCCCCCCCCAGGATATATAGGGTTAAATTTGCAACTGGTATATTGGACAATGAGTATGTCCATCCAGTGGGGTCAGTTAGTCCAATTGAAACCAATTGAAGTCCCTAAAACATGCAATTTGATAGCATGACCATTATTGCTCTTATGATTCTGGTTATTTAATCAATCTTTCTATTGTTATATGAAATATGTAATGCAAAATCTTACATTTTTCCTTATGAAATATTTCACACAAATATTTAGAATAAACATTAATAAAAAGGAATATGACTGCATTTGTATTTTACTTTAATTGTTGACTTTTCAAGCAAAAGGAGCAAATATGCAAATGAGGTAAAACCAGCCATATGATCCCCATTGACCAATTGGCTATTGGTCCCAGTTGGTCCCCATTGAAACCAATTGGTCCCATTTGTTCCCATTGATACAAATTGGCAGTTGCTCCCTATTAGACCAATTGAAATCCACTGTCCCATTAAAATCCAATTAGACCAATCGGGACCGATTGATCCCATGGCTTTTAGCAGTACTAGGACGTCAACCGTAATCTAATTTGGACCAGTTGAAACCTATTAAAACCCATTGATACCAATTAAAACAAATTGAACACCTATTGAAATTCAGTGGGTCTAATTCAATCGGTTTCAATTGGTTTTTCATCCTGGGTAAAGATATGAGGTGACTTTGTGTCACCACTTATGCTAATAAGAAACACACATTAACGTCAATTGAAAGAAGAGAGCATTTTTTTCAAAACTTGCGCAAGCAATTTCAAGGCAAAAACTTTTGCACTAACTTTTTAGGAATTTGATTGGTGTGTATTTTTTTGCAACTAGGCAGCAAACAAAATGTGTCCTGCCTAGGCAACATTTTTTGGTTACCCTATACCCCATAGACCTGTACACAAATGTGTGCACACATGGTGGCACAAAGTTGCATCACGTCTGAAAGCACCTTAATCTGTGTAAGAGTATGACACCATGCAGAACAAAATGTACCCTAGAGGAATGTACAATTCTACTTTAGCTAAAAATATTGTTTCAGAACTATTGATACAGTGATGATTTAACATTTTCCTCATTTCTTTTCGTGTGAAACTACATTTTTTTCAATGATTTTGTATCTGTTGAAAATTCCTTTATCTAAATGAAGAAATTAGTTGATGCAGTGCAACTTGCATTTACTTTTAGATTTATAATATGAGTTTTTATCCATTTGCCAGCAGATTACTTAGATATGTTGCACATTTTGTAATACTGGAATTAAGACAAAGGTCCTTGCAATATAATTATATGTTTTGTTTTTGTTTTTCTTTTTCTTTTGAAGACATTCTGGATGAAACACCTGTTTTCATCCCAAGTCTACCACCTTTCCAGCTACCATCAATTTCTCCCCAGCCACTACCATCCACTTCACAGCCTCTACCATCCACCTCACAAGCGTCACTGTCCACTTTGCAGCCTCTGCCGTCCACTTCGCAGCAACTACCATCCATTTCACAGCCACTACCGTCCACTTCCCAGCCACTACCATCCACTTCAGAGCCGCTACTGCCCACCTCCCAGCTACCATCACCTCCTTCCCAACTATCATCAGTTGCTACCACAGTAGCCTCTGTATTTGTTGATGCTGGGACGCCTACGGTATGTATTTTCTACAGGAAAATGAAAAAATGCAACCCACTGCACCTACTGAATGCTGAATAGGATTAACTGATCTATTTTGAAAATATTTGATCCACACTAAATCTTTCTTGTATTTCCTGTTTAACCTGCTTCAAATATCACTGAACAAATGGACCCCTGAGTTTTAGCACAGCAACATCTGTAACTCTTAAAGTGCACAGGGCATAAGGTGCACATAATTTTGTACTTTTATTCATAGGTAAAGATTAAAAACACTTCTAGGTAATGTCCATGGTGACACGAACATATGACATTTGTTCCTGGGACAATTGCTTTTTTGGTAAATGCTATGTTAAGCATAACCCCAATTATCTAACCCTCATCTTAAACCTAATCTTAATCCTTAACCCTACCCTGTACCAAAAACCCAATCAGTACACTCTGACTCTTTGTTGTTGGAGATATTATCACAGGAGCATATGTCTGATCACTGGTGGCCCAATTGTGTGTGTGTGGGGGGGGGGGGGGGGGGGGAGGCCAGAGTGTAAGGGAAAATCACATTTTTATGTTCTATTCGGAAGAGCGTGGTTAGACATTTACCAAACTGTATAGGAATCATCCATAGAGCGAGTGGATATGACCCCCGGCCAATTCCAAAACTATGTAAGGTTTAAATTAAACCGTACCATACATACCTCCAAATTTAAGATTATATGAAACTATACCATACCTCAAAACAGTTACTGAAATAGCAAATTAAATGGATTCAGCAGGGTTTTATGGCTTTCTAAGTGATGACTTACCCCAAGTTGCACCACAGGGAGTTTGCATCAAATGCCAATTAATGAGCCTCTGGTGAGCCTCCCCCCCCCCCCCCACTCCCCCAAGTTTTTTTGTTGTTGTTGAATATGCTCAAGGTCAAAGGTCACTGCACTTTATTCAGTTTTTCAAAAATGTCATTTTTCATCTATTCTTGTAGGAAACGTTCAGTGATAATGAAATTCACTCATGATAGGAATCTAAGATAGCAATAACTAAAATTTGTTTTGAACATGTATCAAATTTAAGCTCAAATAATCTTACATCTATTAAAGAGTAAGAAAAGATAAATTCCTTATATTATTTTTCCTTGAATTCCAATAATAATGATAATAATAATAGTAATGATAATAATAATAATAATAATAATGATAATAATAATAATAATCATAATGATAATAATAATAATGATAATGATAATGATAATAATGATAATTATAATAATAATAGTAATAATGATAATAATTATAACATGTCTTGTTGACCCAAGGTAGCCTCTTCAGTACTAATTATTGATCTCCCAAAGGGCCCTGCAAGAGTATTATTATCTGTGCTTTAGCTCGAGCAACTGCATCGTTTTGGGCATTCAAGGAATAAATACTAAGTTCTTCTCAATGCATTTTGTAGTTGCATGTAGAAAAAATGTCAAACATTGAATTATGTCCATGAATTGAATGCCTATTATTTTAACTGCATGAGTCAACACATTTTATAGTTGAAAATCCCTCCAGGCCCATATTATTTTTGTAAAGGAGACTTATTTAAGATTTATCAGCTCTGGGAGGAACATTTTAGTATTTTAGTACTGAGCAGTGCATGCAAGTTGGCTTGAGTCCATTATAACTAACTATGTTTTTTCTTCTCATAACAGGTGTCCATTAAGAAAACTGCTTGTGGAATATGCTGTGACCGACCAAAGAACGCATTTCTTCTTCCATGCGGACACACCTTGTGTATGCCGTGTGCAACTCATTTCATGACCAATAACCTTCAGTGTCCATATTGTAAGGTTCAGCCCATTCGAGTTGGAACAATTTTTGACTAGAAAATTTTGATATGTGCGTATGGGGAAATAATGCACTTCAGAATAAAAAGGTATTGTTTATACTTTTGCCTAATTGACAGACTGATTCTAAAGAGGGTCCTCTGATAATGTAAACCTTTTTGTACAACCAAGAAGCATTACCTTCTTTTCCTTTATCTGTGCATGTAGGCATGCAAGAAAGGGGTCTCTACATTGTTTCACAAAATATGCACTTTAAAAAAAAACCTACTAAGACAAAATTGGTAATCTTTGTATCATTTTTCTCTGGAGAAGCAACTTTATTCACTGATACCTGTTATTGCATCCACATACTGCAGGAAAATATGCTGTCTAAGTGTTTCATTTTGGACACTGCCCTATATCAAGAGGTTTTGTACTCACTATTTACTGCTGTCTTTAATATCTGTCCGAGAATATGTTTCTAGCAATGTTGGTATGATTATGTACAAAGGACTAAAAAAAAACAAACCACACTGACTGAAGCAGGGTTCAAATCTGTTGTACTCAAATCTAGATGATTATCCTCATAAGATTATTTTACAATGTAATGTTTCAGCATCAAGTCATCAAATGCTTGGCTCACACTAATCTTATACTAGACTTTTGAAGGAGTTTGAGAAAATATACGTCTACCTAGGTGTGGTTGCATTTTAATTTGTTCAAAACACTTATTGTGACATGTGTTTGACACTTGTTTTTTTTTTTGAAAGGCTTTGACCCATGGTCCAGTTTTGTTGTTTTTGAAAATTATGTTTTTACTATTCCCCCTTCTGTGTGTAGATGTATAGGTTATCTGCTACATTTTTATAACATGACAAACAAAATAAACATGTGGGTGTTTCATTTTGTAGTCATTTCTATATAAATATATGTAGGTGAATACATTCATCGCAATGTTCTTGCGATTATGTAGAAAGGGCTAGAGAACAACACAAAAGGAGCGGTTCAAATCTGTTGTACTCAAATTTTGGTGATGATTCTCATACTATTGTTTTACTATGTTTCAGCTTCAAATGCTTTGGCTCACACTAATCTCATGCTAGACTTTTGAAGGAGTTTGAGAAGACATACCTAGGTATGGTTGTATTGCAATTTGTTGAAAACACTAATTGTGTCAAGTGTTTGGCAGTTGTTTCTTTTTACAGGCTTATGTATGACCCATATTTCATGTTTGTTTTAAAAAAAAAAAAAATTATGTTTTTTGCATTTCCACTCCTTGGGTAGATGTAGAGGTTATTTATTTGCTACATTTTTATAAGATGACAAACAAAATAAACATGTGGGTTTTTCATTTTGTTGTCATTTCTATATGAATATATGTAGGTGAATACATTCATCGCAATGTTCTTGCGATTATGTAGAAAGGGCTAGAGAACAACACAAAAGGAGCGGTTCAAATCTGTTGTACTCAAATTTTGGTGATGATTCTCATACTATTGTTTTACTATGTTTCAGCTTCAAATGCTTTGGCTCACACTAATCTCATGCTAGACTTTTGAAGGAGTTTGAGAAGACATACCTAGGTATGGTTGTATTGCAATTTGTTGAAAACACTAATTGTGTCAAGTGTTTGGCAGTTGTTTCTTTTTACAGGCTTATGTATGACCCATATTTCATGTTTGTTTTAAAAAAAAAAAAATTATGTTTTTTGCATTTCCACTCCTTGGGTAGATGTAGAGGTTATTTATTTGCTACATTTTTATAAGATGACAAACAAAATAAACATGTGGGTTTTTCATTTTGTTGTCATTTCTATATGAATATATGTAGGTGAATACATTCATCGCAATGTTCTTGCGATTATGTAGAAAGGGCTAGAGAACAACACAAAAGGAGCGGTTCAAATCTGTTGTACTCAAATTTTGGTGATGATTCTCATACTATTGTTTTACTATGTTTCAGCTTCAAATGCTTTGGCTCACACTAATCTCATGCTAGACTTTTGAAGGAGTTTGAGAAGACATACCTAGGTATGGTTGTATTGCAATTTGTTGAAAACACTAATTGTGTCAAGTGTTTGGCAGTTGTTGATTTTTTACAGGCTTATGTATGACCCATATTTCATGTTTGTTTTTACAAAAAAATTATGGTTTTTTTTGCATTTCCCCTCCGTGGGTAGATGTAGAGAATATGTAGAGAATACATTAAAGATTTGCAATTACTAGTGTTCAGATTTGTGTATTCAAATTATGATGATGATTGTCATAATCGTTATACTAAGTTGTATTTCAGCGTCAAATGCTTTCGCTCACGCTAATGTTATGCTAGGCTTAAAAAGCTGTTAGAGAAGATATACCCAGGTATGGTTGCATTGTAATCTGTTCAAAACACTAATTGTGTCATGTACAGGTACATGTAGTTGTTCGAGAATTTTTTAAAGGCTGACGAATCTTGCCCCATTTTTGTCATTTATAAAAAGCAACATCTATTTTTTTTTGTCATCTCCAGTTCTTGTATACATGTTGAGGTTTTTTAATACAGTTTTATACGATGACAAACAAAATTGTTTTTATTGTTGATTACTTCTGTGTGGACATATGTAGTAGAATAAATTTTGTGCGGGTGTGTGATTTTGTATAAAGGGAAAAAGAACAACAGAATTATTAGGCTTCAGATCCTTTATATTCAAACTATAATGGAGATTATTATGCAATTATTTTACTATGTTATATTTCAGCATCAAATGCTTTGGCTCACACTAATGTTATGCTTGACTTTTGAGCAGTTTTGAGATGGCATGTACTTAGGTATGGTTTATTATAATGTGTTCAAAACTACTTCTTGCGTGTGTGTTTTAGAGGTTGTTACATGCTGATGATGACTCTTGCTCCATTTTGGTTAATAAAACAAAAACAAAAAATTAGTCAATGACTCCCTCTGCACAAAAAGTGTTGGAGGCGTTATATTTTCAGGTTTTTTAAGATGCAACTTCAGCTAGGGATGTCTAGCGATTATTTAATTTGAGAGATGTATCAAAGTCCAAATGGAATGGGGTGAGGGTGATTGTAGTCGGACACAAACACACCCTAAGACACACCCTGTCACCCTCATACATACATGAATATGTGGGGGGGGGGGGGGGCTTGCGTCCCCATGTAGTGTGTGCCACTGTGTGAAGCTTGGGGGCTGGAGGCAACAATACATGATGTGAGTATTTTAGTAAATTATTGATTTTACAATTTTCCAACCTATCATGATGGTGTATGGGTATGTGCGGGTGTGTGCATGGACAGTATGTGCATTAGGAGGGTGGAATCACAAAATGACAATATAATGTCAAGACGCATGGCTACAGTGGCGGATCCAGGCGGGGGTGCAAGGGACGTGCGCCCCCTCTACTTTTTTAGAAGCAAACATTGAACATACATATTAATACAGGTAAATCTAAGAAAATTGTCATCTCCTCTCTATATTCGAATTTGCTGTTTGCGCCCGGCCCCTCTATTTCCAAATCCTGGATCCGCCACTGGGCCATCAATCTGTTTTGTAATGGGGGGGGGGCACTGTTCAAAAACATTGGAAGTGCAAATTTAATTCCAAACTTGAATTGTCCTGCCCGAAATTGTTCCTCGCATCTGCATAACCCTCTCATCTGCTCTCAGCATTCACCATTTCTCTCCCTCTGCATTTCTCCTACCATAGACCCCCATCACATTATCTCTCTTACCTGTTTTCCCTTTCCCTTTCTCTCTTTATTTTTCATACTTCTGACTCTCATTATCACTCTCGTCTGTTTCACTACTGAACTCCTTTCACCCCTTTTCTTTGCATCTCTTTCACCTGTCCTCTTCCACTATATATAGCAGTCTGGTAGCCCTTGACATCTTCACTTACCCCACTGAGCCCAGAATGTTTGACCCCTGAAATTTACTTAGACCATGACTGCAAGTGAGAAAATGGGTGTCAGGTGGTACCAGCAGCTGGCCCCTTGGAAATGCCCCTTGTGCGGGAAATTTACCCCACTTAGGCCATGGACCAAAATTGGCTACAAGATAGCTGAATGGGCTTACATTACAAAAATATAAAAGCTGTCACTGAGCTGGTTGGAAAATACCAGTTGACATCCCTCGACCCCCCCCCCCCCACCCCCTAGCGTAGACAGGTTCTCATTTGTTATTTATTAGAGTAATTGTTTTTATCATCAGCATTACTTTCATACTTATTTTACTATCATTTTGGTATATGAAATTATTATTGATCATGATATTCATAAAATTATTGTTTTTATATTCATCCTTATATTTCAAACTTAGGAGTCTGGGGTAATTGTCCTAGGGGGTGATTGTCCTAGGGGGTAGTTGTCCCAGGGGGTAGTTGTCCTAGGGGGTAGTTGTCCCAGGGGTAGTTGTCCTAGGGGATGATTGTCTTCGGGGGTAGTTGTCCTAGGGGGTGATTGTCCTAGGGGTAGTTGTCCAGAGGGTAGTTGTCCGGAGGGTAGTTATCTGGGGGTAGTTGTCCGGATACGGGTATGCTGATTATAAAAAGTCATGATGGACATTGATTTGTGCCGTGTACCAGGCGCGGATCCAGGATTTCGTAGTTCGTTGGGGGGGGGGGGGGCAAATTTGAAACCATGCGAGCTGAATATTATAGTTGTACCTGGCATACAGCGTCATAATTTATTTATGGCGACGTTATTTAGCCGAGCGAGCGTACGTAGAAAGCTAAAAAATATAAGTTCCTCTTTCGATATTGGCGACTTAAATGGGTTTTGTTAATTGCTAGAAGTTGGGGCAGGCACTATTGTGTTTAAGGCGGTGATAATTCCATTTTGGTGGCGAGCAAAAACAAAAAAAAAAAAACCCATAAAGTCCTGTTTTAATGACCTATTCTCAATTTTGTGTCTATTTTTTCTTTTTCTCTCTCTCTCTCTCTCGTTTATGTTTTCTTGTTTTTCTCCCATTTTATTTTCTTTCGTTTTTTTCTTTTCTTTTATCTTTTATCTTTCTTTCACCCTTTGCCTGTTTTCTTCTTTCTCCTTTTTTTTTTTTTTTTTTTGGGGGGGGGGGTTCCGTCGGGAGGGGGGGGGGGGCAATCTGCCCCATCTGACGATAGGGTTTTATCGAACAATATTCATGATGACAGCTAAAAGCTGATACATTTTGAATTTTCAAATTAAATATAGAAAGAAAAAATGCATAATTCTTCTTTCTCTCTTTCTGCTGGAAGGGGGGGGGGAGGGGGTTGCAATGGCCTTTTGGCCCCACCCCTGATCCACCCCTTGTTCGCGAGAAAAATTGCAGCCGATCTCCCCTACTTTTCTTCTCCCTCTCTTTAAAGGTTCCTTTCTTTTTCCTCTTTTTCGTTCTCTTTCCCTCCTCTTTCCCTTTCATTTGGCGGTGGGCCGGGGGGAGGGGGGCAAAGGCCTTTAGACTTTCCGATTCACAACTTGTTGGCGGGGAAAATCGCAACTGACATTCCTTCTTCCCTCTCTCTCTCTCTCTCTCTCTATGTGGGGAGGCAGCATGGAGGTAAGGTCCTCCCCGATCTCCTTTTCCTCTTTTCGTTTCTTATTTCCCTTTCCCTTCTTTTCCTTCCCTCTCTCTCTCTCTCTCTCTCTCTCTCTCCCCCTATATTTTTGGCAGGGGGAGCCAAGACCAGCCCCCCCGAACATAGATTATTCAATCAGAAGTTTATGCATGAGAGAACATGCATCACACCACAATGTGTGCAAGTTTTAATATGGTATAAGCATTATGTGTTAAAGGTAGCAATATTCCTGCACGTTTAATTCATGCCCATAGAGTTACATACGCCCCACACCCAACCCCATTATCTCCCTGCAACGTATAACATAGAAATAGTAAAATTTGAAATAGTGTGCCAGTACTTGAAGGGGGCTGTAAAGTTGCTAATTTTGTCCACGCTTATGTGCAATACTTAGTGATTGTTTGTTTGGGTTTTTTTTAGCATAGATTAAGAATTTAAATTAGAAACTTTAAGTCACTGTTGAAGAAAGGTACTAGTAATAAATATTTTTTAAAAAGCATGCAGAGGGCAAATCTAATTTGATTTGGTTTTGTTTATTATTTCCATTCATTATTTCAGGTGTCAAAGCCACTGTGTCTAAAATTTAACATTTTAAGGTTTTTTAAGGGTTGAAACGCTGCATTTTTGCTATTTACACTGAACGTCAGTATTTCTTCAGGGAGACATTTACTAACATCCACGATCTAAAAATGAATAATCGTATTTGGGCACAAAATATTAGTTATAGATATCCTTATAAAGCACATATTAAAAAAATAACGGGGAGGATATCTGCTCAGTGATTCAGAAAGGAGTACTATGCAGTGAAATCGCAAGAGGTCAGTTTTCAAAAATCACTGAAAAACTGCCTCCAGGATGTATGAGGGTTTGCCGCCGACAAAATGGCCAGTATACAGGGGTTACAAAACCCGCCATGCATTGAAAATGAATGAGCTATACACCTGTATATGGAATGTTATGAATCTGAGGAGGTATACCCCGCGGAAGTCTCATGATGAGCAGTTTCACGCGATTTTCGAAAAATCACCTTTTGATTTCAAGGAAAACTTTTCAAAGTTTTATCCTTTTTATCATGCATCCCCCTTACCAGTATGGGTGTAGCCATAGGATCTAGCATGGGAATATAACATGCAGTTCAAACTAGAATGCTGAAATTTTGCATCCCATGGTACAAACAGTGTAATATCACTGACATAGGAGTGAAACTTAAATGATAATAAAAGAAAAAATCAACACACTCGTTGAACATCCCTGTAGGCCCTATATACTTCAAAGATTCTAATAGTTTTGTTACACCCATATAGATTATAGCCTATTTCTCAAATATGCATTGTACGTACAAGCATAAAATCTAGCCACATGTACATGTAGAGCGCTCCCTTGGCGAGTCCTTTCACTTGACACAATGTTTTTCATTATCACTTAAACTCAGAGGAAAAAGTCTACAAGGTGTTCATACAAATCAACTGCATCTTCAACAGAGTCTGGAAGCTGAAAATTGTCAATATTACCAACATAAGCATTGACTGCGTCAACAAATTCCTGACTACATCCGTAAAGAGGAAAGTCAAGTGAAACAGCACGTGATGTGTCCTCCAAATCCTGCTGCGAATATGTCAGGGGCATCTTTTGATCTTCTGCATCATACATCTCAGGAACATAATACATCAAATCTGGGACTCCGTACGGTGATTCCTCATTGTTTTGCATCCTTACACAGTGCTGGTTCCATTCTTGAACAGTCAGATCAAAATCCTTCTGAATAAGTTTATGGAAACATAATCTTATTGCTTCAATGTGAACAGGATTGCTGTTGTCAAATTCACCCATATCTCTGAAATGTTTGAAGAGATCGATCCAGTATCTTGAGGATAGCCTGCCAAGCTGCCCCCACCATGATTCGATCCGCTGGTTACTTGTTGAACGCCCATACCTAAAACTTTTGTATCGATGAAAGCAATCGTTATGATCCCACCGAAGGGCAATCTGTAAATCTCGAATTAGGCAATTTTCTGTTCCCCTGTCACTACGTACGATTCGGGGTACCCCGTTAATTTTACGAACGAAATCTAAATAGAACCGTGCAATAAAACGAGGATCATTATTTGAATGCCCAACACGAAGCCACAACACTTTCCGCGAAAATCCGTCAATTGCAGCATGAACTGCGAAACCATAAGGTTTCAGTTTGTCGTACCCGTCCACATGTATGACGTGGTTTGGCCCTACGCTGACATATTGTCGGCGATGCAGACGTCGCATTGATCTTCTCTGCACCCCTTCATCATCCAAAACTGCAAGAAGCTGCCTAATATCATTTTGGGTAGCGTATATGTTATATCTAGTTCTCAGTCTAGTCCACATTGATCTATAACCCAGGTTTTGTCCAGATCCTCTTAGTTCCTCTCTTATCGCATTGATGACATCATTCGCAGTGGACCTTACATCTCTCCTACGAATACGAAGGCGTCGGATGATTCGTCGCACTTGCCTGAGGCTCCTGGTAATACCATGACGCGCAAGGAGCAACGCCATCACTTGCGTTGCAGTAAAACCAATGATGTGATAATGTTGAATGAGATCATATGGTACATCTTCCCCTAAGTCTTCAAATTCTGCTGCAGAATACGGGGGCTGTGGTTGCGCTAATGTCCTGGAAAGGCTGAGAAGGATTAAAATCTGCATTGGATGATAGAGATGAGAAACGATATTTCAATATCTAAAACATAGGAATATCATGGTGTACAGGGATGGTATTCTGACAATTTTTTTTTATATTAAATCCTTTATCTTAAATCTGTCATAACAAATTTTTATGCCGAACTTGTAATTGGTTGGAACTGCGCCAAATTGTGCCTTTATGGACGTAAGTCAAAAGTGCGCGGTGTAAGCCTATGACCTGTATACCCTTATGACCATGACAGATCAGATAAGAGATAATAACAAATTTCAAAATACCGACCGGGGTTATGAAATTCAACAAAGTAATAAAAATAACAATAACAATAATAATGATAATAATAATAATAATCATAATAATAATAATAATAATAGCCCTAATAATCCATTCCAAAGTCCACTCCAAATATTATGTGTTGTATTTTCCTCTTTGAACAGTCTTCTGCATTACGGAGGACAGAATGTTGTTGCTATTTTATTCCAATCCGAGAAGAGATTTCAAATAAGTATGCTATACGTCTAGATATCTTACGATTAAATGAAATTTAGAATTCTTTAGATAAATGGTTAGATATATTTTACAGCATTTCAGCCCCCCCCCCCCCCATAGGCCTATATACTGTTATTGGTTTCTGAACATTATTCTCATAATTTAATCAAACTGATCAAATAAATCAAATTGACCGCAAAAAAAAGACCCGATCTGATAATAACTTTATGTCACTGTGGGTTAGCGAATCTGAAAATTGTACATTCGATTGGTTTGTTAGAGGCAACAGAGAGAAATGATATTCCACAAATTTTGAAATTTTCAGTTGAGCCGTTGTAGAGCCTTTGGTGAATATAGCACCATCTTGCTTCAACATAATTCCACATTAAAAAACATTTTTTCATTACACATATTCTGCTATCCAATGTTTTTACGTGGAGCCTATACAGTTAATGCTACAATACTCCTTACCCTCTCCAAAATCCAGAGAAATCCCTACTTCGGGAGCTACGATCTAGACTAGGGATCAGTTTGGCGGGGTATTTGTTGCCGAGTACAAACAAAATGTATAAACAGACGCAGAACTATACCGGGGAAGCCTTTGGGGATGAGCCCTTCCCCCCCCCCCCCCCCCTTCAAAAAAAAAAACTGCTCAGCGCCCCCAGGACGATATAGGAGCAGTGTTACTTTCCTATATATTCTAAATACATTACAATCCTTCAAGCCCGCAGTATAGCCTCCCCCCCAAAAAAAAAAAAACCCCAACAAACAAACAAACAAAAAATGCTCTAGGCCTAACGTAGAACCGCGTCTATGTATCAACTTTATCACACAGGATTGACCAAAGCAAATGGATCTATCGCTCGGTGCAGAGGCGTAAAGTTGTTTGGAGACGGGCCACCGCCCCTCGATCCCCCCCCCCCGAAACTAAATAAGAACAGTCTATACGGTTATATCACATCAAGCACCAAGCACTTATCTCCGTATTGATCCACGGGGCCCATACCAAGAAACAGTTCAATGACATGAGGCTATATTACGTCCCAGAATATACAAGGAAAGTTAACTCAAACTTGTAGTACACTTACATGGAAACATAAACGTTTCATTATTGGATGAGCTCAATGTCGTCTTCAAATGACTTTCTGTCCACGCAGATACCTCTGCACTAGTAGTAACTTTTAGTACTATAATGAATCAGTTGGCTTCCAAACGTGAAGTATAAAGTATAATGGAAATTAGCTTTAATAGGCCCTGCTTTATCTGCATGAATGCAATGCTATGAAAATCAGGCAAAACCGTATCTCGATCGTCTTCTCAGTTTCTCGTCCTTATCAAGTCGACTTGACAAGACCCGGGGTCTTGTCTTCTTGCCTTCTCGTAATGACGAAGTCGACTTGACAAGATCCGGGATCTTGTCTTCCTGTCAACTCGTCCTCACCAAGTCGACTTGACAAGATTAAGGATCTTGTCTTATTGTCTTCACGTCCTGACGATGTCTACTTGACGAGATCCAGGATTTTTTCTTCTTGTCTTCTCGTCCTGAAGAAGTCGACTTGACGAAATACATGATCTTGTCTTCTCGTCTTCTTGTCCCGAAGAAGGCGACTGGACGAGATCCAGGAATTTGTCTTCTTGTCATTTCATCCGCATCAAGTCGACTTGACAAGACTTGTAATCGTGTCTTCTTGTCTTCTCGTCCTTCAGAAGTCAACTTGATGAGATCCAGGATCCTGTCTTCTTGTCTTCTCGTCCTACAGAAATCTACTTGACGAGATCCAGGATTTTGTCTTCTTGTCTTCTCGTCCTGAAGAAGTCGACTTGATGAAATCCAGGATCTTGTCTTCTCGTCTTCTCGTCCTGAAGAAGTCGACTTGATGAGATCCAGGATCCTGTCTTCTTGTCTTCTCGTCCTTCAGAAGTCGACTTGCCGAGATCCAGGATCTTGTCTTTTGTCTTCTCGTCCTGAAGAAGTCGACTTGACGAGTTCCGGGATCTTGTCTTCTTGTCATCTTGTCCTGCGGAAGTCGACTTGCCGAGATCCAGGATCCTGTCTTCTTGTCTTCTCGTCCTTCAGAAGTCGACTTGCCGAGATCCAGGATCTTGTCTTTTTGTCTTCTCGTCCTACAAAAGTCGACTTGACGAGTTCCGGGATCTTGTCTTCTTGTCATCTTGTCCTGCGGAAGTCGACTTGCCGAGATCCAGGATCCTGTCTTCTTGTCTTCTTTGCCTCGTCTTCTTGTCTTCTTGACTCTTTTTCTCGTCTTCTCGTCTCGTCTTCTCGTCTTCACGTCCTAAATCATCTCGGCTTCTGGGGGCACTTTTAAGCTTCCGTAATGAGGGGAAAGTGAAATGAATCATTGTGACCCCATCGGGCCCTTTCCTACAAGTCGACTTACCGAGTTTCGACAACTCATCATCTTGTCTTCTCGTCCCAAAAAAGTCGACTTGCCGAGTTCCAACAACTCGTCTTCTTGTCTTCTTGTCCCAAACAAGTCGACTTGCCGAGTTTCAACATCTCGTTATCTTGTCTCCTTGTCCCAGACAGGTCGACTTGACTAGTTTCAACAACTCACCATCTTGTCTTATTGTCCCAAACAAGCCGACTTGCCGAGTTTCAACAACTCGTCATCTTGTCTTCTCGTCCCAGACAAGTCGCCTTGACGAGTTTCAACAACTCGTCATCTTGTCTTATTGTCCCAAACAAGTCGACTTGCCGAGTTTCAACAACTCGTCATCTTGTTTTCTTGTCCCAAACAAGTCGACTCGATAAGTTTCAACAACTCGCCATCTTGTCTTCTTGTCCCAAACAAGTCGACTTGCCGAGTTTCAAGAACTCGTCTTCTTGTCTTCTTGTCCCAAACAAGTCGGCTTGCCGAGTTTCGACAACTCGTCTTCTTATCTTCTTGTCCCAAACAAGTCGACTTGCCGAGTTTCGACAACTCATCATTTTGTCTTCTCGTCCCTAACAAGTCGATTTGCCGAGTTTCAAAAACTCGTTATCTTGTCAACTCGTCAACAACTCGTCTTCTCGGCATCTAACTTGTCTTCTCGTCTCCTTATCTCGTCATCTGGTTGGCACTTATAAGCTTCCGTACTTTCCTCACTGACTTGTGCAGGTGTTTCACTACCATGACTACGGCGGGGTTTTCCCCTACATTTACATATTTCATGCACTGGCGTAAATCCCAGGGGGAAGGGGTATACCCCCTCCCTTTTTAGGGTGGGGGGGGGGTGGCATGTACAAATTGCCCCTCTTTCCGAACAAGAAATATTATTTTACTCAATCAGTTTTTTTTTTTTTATAAATCTATCATAAACGATGGTTATAGTAGTGAAATTTCTCTTTGAAATACTATTAAAAACCAGAGATAGGGTGGGAGTGTGTGTGGGTTTGGGTGTGTGTGTGTGTATACTCATGTGTGAGTTCGCGCTAGGATTTCGATCACCCACTCCTCCCACATCTCGACACGGATTTACGCCTGTGGTTACATGTAAACTGAACTGGATCCTGACGATGAAATTCACTTCAGAAAGGACATAGAACAATCATTTTAGAATCCACAATTTAAGGAGTGTGCTTCGGAGAGGATTGAGATTGCCATGGCTACGTCTTTGAGACCGATATTTAGCGAGACCGACAGCCGATGAGGCCGAAAGCCTACGAGAGTGACGAGACCAGCAGTTCATGAGACAGGCAAACTCTGTCTTGAGTCCCTTCTGAAAAGTTATATCTGAGGGTTCGCGAGACCGACGACCTAAAGGACGGACGGCCCAAGAGAACGAATGTTCATTTCGCGGACCTTCTTATAGTTTTTCATGAAACCGGCACTCTCGGCCTCTTATAGAGCTGTCTGTCTCATGGAATAAACAAGTGAACGGAGAAAGGAACATGTGGGAAACGATTCAGAAGACGGAAGAAAAACTGGTTAGGACACATTTTGAGGGGACACAATATGCTGCGAGACGTACTAGAAGGGAAAATGAATGGCAAAAGGGGAGAGGTTGACCAAGAACTGGGATGGTGTCTGAACTGAAAGCTAACCCGGCTTGGCATGATGAAGACTGAGAGGAAGGCGGGAGATAGAGAAGGATGGAAAAGGAACTGAACATTTGACTCTGGTGTGCGGACCTGCCCCATGGGCAAAACACCCAAGAATAAGCAGCCTCATGGACTGTTTGGGGGCTGTAGGTCCACAAGAACATTCCCAATTTGCATCCATTTCTACTGACGAAGAGTGAAATTAAATTTTAACATGGCAATGTGTACAGCCAAGCTTGATTTTGTTTTTCAAGTAGTGACTCGGAACTGTATACCAGGATTCAAGTATTTCAAAGTAAAGGGGAAAGATTCAGTAGTTCCGCCGGAAGAAGTGGTACAGAAAAGAGAGGGCAAAGGGCCTACATCTTTCTCACTTCTTAAGGAAGTTAAGGAGTACGCACATACACCAAAGAGCCTACGCGTATAAATGAGGGTCATGGCCGAGAACTTTGTCTTCCACGACGTTTTTGTTATTTCCTCCTCTGCGATGACAAACGATTAAACTTAATCAAAGCCTCTGACCTGAATATACAACAAACGACAATAACAAATAACCATCATTCCCTACTATTACATAGATATTGTGTTCTTTCGTTTCAAAACTATGCAAAAGTTTTGTGGTTCAAAAAGCAATTTGTACGTTCTTGTTTAATTCTTGTTTTCATGATTTCTTTCGTCTTGACAGTGTATTTTCATTTCATTTCATTTATTGGTTTTGCAACATTTTTCATAACAAAGATCTCGAAAAGAAAATACATATTTGGAATTTGACATAAAGATAATGAACAAATAGTTTTGTATGTAAATCATCAAATGCATCATATATAAACCTTCTAAGCGGTATTTTCTGTTACACAATGATTAAAATGGTTGCAAGGGTCGTCACAAAAGCAAAGCTTGAAAGCGTGACAGCCCTGGAAAATATCCAAAATAATTATCTACTGTCATAAAACGTGCAAGTGCATGAAGCGACGGGGGGGGGGGGGGAGGGGTGATGCTTTGTCCTTAGAATAAGATTTTAGAAAATAATAAGTTTTGTTGCTGTTTTCTTTTTAAAAGCATACATTTTCTAGACAAAAGTCAAAGTGTCATTAAAATAATTATAATAATAACATTCAGTCTGCTAGGTATTGGTTTAACTGCGATTCTTTTATGGCTCGTTTAAATGAATAAAATGATCTTGTCTGCTTGAGTGAATCTGGCAATGCATTCCAAATATCAGGTCCACGATGTCTGAGTGTTTTATGAGCAAATAATGTCCTGGGATTATTTAAGTGAATATAATTGCATGTTCTTGTTGGATATGAATGTAAATTGCTATTATATGAAAATAGATCTGTGAATACTGGGGGAAGCATGTTATAATTATATTTATGCATAAAAAGTGCTACTTGTAAAGTATTAATATCATTTATCTTAAATATTTTCAGACGATAAAAAAGAGGGTCTGTATGTGAGAGATATGCAGATTTGGAACAAATTCTAACCGCTTTCTTTTGCAATAAAAGTATATGATCAAGTCTAGTCTTGCAGCTATTTCCCCAAATGAGGTTACAATAGTGAATATATGGTAAAATCAATGTATTATAAATCATTACAAGAGATTTCTCTGGTAAGAAATATTTCAATTTGTAAAGTATTCCGATTCCCTTTGCTACCGAGGAAGACACGTTGCTTATGTGCGGAGCCCACGATAAATGCCTATCTATAGTGATACCAAGGAATTTAACGTATTCTTTTTTATCTAAAGGCACGTTATCAATTGTAATATCTTGTGTAAAATTTTCATTTTTATGAGAAGTTTGAAAATGCATAAAATGAGTTTTAGTTATGTTAAGAGATAACTTATTATATTTAAACCATGATGAAACTTTTTTTAGTTCTGAATTCATTATATTTATCAATTCTGGTAAGTTCTTGTGAGATAACAAAATGTTCGTATCATCGGCGAATAAGATAAAAGAAAGAATGGCAGATGAATTTACTATATCATTAATATATACTAAAAATAACAAAGGTCCCAGAATAGAACCCTGCGGGACGCCGCAATTGATAAACGATATTGGAGATTTGACATCATCAATACAAACGTATTGTTGCCTACTGGAGAGATAACTTTTTATCCATGACCAAACAATGCCCCTTATCCCGTAATTATACAATTTATGAAGTAAAATATCATGGTCAATGGTATCAAAAGCTTTACTTAGGTCCATAAATAAAGCAATGGTGTGATTTTTTTGGGAGAGTGAGTTTACAACCTTGTCTAATAATTTGGTTATTGCGAAATCAGTAGAAAAATGTTTTCTAAATCCAAATTGGGCTGGTGAAATAATTTTATTAAATGACAAAAAAGAATCCAATCTTTTGTAAACGATTTTTTCTAATATTTTTGATATGCATGGCAAGAGGGAAATGGGCCGATAATTTGTTACTTGGGTAGGATTATCTTTTTTATAAATTGGAATTACTTTGGCTATTTTTAACAGATCAGGGAAGCATCCAGTGGAGAGTGATAAGTTAAAGATGTGTTCCAGTGGAGAAACAATATTAATTATAATTTGCGTTAATAGTTTTGTACTAATGCCATCGTAACCTGTTGCCTTTTTGGGTGTTAAAGCTTTTACTATTTTAATTATTTCATGTCGGTCTGTGGGAGTAAAAAACATTGTGTTTTCGTTTGGCTGGGAAAGATACTCTTTAAAATTCTTATTGTCACTAACTATCTTGGAAGCTAAATTGGGACCGATGTTTGTGAAGAAGCGATTGAATGCTTTTGCAACTCCAGCCGGTTGAGATATTTCTTCGTTGTCTATTTTAAGATTGTCAGTGTTGCTATGTGGTCTGTTTTTGTTAATCAATTTGTTTATTATGTTCCACGTGGCATTTAAATTCCCTTCTGCTTCTTTTAATTCTTTAGAATAATAATCTTTTTTGGATGAGCGGATTATGCTGTTAAGAGTGTTGCGATATTTTTTATACTTATTGAAACTTTGTTCAGACGGTTTAGAAATATATGATTTATAAAGTTTATTGCGTTTTTTAATTGAACGTAAAATTCCTCGAGTGATCCATGGATTTCTACTTTCACTTTTGCGTTGTTTACTTTGAACAAGTGGTATATTTTTATTATAATAATAAGTTAGTTTGTCAATAAAATAATTGTAAGCTCTATTTACGTCATGTTGTACCATAATTTCATGCCATTCTTCTCTCTCTATAAGTCTTCAATTAGAGCCGAAATGGTATTTAAATTTTCTTTTCTATATTTTCTTTTAGTCTGCTTTTTATCATTATTAAACTTCAGTAGTGGAGAAATAAAAAATAGTGGTAAGTGATCCGTAATATCGTAAGTAAAAACACCACTATGATTATTTTTATCAAAAGAATTAGAAAATATGTTATCAATTAGGGTCGCTGATACTGGAGTTATCCTAGTAGTTACGTTTATACATGGATAAAAGTTATATGAAGATAAAATATTCAAAAATGTATTAATGTTATTATCAGTGGCATGATTCCCGATTAAATGAGGATTATTATAATGTAACGTACTTTGTATATGTTTTGACAAGTCAATTTTGAAATCGCCCATTATGTAAATTTGTTTATTTTCGCGTGAAATTTTATCCAATTCACTATCTAGATTTTCGAGGAAATTGTTGATGTTGCTACTTGGAGGTCTGTATAATGTTCTTACGATGATATTTTTTCCATATTTATTTTCTATTTCAATGAATAAACTTTCTATGTCTTCAACGTAAATATCTGTTCTAAGTTTATATTTAATATTTGAATTAATATACATTGCCACACCTCCTCCTCTTCCTTTCATCCTGTCAATGTGTATCATTTGATAATTTTGTATACTATAGATGTTTGGAGAATTCGACTTCAACCAGGTTTCCGAAACACCAAAGACTGAAAAAGAAAAATTGTTCAGGGAGGTTAAAAAATTTTCGACAGAGTCAAAGTTTTTGCAGATACTTCTTGCATTGAAATGTAGTAAACTGAAGTTATTATAAACATTAACATTGCCATCGTCATTGTCGTTTAATTCAAAGGCTGATATAAATTCCTGTGAAGTATAATATTTGCAATTTTTTATATCATTTCGACTATTTATAGTGTCAATTTCATCTAAATGTGAGGTCATTTAAGTACCGTAAGATAGGAGTAAGGACCAAGCGGGAAAGTGACAAAGGAAAAGGGAAGTGCAGTGTGGTGCAGGACGAGGGAAAGCATGTTTCCAAAAAAATTGGCTAACTTTGACATTAACATAAGTACGTACAATGCGGTCTCAGTGATATATTTTCTACACACACGGGACATCACATATAAAGTATATTCCATCATAAGTAAAGTAGCAGTTAAGCATATCTTTTTTTCATTTGTAACACAATTTATTCACCTTATTCAAATTTATCTGTGGTGAAAATATATAATAAATTTGATAAAACTACACTTATTATCAATTCACTTTGATTATGAGAATTTAAAATAAGTGGGTTTCCCCATTAATTTGACAAAGGAAAAAATTATATACCAGTACAAATTATCATGAAGCCTTTATAATGATAACTACAAATCAGCCTCCATCCCCACCATTACGCTGTTCCAAAACAAATTTCAACTTTACGAAAGGTCTCTACAGTGCCTTCATTCCACTTTTCCTCCCAGTGAAATAGGTTGAACCCATCCCGATTATGCCATTATACATTTATCATACTCAGCTTTTCTTGTACATGTTGTAGGTGTCATTGACCTGTGGTTTGATTTTACTCAATTATACAATTTCCTACAACATATGGTTATTGCCAGTAATTATGCGATTCGTTCACAATGAAAAAAGGGTTGATAAAGTGCCCTTGTTAGTGCCCTTGCTATCTAATTACAGGT
The DNA here is from genome assembly GCA_029962745.1 of Echinometra lucunter. NCBI lineage: Eukaryota > Metazoa > Echinodermata > Echinoidea > Camarodonta > Echinometridae > Echinometra > Echinometra lucunter. The sequence goes on from CM057153.1 coordinate 25,416,601, forward strand.
ACGGTCATAAATTATTTCAAGTCATTAAGTTATAATATGAGAGGGTTGAATCAACAGATGCTGCTGGGCTGCTGAATGCATAATTATCTTGATATATTCAACTTAAATTGATACTGAATACGGCCGGATCAGTTCATTTCATTGACCCGGCCCTTTTCTTGTATTTCTCGTTCCATATTTTTATTATCATTATTTATCTGACGATTATATTACTTCTTTAATACTACTTAGATTTTAATTCGCTCAAACTTTTTATCTCATTTCATTCAATTCAATAAAATACACAATAAAAATATCAAACCTAAAGAAAGCCAAGGCGCCGAAAGTTTTGTGTGCCCAGCTTCATGATGTCCAGTATTTACTATCGCACAGGGCTGTTGAAATTGCCCAGCACACTATACGATCCGACTGCGACTAGATTTCGAAATGGCATTTTGCATTAAATATGAAAGTTCAAACAAGTAAACTAAACTTGTTTTAAGTTCGGAATAATGATAGGAATACTAAAATCGAAAGTTTGGTTAACTGCAAGCCTTTTAGTCAGAGTAAAGGCTAAATCGGCTTCAAATCGTTGCCGATCACAAGATTGCTATGACGTCACTACGATTCGAAATCGAGTTCGATTTTGTTCCTACAGGGAGGCTAGCAATAGCCCGGAGTTTTTATTTTACCAGTCATACGACAATTCAGAACTTTGATCATGAAGATTTCACATGTTTGAATGTTCATATCAAATGCTATAACATTTTTTTTTTCCAAAATCGGATCGCAGACGGATCGTAAAGTGTGTCGTGGGCTTTAAGGCTAACCTTTTCAAGTCTTTGCTTCCATTTTAAGCTGATCAAATCCAGATGAGTAGGATGATGCTGAAACATAAAAATCATTCTTTTCTGTCCTCCAAAGGATTTGACAAAATGATTACTATCCGTTCTTTTTCCCGGCGATATAGAGTACTGCCCACCCTCCGACAAACGTCCGTCTTTGCGGCTTTGCCCACTATCCGTGTGCTTTCCGTTCTTTAGCCCCCAGGCGCGGTTCTACGGGGGGGGGGGGGGGGGGGGAGGGGTAGGGATTAGGGGGTCAAGCCCCCAACCCCCCTCCACAAAAAAAATGGATGGTATAGATGCGATTTTGAATTTCATATGTATTCTAATAAGTAGCCCCCCCCCAAAAAAAAAAAAAAAAAAATCTCTAGAACTGCGCCTGTTAGCCCCACTGTCTGTCCTCTTTTGGAGGTTTTGCCCACTCTTGCTCTTTTCCGGAACCAAAGAGAAGGAACACCAGACATGCGAGCATGGCTAACCCACTGGAGATGAAGAAGACAGTCTGCCAACCATGAATATCTGCCTGATGAACAAACATGAGAAGATATTTTTGTTTTAAATAGTTATTCTTTAAAACAGAAGCGTAAACAACCCGTAACAGCTGTATTTAACCATGTTTACCAGAACATTGTAAGAAGCACCAAGCGAATTGTTATTGAAAACAGACTTTTTTTTCTTCTGTTTTTTAACTGTTGCATTATTAAACTGTTGGCAATGTTTTCAGGGTTATACCATATTCATTCAAGGAATAAGAGCCCTGAAAAGGGCTGGATAGCTCTTCCCAGAGAGCTCCGATTTTCAACGTTTCCATTGTTGCCGTATTGTTTATATTCTGTAGGTAACTGGTTTTGCCCTCATAAGCTACACTGATAAAAACCGACGAAAATTCAATAAAAGATCAACAAAAGCTGTGGAATCGAGAACACCTCTTGCATAACATGAAGTACATTTCTACAATACTGCATCTCCAACCAAAACTGAAAAAGAAAGCCCTGATACGCGTGATTCGGTAGTAGTATAGTAGTGGTAGTGGTGGTGGTGGTGGTGGTGGTAGTAGTAGTAGCAGTAGGAGTAGTAGGAGTATAGGAGTAGCAGTAGCAGTAGTAGGAGCAGTAGGAGTAGTAGGAGTAGTAGGAGTAGTAGGAGTAGCAGTAGCAGTAGTAGGAGTAGTAGTAGTAGCAGTGGTGGTGGTGGTGGTGGTGGTAGCAGTAGTAGTAGTGGTGGTGGTGGTGGTGGTGGTGGTAGCAGTAGTAGTAGTAGTAGTAGTAGTGGTGGTGGTGGCGGTGGTAGCAGTAGTAGTAGTAGTAGTAGTAGTAGTAGTAGTAGTAGTAGTAGTAGTAGTAGTAGTAGTAGTAGTGGTTGTGGTGGTGGTGGTGGTGGTGATAGTAGTATAGTAGTAGTAGTAGTAGTAGAGGTGGTCGTGGTCGTGGTCGTTGTCGTCGTGTTTTACCTGATTTGTCGTGAAAACACCAACTACATATGGAGCCAGTGCTCCAGAGATTGCCGCTGCGGTGTTGACGAAGCCTATGATGCTACCGGCAAGCCTAGGTGCGATGTCCATCAGGTTGACGTAGTATCCTGAAGTGCAGATACCATTAAATCCTATGGCACTTGTCATGAGGACGACGGAGAGGGCGCTGTTGCATCCGACATAAACCAAGAGGAGGAATGCCAGAGCAGAGAGTCCAAGACCTGGAAAGGATTTATCATGTAAGGTCCGTTGAATTGTCTTGGTTTCGATTAGCTGTAGTTGTGAATCTGCTTAAACATACAATATCCTTCTGTTTCATAGGGATCGATGTCCGGTATAAGGTAGGGCAATGGTATTTGCAGTCCGAGTATGATAATGTCCGGAAGCTGCAACCTTGTAGTGTGAGTCCCTTGTTTTAGAATCGTAAAGGAAATGTAGAGCACAAGATTAATTTCAAGAGAATAAATTTGCTCATCATGTTCATGGATTGTTTATAATCCAACCTTTTATCAGTACAGACTTCTACTGCCCTTCACAACGTTCACATCTGCAGTAGATACGTGTGCATCGAGTAGTGAAAAGCATGTCTTCATTTTAATCTGTAAAGCCCTGATAAATTTCATTAGATTTTTAAAAATCTGTTACATTAGTGATTTAAAATGAGTACCCCTTCCCCAAGAATAGTTTAACAGAAATGATATTCTGAATAGACTTAAAGAGGTGTCATATTCTCTAAATAAAAAGTTCATGGTTCGAGACTCGATTAGCGCCTGTGCTATATGTTGTCTTCTGGCAAGATGCTAGTTTACCTCTGATACTCTTGACCAGTGTAAACACGAACTACTTTCGAAAAATCAACTCAAGTGCAATTTCAAAGACCGCTATTGTACTACCCATACAAATCATGTTCGGATAACGTAATGACCCATTGTAAAAGTCCGCACATTTCTAAAGGTGACAGCCAAGGCTATTGAAGTTGCATTAAGTTGATTTTTCGAGAGAAGTTTTATCGTGTTTGTCTGTTAGCTGATACTAACATATGGCATACCTATAAATGACATGAGTTTCCTTGTGACAGCAATACTGAGTATGTTATGATTGATGAGCTTAGTTGCAATGTTGCTACTTATTACCAGGCTTGTACCTTCAGCTAAGAAAGGAATGGATGACAGGATTCCAATCTACGAAACAAAGAAGACACTTAAACAACTAGCATTTTAAGAGCCTGAACTTAAATTGATTCCTCAAAACTTAAATTCCTTAAATATAACCTAAAAACCCATATAAACATCCCAACTAAAGCAGAACTTCTGGAGAAAAAAAAATTGGGTAAAAGCACAATTATGTTTATGCCAAACTGATTTGGCATTTTTACTTAATATTATTTTCAGTTTTTCACTCGTGCAAGATGCACATGACTCACTTTGGATCAGTGCCATTTTTTACCCTATGATACTTAGGCCCAGAGAGTTATCAAGAATTTGTTGGAAGAGCGCTATTTTGACAAATGCACGCAAGAAAGACTATATTCACATTTATCAGGTGCGTTCTGTGTAAAAAAAAACTAAAAGGAGTATTTATTTCTACTCATCATGCTCACAGTAAGGTTTGGAGTCCCCCCCCCCCCCCCAAAAAAAAATAATAATAATAATAATAAATTGCGGAAAAATAGACCTACCGATTCTATGTTCATGCCTTGGACATGTTTCAAGTAGATCGGCTGATTGGTGAAAACGGTGTTGTTAGACCATGTTCCAACGAAGGTGCAAATGATGATGGCCCAAACAGGTACGGAGAGCAATATTGCCTTCATTGGGATAGTTACTTTACTGTTCTGGATACGAGAATGGATTATGACTTTTTGTTTTAAGGAATCTTACTTGGACAGATTCACCAAACTGTACAATAACTGGGGAAAAAATGAAATGAATTTCTCACACAAACATAACCAACATTGTATTTCTTTTTCTTTACAATTTTACAAATTATTTTATAATAAATAAGGACCCATACACACAACATTATATCTATTTTTTTTTTCATTACAGTTTCACAAATCGTTTTAAGAATCATAATATCGTAACTGGTAGCATTCTGCGATATTTTAAGCATATAACTATAAACAAAATTGCATACAGATGCATTATGAGCATATAAAAAATTATAATCCCTCACGAACGCCGCAATATTATTATTGATATTATTATGTAATCCATCTAACAGTGGAAGTTATAAGCTGATTCAGCAGACCCACGTTCGAGTCCGAGTCACGTCTTTCGGATGGTGACATTAAAGGTCGGTCCCGGCGGGCGTACATAATCATATCTGATTGATACACGTCTGTAAATACCCAATTCGACAAAAAAACAGCAATTTAGACAAACTGGCCTGTTGGTGCATGTGCATAGATTCCTGAAAAGGGGTTGTGCTTGTCAGACAAAGTGGGGAGGACTGGGGAGTGGAACAGAGAGAGCTATAGAGGTGAGGAAAGATAGCAAAGAGAGAAAGAACAAAAGTCATGGGAGAGAGAAGGAGATTATATAGGGAACATTAACTTGTCAGTCAGAGGATACTTTGAAATAATTTGAATAGTTTTGATTATGCTATCGCTACATTTTGCAATCATACTTGCCCAATGTTCAGTGGTAGTACCTTGACCTATGTGATGATGATGATAGAAGAATATAAAAGCTTGACGAAGCTTGATAAAGCTAAATGATAATGACGATATGAATTACTTGTAAAGCAGAAAAGGCTAATGAAATGTAAAAATGTAAATAAAAAGTTCATTAAATAGCTGCTTGCGTGTAAATGCTTGGTAATCACAGCTGAAGAAAAATGATCAAACTCCTCTCCTGACACACTTGGGTGAAGGCGTGAAAGCTCGTTCAATAACTATTGGAGTATGTTCATACCTTTTCGGTAATCACAGCTGATGAAAGATGGCGCAACTCTTCTTCTGACAGCCTTGGATGGAGGTGTGGTCGCTCATAGATCAAACAGCCCAGATGAGGGCCCATGCCACAGAAATAAAACCTAACAATTATTGTGATTACAAGAAAAAGGGATTAATGCAGTCTTGACCGGAGTACGACTGGTCCCCCTCCTGATTCCCTTTGGAAGTTACGTGTATTAAGTATACATACACATTTTCAAAGTTTTTTGTTTTGTTTGTTTGTTTGTTTGTGTTTTTTTTTTTTACTAATATGGCACCTGTGAAAGCTGATAAGCTTTTTATTTCATAATGTTGTTGTCAGCACTCAACAGAGAAAATTTATAAAAGGGCGTAAAAGAGAGAGTGTGTGTGTGTGTGAGAGAGAGAAAGGGGAGGATCCTGTGAAACAAGTAAACAGAGAAGAAGGTAAAAAAAGATGAGTATGTTGGTGGTGTTCCAGTGGTGTGGTAGTGATGGTGGTGTCGGTGATGATGGTGGTGGTGATGGTGGTTGTAATGATGGTGGTGGTGGCGGTGAGGGTGGTGGTGGTGTTAATGGCGCCATTGGTCTGGATATTAAAAAGCTTGTTTATATAATTGGGATATGATTTATTTCATTTACTGTTGATTAATAAAAAAAAAAAAAGAATCAAGATTTGTGGCAATAGTGCCGAATTTCACAAGATTTTTGTTTTCAAATATTCAAATATTTTACACATACACGTCATTAAGTGAAAGTTTATAAATCAACATAAAAGTGTAGCATAAAAGAAAAACCTCTCACTGAAGAACTGGTAAAATATAATTGGATGGTACATAAATCTATATATATTCACCTGAGATGAAAGGAAAAACGATTTTTAAAATGACGTAGCAAAAACATTCTACGATGAATCGTATGAGTATACGGATACGATAAAATACCAAAGAAATAGTATGTTGACGGCCATCCACCAAGGAAATCGGTACTCGACAACAATCCAGAGATGATCGTTCCAAGGAAACTTCCAATTTTAGCACCTTAGGGGGCAGAGAGAAGACAAAATAATTGTTTTTCTTTTATTATTGTTATTCAAAAAGACAGTGTTAGACTGCATACCGAATGGGAGCCTATATTTGCAGCCATTTTTGACGATCTTTTTCAGTTCAAAATTTTAGCTTGTAATTTGCCCTTGAATTAAATAAAACCTTTGATCTAAAGTCTACGGGACTCATAATCTACTAATACAAAGTGAAACATAAATAAGTCCATTACTGATGCCTGGGGTGAATGAATCAGTAATCTTGATGTTTTTACTACGACTGTCATCATCATAAAGTGCATCTAGGTTTAAAAAACAAGTTTAGACGGGTGAATCCAACTGCACATAGGCGGATACGAAGGGTGGTGAAAGGGAAATGAATGTTCTTTTTTTCAGGGAGTGGTCAGAACTCCCCTCCCCCTTTTTTTTTACAAAAAATCGTAGATCCGCCCCTGCTACACTACAGGACTTATAATGATTTGGTAACCATTAGATATTTATATGAACTGTAAAATGAAACCAAACCTCTTCTAAAACAAAAACAAAATCGTCCTGTAATAGCTCACCTGCCATCCCTATAGCAAAGGCATTGGAGTTTTGATTTCCAGGAAACCATCGAGAAAACATAGATCCCAGTGACGTCATCGTTCCTCCCTGTCAAATCATTGGTTTGGTTTGATTACATATTTTCTTTTCACATTAATTTGAAAAACACAAATAATCATGTATATATCAGTTTTCTACGTTTGTTTTTCTGCATGAAAAGGTGCTCCTCACGAACTAAATGTTTTAAAAAAAAGTATTTCAGTTTAAATCCTCATTTGTGTTGATGCAATTGCTCTATTTTGTTTTTCCTTACCCATTAATAATCAAATTGCTATTATTTTAATGTGTTTTTTAATGAATACACCTGAATAAATGATAAAGATTTATTTTAACTTATTTTATACCATCGCGGGAGTGAGAGACCTGGAGTCCATTCAGCAGTTGTCCATTATCAAAATAATTACGGAGAGGCGAAAAGTGACATAAGGGGGAAAAATAAAGTTTGAGATACTTCGAAGAAGCCACAGACAATCCGAACTGCCAGTAGAAACTTCGGTCCCATTCGGGCTGCTACAGGTCCAAGGAGACTGCACACACCGGAGATGAACAAGCTGGTGCCGAAGATCCGAGTGCCTCCAATCTTGTCCGCAACCCAGCCTGCAGGAATCTGAGAGACGGAGTAGCCATAGAAGAAGCCAGCAATCACAAGCTCCTGTTCGTGTGCTGTCCAAAGAAACTCCCCGTCCTGCAGTGAACAAAATTAGATAAGGTAAAACGAAAAGAAAGTCAGAGAAGCCGATTTTCAAAACTACGAACAAAGCCTCTTGAATGAAAAGTCCAACAAGGGTTGGCTGCCTTTTAACTGATCTTGAAAATGAAAACATAAATTGAATCATGCAAATTGCATCTTTGTTCTGGTCCCTAGCTGGCTGTAATTCCCTAAAAGTAGGTCTAGATATTTATCAGGGCCTAACCCGGCCTATACAGTAAATGCAACGTTTATAAACCGTTATAAATGGCTTGTCATGTTGTTGTTGGGTTTTTTGTTTTTCGTGTCATACTCGAGGGGCATGCTATATAAGTTTTTTTTTCTTTTTTGTGGTCCCCACCATATTATTTTTGCTTTAATGCAGGTTTTGGTTTATTAGTATGTATACTTCTTTTGTATGTTTGCTTTTTATGGTGAAATAATTTGAACTGAACTGAACTGAGGTAAATGGCTATAAGTGCGAAGGGGGTTTTCTACCACATTTTTCTTGTATACATACTGTTAGATTCCCGATGCAAACGAATCACCCATAAAAATGCAAAACCCTATGCATCAAAACATAAGTCATGTGTAACAAGTTTTATCGTTACTGCCTTTCTCTCATCGATGGGTGTTTTTTTTTTAAATTTATTCAATGCGTTAGAACTTCTATTGTATTGTGATAAAACTGTAACTCTCAAAGTATTTTTGTGGAATAACTAGCTTTGATTTAAAAACAAAAGAAAAATCATGGAAAGCAGTGGCGTACTTCATTGCTGGATTCAGTGATGTTCGGTTTGGGGCACGTTTCCACTGACTGATTGTGTGTTTCATCTTGATACACGGTTGTGTATGTGCCGTTGGTCATAGCGGCCATGGTGACGCTCACATTGATGCGCATGCAATATAGCAATCCGTTACCAACGAAGACCATGAACAGAAGTTCGTACCTCTTGGGAACGTAGCATCTACCTATAGTGATAGGATACACAACAAAGCGATACATAAAATAAAACAATCATTTTTCCATCGTGTTTTTAAGATAAAAATCGTGATAAATGGAATGGATGAAAACGGAATGTTCTATTGTCTGAGAAATTGATCTATTCCACATTGTATTTGCCCGGGTATTTGCATTTGATTCCATATAAACTGAAGAATTAACAGATTAAGGGACTGGTTTAGAGGTTTCTTCGATGCATTGTGTATATTGAACATAAAAATACTACTAATGACAGTATGCCATTCTTGTATAGAGCACATTAATATGATATAACATCTCTATGGCTCCCAAAGGTCTTTGAATATTATTGCTCCAGCTTTGGCCCTATAGCAACCCAAAACCCGATTCGCAACCCTAACCCTTACCCTAAACCCCGAGCAATTGTCACGGAAGCGTAATGTTGGAGCACCCGA
>CM057153.1:25426061-25570495 GCA_029962745.1 Echinometra lucunter
ACTTTTTGCTGACTAAATTCCAGTTTCTTGTCAGGTAGCATTGCCACTGCCTGTGTGATGCAGTGACGTATCTAGACATTATGGTGCCCGGGGCAAACAGTGAAGTTGCGCCCCCCCCCCCTTCCCTAGTGCCCAAATGCAGAGATTCCAACCCCAAGCACCTCTTAAGCGGGAGATTCTCCCACCAAGACCCCCTACTGGGCCTAGCAAATGGAATGGAAGCTTACACGTAGGTGCCTACCTTTGTAGGGCTCTCCAGCTCGAACTACACAAGTATACTAATTATAAAGACATATGATGAAATTTAAGATACTTACATCAAAGGATGGTAAAAAAAAATGGTCTTTATCCTCCCCGATCTTCAATGAATCTTTTCTACAGGCCGTTGTTAGTTTGCAAATACATATGCGCAAGTTTATGTTTTGTTTTTGCTATGCGAAACGGCGATCGCCGGAATGGCTTCAACTTGGCGTGCAAAAAGGGAAAGGAGAAACACAGCTAAGGCGGGAGAAATTCAAACTCAAGTGGGAGAGCAGGAGATTTTGTGAAAATGGACTCAAAACGGGAGAGTTGGAGTCTCTGCAAATATATCTACATTATGGTACAAGCAAGGGGGCGAAGTGACCAAGCGGAAAATTCTAAAAAAAATTTAATCGTAAAAATGCAATTTCTTGCACATTTTATTTGGCAACTGACCACTGAAATCGAACAGTAGAGAAGATCGAAATTAAATATATTAATCAACCATTTTCCATTTTCTCAGTTTTGAAATTGGGAGTAAAATTAATGAAAACCCTTGAGAAATAGTCGAGGCCTGATTTTAATAGCAAGGCAACAAAAAAATTTAGATTTCTTTCAAATGTTTAACCTTTTCAAAATGTATTTTGGGAGCATAGTATTTAGCAAGCGGCGGATGGAACTTGTGATAGCGAGCAAAGCAACAACATACATCACCATTATTTTTCAAATCCTGAACCCCTTAAAGAAAGCTATTAAAAAAAGCCTGTGATAACCTGAAAAAAAATATATTCATGCAAGGGAGCAAAGCAGCCAAGAATTAGAAAAATGTAGCATTTTATGGCATTTTAAAAACACTCAAAAACAAAAAACTCTGATGCATTTCTGATGCATTTCTGATGCATTTACCCTGCGGATGGGGGGAAGCACATATCCCTTTAAGATTATGATTTTTCTTCATTTTCTCCTTTATCTTTTTCTCAGGCGTCTTTTGCGCCCCCTCTAAAGTACCACCCTTATTAGATGTTATCATGTTAGATTTCTTTCAAATATTTAACCTTTGCAAATGCTGTATTAGGCAACACTGGGGGAGAAGTATTTATAGCAAGAGGCAGATAAAACCTACATGACAGCAACCAAAACAACGACAATTGCATCACTATTTCTAAAATTCTGAACCTCTTTTTAAAAAAGCTTGTTTAAGAACTATTATAGGGGGCGCGAAATCATATACTGAGAGGAAATGATCTTGCGAGGGAGCAAAGCAACCGAGCGTAAGAAAATTTTTGCACTTTAAACCTTCAAAAATTCTTTTTCTGATGCATCTACCCTACGAATGTGGGGGGGGGGTGCAGAATCTTTTAAAGTATATTATTTTTCTTCATTTTCCTTTTTTTTTTTTTCTCTTTTGTGTTTTTTGCGCCCCCTCAAAGTGCCGCCCGGGGCACTTGCCCCCCTTGCCCCCCCCCCCCCGATACGCCACTGCTGTAATGTATGCATGGTATGTTTCACTTTCTGTTGTTGCATTTTCATACCTGCCAACACTGAAGAATTAAAAGGCAGTAGATTTTATTTTCTTGGTACACTGTAGGGGCAATGGTTTAAAAGTGGATGGGCATGATGGGGGGTGGGGGGTGGCCAGGTTGACTTGACGTCTGACGTCCCATAGTTTATGGGACACTTCCTGTATTTGAACCACTTGTCATGCATCCCCTATGACCCTCTCTGGGATGCTGTTTTTGTCATATATTTCAAACTTAACTGATGAAATGATAGATTAGCCCAAAAGTGGATATCTCTCTCTTCTGTCCCTCCACTGTAATCGGAGATCGTCGGGGCTGACCCCGCATGTGAAGCTGAATTAAGGAGTTGGCATGAGGGCGCTAGAGTGGCTAAATATAATATATATAAATGATATACTAAATGCATGAAATAAAGCTTGCGGAAGCAGAAAATTTCATATTTTTTGTTTGCTTGCTTCTCTCGTTCATTAGGTTGACCTGACACCTGCGCCTACTGTGTGAACAATTGTACAGTGTAATAATATTTGAAAACAGATTCTTGATTTTTATAGGAGGGAATGAAATTTCACTTGAATTGTTGACTACCACCCCCCCCTTTATATGTACAATGTAGATCCTATTAGAAATTTGCATTCTCCAGCTCTTTCTTACACAAAACAGAATTTCTGCCGATATATATCCTGTACCTGAAGGTTATATCTTCATCAATATATGCGAGGGAGAGCAGCAACCGAGCAGGAATATTTTGTTCCATTTTTGAATAGTCAAACATTGCATTTTTAAAGCATTTTAGCCAAGTCCAAAAAGCTAGTTTTTTATTTATTTATTTTTTTTAAAAGCATTTTAGCCCAGTCCAAACAGCTATTTGTAGCATTCACTCATTAGTAGGTGGTCTGTCATCTTTGACAGATCACCTTTTCATTTCGTCAGAATTTTCTTTCATTATTATTATTATTATTTTTAATTATTCTCTTTATTGGTACCCATTTTTTGTGTAGTCGAAATCTCAAAACTGGCCCTGTCATTTTTTGTCAAATTTTCATGAATTATCAGTCCTTACGAGATTTCGGTTTTTTACTCATTTTCAAGTTCATCAGATCATCGTGACGTCATCCAGGCGCCATTTTGTAAATATCATTTCATAATCATATCTTCTTAGCGTCAGCGTGCGCGCAAAAATTAAAAATGCTCAGAATCGACTCATATTCATTTTGCACACATTTCAGGCCATTTTAAGCATTTCAAAAATTTGCGCGCGTCCGCGCGCGCCATATTTGCGCGCACACACCAAAGAAAACGTAAAAACACCGATTTTTCACTTGATTTGCGATCCTAATACTTTTCTTAACCATTCACAACAATTGAAAGTCGATTTCAACTCCTCATAAGGCTGCACGCGCGCGTCAAAGTTCAAAATCCGTGCGCGCGTCTATGGGGCAAATAACGTAAAAACATGCAAAAACATGCCCTTTTGAAATCTGCCATAGCTCATTAAATAGCATGGGGACTCCCCAATTTTTTTGCATTTTCTGAAAGCCTATGAAATGGAGATTTGAATTCACGAAAAAATTTGAGGGTCGAGCAGTCGGAACGTCGTCATATTCTCAGGTGAAGTCAAAATTTCATTTTTTCAATAATGACGTCATATTTTTTACCTTTAACCAAGACTAGCTCGCTTACTATTCATCAATTTTCACCGAGATTTCGATATGTTGTAGCTGAGACAATTCTCTACAAATATGCTATTCATTGTTACTCATTTTGATGACGACATCATGGTCTAAATTCACGATTAAAGGTACAATGTCAATTTTTCTCAATTTGCGTGTATTCTCTATGGGACATGACCTTTATGTAATTCTTGATTCTACATTCTCGTCTTCTTTGATCAACATCTTCCTTATTTCTGCTTGATTTTCGCCCATCTTTAAGTATGTTGCAGCTGAGAAAATTCTCTATCTTATGCATTCATATGTTTTTTAATCAAATGTCGAAAACTTGTGAAATTTTGACTGGAAAACCTGATATTAGAATTCCGTTTTGAATCAACGTGTTATCTCTATGAGCTGTTTTCAGGTATACCTTCAAAGCACTTGCCTCACATGCTCAAGGTCCCTGGTTCGAGTCCCGGAGGGAAGGGAGCAATTTTTTTTTTCCGTTTGCTTTATTTTTACATGTTATATTACTATCCTCTTTAACTATATGATTACATATACAGTCACAGTCGATGAAATAAACTGCTGATTTTGGCCCGTTATGACAATAGCAATGCAGCGCACAGTAGTTTATGTATAACCCTATAGAAAATCTGATTCGTTAAGGTGAATTCAAGCTTTGGATCATCTTTTAAGTATTCTGCGATATCAAACCATCCAATTCCTATGACGTTAGTCTCCTATCGAGGCGTAAAAATTTTATCAAAAGTCTTACCAACAAATTTATCACAATCCATGTCGAAACCTAAAAGATGCCGACAGACCACCTAATTCGTCACGAGTCTATGACGAATTCTATTGTCGTTGTAATATTTTCCACACTTTTTTTTCTAAAATTTTCTTCCAAATTTCTGGCTGGGCAATCCTCTGAAAAATCTCTGGGGGAGCCCCCTCTGCCCCTACCTTTTTAGAGTGTGGCACATTTTCACATTTTGAACAAAAATGAACTATTTGGCACATTTTCCAGTTCTGTTTCCTTGAAATTATTTACTTACCATAATGTTTTGGATATTGCTGAAGCGTGAGAGAGAGACATACATTTGTATGTTTCCAGTGTTCAGAGCAGTTTTATGAAAGATTTACAAGTACTAGTATACAAAGATATACAGTTGTACTGTACAGTATATATTGAGCCTACGGTGTAGACCACTCTCTTCTACAGACAAACCTTGTTATATCAGCGCTAAAAAAAATGATAAAATACAAAGAAGTGGGACCGGCAAAGTGACCTTGTTATAACAAGTGTTTGTTATAGCAGTGTTCTTTATAATGAGGTTCCACTGTATTTAAAAGAAGCTGAAAGAGAAGAAGTTAATTTTCTGTGGAATGTTAGAAAGAAACTTCAGATTAACCCTTGAATAATGATATCATTTGCAGTAATTGATCTAAAACTACATGCATGATTGCAGCAGGCAGGAATACCTTTACAAATGTCTGTTTACTTAGGAGATTATGAAGATGCAAAGTGGAGTCCCCAGTGCCAAGCTATAATCAATGGGTTAGTCTGTGGTCACCTGATAAGGGTGAGTAAGCATTCTTTGGACATACGCATTGAAGTATACGGAACTCTTTCTGATAATCTTTTATGATGTCTTTTACCTAGAGCCAGGAGACCTGTTAGCCTTTCATGTCCTTGTAGAAATGCAGGGGCGCTCTGCGCTTAGCTTATCTCTCACTTTCTTCTATTGGTTTTAAACTTAAAAAGTCTCTATGGCTGAAGATTATGCATGCATGTAGGTTCATAGATATTAAAATCGTTTGGAGTCTTGAGTTAAGGTTACAATATAGGGCCCATGTGCACTAGACTGAAATAGTGTTGAGACGTAGTTGAAATACTTGAGCACTCTCACCAGACATTAATTTATTTGCCTTCAGAATTTTGTAACAGGTTTCATGAGAAGAATTTCAGTGGACAAGAATATAAATGTTATTCCGACAGGCAATACTTCTACAGGCATTACAGCTTGATGCTACATATTTTTCCAATCCAACTTTTTAGTTACTGTTTTTGATCTAGTGTTGAAGGTTTAAAATCTAAATACTAATTGCATTGTGCGATTTTACTATCACTTTCCCATGTACATTAACGGTGCGACTATGTTTGTAGGCCTTACCTCCATTACTTAAGTAGCAATAAAGTTCTCTAGGACATGTGGTTTTGATACAAGTAGAAAGAAGAATATAATAAACATTCTCCTTGAATTTGCATATCAAGTTTATCATCATGGCTGTACGCACATGGGGGGGGGGGAGGGGCAGATGCCCTCCAGAAATTTTCAAAACCCCCTTTTTTTCTTTTTTTCTTACGTTTCTTTGTCATTTCTCGTCCGATTTCACTTCCTTTTGCTTTATACGATAGCACTACGTGGGGATTCAAAACTTCTACACAAAATTGTAAAATTCATTAATTATGCTAATTTATGCAAATTTATTCAAAAATTACAGAAATGCTTGATTTGTCGACATTTTGTTTTTTCTTTTCATCTTGTAGAGCTACATGCGGTACACAGCATTTTCAAATGTTGTCTCGAACATTGTTTATGGTAATTTAATCATTGATGTATGCAAATTTTATTCCAATTTCACAAAAAATGCTTCTCTTTCATTTGTCAATTGATCTTGATTTTTTTTTTGGGGGGGGGGGATTTCCATCTGGTTGACCTCCATGAGGTAAACAGAAATTGCACCAAGAATTTCAATATTTTTTTATTTATGCTAATTTATGCAAATTTTATTCAAAACTCACAGAAAATGCTTCTTTTCCTTTGATGACTGATATGATTTTTTTTTTTCCATTTCATCTGATAGAACTACATGAGGCACACAGAAATTCTACACAAAATTTTGAAATTTTGTCTCAAACATTATTGATGGTTGGTAATTTGTACAAATTTTTTCAAACATCACAAAAAATAATGCTTCTCCTTCATTTGTTGACCGATTTTGATTTCTGTTATTTACATGTATCTGCTGGAACAACATGAGTTACACGGAACTTCTGCATAGAATTTGGAAATTTTGTCTTGGACATTATTGATGGTAATTTATGTAAATTTATTCTTAAGTCACAAAAAATGCTTCATCTGCTTCGTTTGTGGACCGAGTTTGATTTTTTTTTTTTTTTTTTTTTTTTTTCATCTGTTAGACATCCACGATGTACACAGAACACAGAATTTTGAAATTTGTCTTATACATTACTTATGGTTATTCAGAATCACAATTAAATGCTCATTCTCTTCCAGTTGTTGACTTCCAGAAACATACTTACATGCATCTCTGATACAGGTCAAGGTTTCTTTCTTATGACAGTTAACCCAATCTGTAATGGGCACTTCCTTATTCATATGTGATACATATCTTACTTTTTTCATTTCAGTGTCAAATTTGTTGAAAATTGAAATTTGCATGAATTACTTTATGTCAATGCTGGATGAGCACCACATCATTGATGTGCTTGTTTAATAAACTGGCAAGATTTCATTGTAAATTATTGGGTTTTCTTAGAGCCCCTTTTCAATTCAGATTTATTATCCTTACACTTATTTTAATGTTTCTTTTTGTTTTTTCTTGTTTTTTCCCATAAGGTGCTCTTCCAGTTTACCACTCATCTGCCCACTTGGCCACTGCTCCCTTGTAATAATGATAATAATAATGATAATAATATAATGCGTGATCTATCTAGTAATACTATTCTGAGGCACATGAATAGCTAAGAATGGAAAGAAGAAAAGAATTGAACAGAATAAGAAAACTACATTTTTGTGTTGAATTACATTCCACTGTACACTTTAGCAAAGCATATTTTGGCAATGAAATGAAAATAAACATTGTTACATTCCCATGATGTAATAGTATTGCATAATCAAGTTAGTCTACTAACAGAATAGTTTAAAATTGGCACTTGCTTCTCCATCTGAATAGTTTATCCTTTCATTGTTTGTTCATTCACCTCTTCCTTACAATTGCTGGGAAGGGAAAAGAGAGAGAGAAAGAGAGCTTTTTTTAAACTTAAAAGGTGTTAGTCAAAGAAGACTTAGGAGTTGGTAAAATGAGTGCGATCAAAAGATGTGGTTGACAGTTCTTGTCATAATACAAAAAACAATGAAGTTAGTTTTTATAAGTGAATGATCTCTCATTTTGATTTTCTGTTTACCCCCACCCTACACTCCCCTACAGGCAGCAGCTTGGGAGGAACGAAACCCATCTTTATAGTATGTTAATCAAAGGAGATTTTAAGGAATCAGTAAAAATGAGTGTCATGAGATTTTCCAGTTCTCATAAGACAAAACAAACTACACATGTATAGCTTGTATATATATATATGTTTTAATAATTTCTTGTTTGTTTTTCCTATTACCTCTACCTTACAGGCAGCGGCAGGGGAAAAAAGAGAGCATCTTTATAAGGTGTTAGTCATAGGAGACTTAGGAGTCGGTAAAACAAGTGTCATCAAACGATACGTTCATCAGTTCTTCTCACAACACTACAGAGCGACAGTAAGTCGGGGTTTTAAACATTTCTTGCTTCGAAAGAAACAGGAAATATTGTCAGCATGAAAGCAAGCTCTCATTAAGACTTAATGACTGGAATCATTTCATTTATTAATATTGTATTGTAATTGGAGTACTGGCAATTTGAATTTGAGTACTGAGTGAAGAGCCTGACACTTAGCACTCTATAGACAAGTAGTTACCGGTATGTCAAAATATAATTGATTTCTAGTTCTCTCCTAACTTTTATTTTGAGTTGTACTAAACTTAGCTCACAAGAGTAAAAAAAAAAAAAAAAAAAAAAAAAGAATGTAAAGAATACCAAAAAGGTCCTGCATGTACCTCAAAACTGATTCCCCCCTCCCCCATAAAAAAAATCACCCCAAACAAACAAAGTACTGTAGAAGAATCTATTTGGTGAAATTCTTCTTGATCGCTGCACTATTTATCATTGCTCTTGATTTCTGTTCTTTATTTCATGTTTTTCATGAACATTAGGATCCTTTAATTGTTTTGTCCAATGTAGTTTTGCGTTGAAATGTATTATTCAGCATTTGTGCTCTATTAGTGGAACATGATTTAATTATATTTTACTGTAGTTATTTTGTGTGCTGGAAGAAATTAAAGAGTTGTCAAACACTCCATCAAATAACATTGCTGATTTGTCATTTTGAATGAAAAGCATAAATTTTTAGTGGTTACATGTTCATTTGTCCAGTTTCATTGAAAATGTCAGCTGTATGTGCAATCGGGGGGGGGGGGGGGGGTGTTTGCCGTCTTTTGTTTTTCTTCTTTCATTTAGAGCAACCTCCATCAGGTTTTTTTTTTTTTTTTGAAGTGTAAGATTTATTAAAAAGAAAATTTCGGAAAATTAAGAGATGATTTTCCCTTTTATTCTGTTTCTACAAGTCATTGTCATGTTTGTAAGCCATGTGGGTCATCTGGATTGGCACTCTGCGAGGATTTCCACTTTCCCGCTTTTCATTTCCTCGTTCCCCACTTTTCATTTCCACATTCCCCAAATAATCACATGATAATAGTTTCAGTGACACTTTGTGCCAAGCACATGTGTCCTGATGAATGTTGTTCGACAAAATTCAAAACTTTAGAAATGAGTGTGGGATATGTCTATCATTTTTTGAAAATATAACCTCAGGATTTCATTATTCAATTTTGAACATGAATCGAAGGGAAGGAAGGATATTTCTATTAAATTGGTATTGCTGATTTCCTTTTTACAAGGAGACCATGGGGGGGGGGGGGGTTGTCAGTCATGTATCATGTTAGTTTTTAATATGGGCATAACAATGAGACCATTTCTGACTTTAAAAGAAATATGAAAGTTTAACTAAGCTTCTAAATTTAATATTTCATTGATCAGATACATGTACAAATTATTTGACAGTTCTCTTGGTACCTAAATAGATGGAGAAAGATTTTATAAATTTAAAAAAGAAATTATGTTTTTCACTTTGCCACTTAAGAAGATACGTCTACTCTGTCAAAATAATGCCATACACTGTAGATGTAATGTATTAATCAATGGACATATTTTTCTTGTACATATACATGTACACTGTATGCATCCCCACTAAGCAAGATATCTTGCCCGTATCAGTAAACAGGAAGACAAATATTTCATAATTCTCAAAAATAACAAATATAATGCAGTCCAGCGTGCACCCATTAATGTACATGTAGCAGTAACATTGCGGTAAGTCTTGACAATTGCATCAAAAGCAATATTACATGTTTCACCTATTGATGTGCGCCAATAAGCTATGCACTTGAAGTTTTGATTATCGTTATGTATAATTAATTCCAAAGCTCAAGTGTTTAATCTTTGTTTTGATTTACTCTCGTGTGTCCTAGTTCAAGTATACATGCAATGATTGCATTCACCGTATCAACAAAAAAAACACAGGGTATCAGCTTTTCATTGAGAGATTAGCTTCCTGAAACCCTAACCAAAGTCCATGGTAGAATGAGGTCTTGTGATGATACGATTTAACCCTAGGATCTCATTTATTGCGTTACAATTGATTTTCAGACTCCATTTAGGAAATATTCTGAGTTCATACTGAGTTGAAATACTCAAATTTCCCCGGGGAGGGGGGGCACTGACATTACAAGGTGGAAGAAACCATTCTCGTACACAAAAACGCTTAAAAAGGGTTGTTTTTGACGGATGGGCGATGTATGCGTGTACAGTGAAAAGGGTATCAAAATTGCAAAAATCAGGAAAAAAGGGTGTACTTTTACAACAACTTGATTTGGAAATACTTGTTTAGGGTGGGGAAAACATGACAAAATACTTGTTTAGGGGATTCTGAGATTGAAGGATAATTATTACTTGTTTAGGTTCCATTTTGAAAGTTAATGTACGAGCATGGTGTCCACCTTGTAATGACAGTGCTCCCCCCTCCCCCCCCTCCCCCCCCCCCCCCCCCCCCCCGGGCAAATTTCATACTTTTTGTGTTTTTGCATTTTGTGCATGTGTATGTTGATTTGCTTTATTGTCAGCTGTACACTGTATGGACATCTGTCCACTCTATCTGAAAGTACATGCACACGATGCACTGTTATTTAAAGCTCAGGTACAGTTTTGGTAGCAAAAAGAAAATTACCATGAAACTGATTTTATACATGTAAATGTAGTCTCACATTGTCTGCAGTGAATAAAAAGATGTACATGTATGTAAGATCATGCGATATTAGGCCTCTTTTTTGCCTTTCATTTGCTTGATATTCAACTTTCGGACAGAAAAACTTCACAGCATCTTAGCTTTGTTTTTACCTTGCTATTGAGCAGTTAGAAGCAAAGAAATCTTGACAAATGGTTTTTGATGGCCTACATGTGTACCAAAACTCTACATTTCTTTTAACCTATTGAGCATAATTTGATTTCAGTATAACTTGAATTTTTCATAGATCCTGGCCTGAGTTATCTTGGGCTTAGTGTTCAGCGGCTTAATCCTCAAAGTTTCCAAATAATGTTACTCCCTGTTCAGACACAGAACGTTTATACCGAAACTTGATAAAGAAATGTTGTATAAAATTGTCATCGTATAGCCTACGCACCGTTCAGACACACATCCCGACCTCTCAGAAGAAACATTGTATAGATGTGCATTTTTCTACTGGGCATGTTACCATGGCAAGGTCATGTTTCCTTCGACTACGCTCATGTTAAGCCCCGCCCAGTTATACCGTTCCGTGGTTGCCATACAATGATACAGTATGTTCAGACGCACACAGGCCATGATTCTTTATTGAGTTCCAGTTTGAAACGATGTTCAAACCCTAGTTTCATACAATGTTTCTCTATACAGTGTACATCATTTCGTTAGTCATTGTTCAGACACACAAATCCATTGTATAGCTATACCGTTTTGGTATAGCTAAAATACAGTTTTGGTAGCCATACAACAAATATTTTGTGTCTGAACGCGGGGTAAGATTCCCAAATCCCAACATGTACATTCCGTAGATGTGCATTTGTTGTATTGTATTAAACAATGTTGATGATACAGAATCTGATGCCTTTGTTAAGTTTCAATGGCCAATGTAAAGTGTTCAAGATGTCTTCATTCTGCATGGTATAAGCCTTTACTTCCTAAATTATTAAGTGGTTTGCTAATTGATGGCTTTGATGCAGCATGTCAGTGAACATGGGCATTTCAGGAAATGAGCAAACTTAAGAACTCAACCTACAAAGATTTATAGCCCACTTTACTTACAATATTGGTAGCAAAGAGAAAAAATTGACTTAAAGCATAGTCTCACATTTTTCTCCTTGGGACAAAAGAAACCAGTACGAGCACGAGCAAGGCCGTACACAGGAATGTTTTCCTGGGGGGGGGGGCAGGAATGTATTCAATATTTGAGGAAACATGCAAGCGAGGGAGCGAAGTGACCGAATGGGCGCTTTTGCATTTTTTAGAATAGAAATTGAACAATCTGGTGCACATTTTGGGTGGTATTTGGGGAAATTCTGAGCAAAAAGGTAAAGAAAAAATAGAAAAAAATGAGGTTTTGAAAATTTCTGCGGGGGGGGGGGGCAACTGCCCCCTGCTCCCCTTTGTGCGTATGGCCATGAGTATGAGATTATTTGACATTCCATCTATGATTTTCAGGGAAGTTTCTTGTAAATATCTGAACTATAAATGTGTAAATGGATATGGTACTCTGCCTACAGTATGTATTGTGCAATGACCCTTCCACCTCAATGGTTTCAGTGCTTCATGTGTTGTTTGCAGTGTACATGCACGTCGCATACATAATTATCTAGATGGAACTGTCATGTTTTACACCTGTGTAATGAAGGTTGAAAATTGTGAAGATTGTATGTATTTCATCGTAGATTGAATAGGTGCCTTTTCATAAAAATGGTGCTGCTACTTTTCTGTGTGTACCCTGTTCGGTCCTGCCCCCCCCCCCCCCTCCATTTCCATACCTCTCTCTTCCTTTCAGTTTTTCTTCTCTCTCCCCACCTCTCTCTCTCTTTCTTTCACTCTTTTGAATTTCTCTTGTTTTTTTTTTTCTTGTTTCCCCCCTATGCAGATTGGTGTGGATTTTGCCTTAAAAGTTATCAACTGGGATGCAGACACACTCATCAGGTTACAACTATGGGATATAGCAGGTAAACAGAAGAAAGAATTATAAGTGAGAAAAACAGATAAGAGGAATACTACCAGTATCTTTAAAGGTAGCCCGTCCCTTTTGCAGACCTAATTCTGAAAGTTCCCTGACTCTGTCATCATTTGTGAGAGAAAGGCTGTAATAATCTATCCCTGAAATTGACAAAGCGTGAAATTTGGTTTTAAGGAAATAATCTTCGAAAATTCATCAGAGCTTTCTTGTTTTGTACCATGAAAAAAGGACCTGAAGATTAGAGATAGCGCACAACAAAAGGATTCACGTTACAGCGCTGCTATATGTACAGTACGTGTGGTGGCCGCGAGCTGCGCGCGGCTGAGCTAGCCAGCGAGCTATATAGCTGGCTGCAGTGAGCTGATCCAACTATAGCTTATTCAAGGTTGGTAGCCAGATTTTCATTTTACATTAATAACTTAAAGACGCTTGATCGTGGGCTTTCATGGGGAATGGATTTTAATTTGCTGACACCAGTCTATGTGAAAAGTACTGGAAATACCTGTAATAGAGCTACATTTCTGGAACACAGCAAAACATGCTGTCCCACCATAAACATTCTTCAGCCTGCTTCGGGCTTTCTCGGGCCAGGGAAAGTGAGATAGTGACTTTGCCATATGGGGAAAAGGGTGGAATATACAGAGCATTACATAAGGTCTGTTGGTCATAAAACTCATAGTGATGGACAACACCTGTTACTGGGTAAGCACCCATGGTGTCAAATTCCCCATGGAAGCCCACGACCTAGCGTCTTTAAGCAACATATGGTCGTAAGAATAAATGAACAGTATCAGAATGGCATTTCCTAAACTCGTGCCAAGTTGTATGGATTTTCGTAGATTTTGCAAAAGGGTTGGGCTACCTTTAACCCATTCGTGACAGGAATTATTTAAAGCCTTATTTGATCAGCTTTTATTCTTCAAATTAGCAACACCAACATTTATATTTTATTGCTACATTTTTCTTATAAAATGTCATGTATCTGAAATGAATATAAATTGACAGAAATTATGATGGGAAGTCAAAAAGTTGCCAATTTGCAGGGGAAAACGGTGATTTTAAACTTTCTATCACATTGCCAATTTAAGGATTTTAATGCTTATTTTCCTTCAAAAAATTTTCAGCATCAAACAACGAATATTGACGCAACCAAAATGGGCCCAGTTTGTGAAGAATTTTTTGCTCTTTCTGCTCATGTACATGTATTTGGTATGATTTTTAGGGCTTTGCATCAAAAGATATTAGGCCAAACCACAAAATGTGGACCTCTGTCATGAATGGGTTAAAGATATTGATAAATAGGCCAGACTGAAATCTGGAGAAAAAATAAATAAATAAATAACCCCTGGCACATAATATGTATAGTTCCTCATTTCTCTGGCTTTTTTCTTTCTATTTCTGGTATAATGATATTAAGTTTTCATATATTTATTTAAGATTTATTGCCAGTTGTTATGAATTTATATCAATGTTATTTTCATGTTTATGTACTGTTTCTTGCTTTGAAACATGAAAAATAAAAACACTTGAACTTTTGAAACCACCTTCGCTATTTTTTTTTTGTGAAAGCCAGCCACATTTTCTCTCAAGATATCTCTGTTTATTCAAACCTGTCTATAAAAGTACCACAAAGGAACATAGAAAGAGAGTGATCACTGTGGACAGGTGGCCTTGCTATACATTTCTTCAA
Source organism: Echinometra lucunter (assembly GCA_029962745.1). Classification (NCBI taxonomy): domain Eukaryota; kingdom Metazoa; phylum Echinodermata; class Echinoidea; order Camarodonta; family Echinometridae; genus Echinometra; species Echinometra lucunter. The sequence goes on from CM057153.1 coordinate 25,440,370, forward strand.
TCTCATGGAAGACAGTAGACTAGGGGGCTGTTTCACAAAGACTAAGATTGACTAAAATTGCACTTAACTATGGCTGGCCATTCATGCCATTATTTTCTTTCACCATGGACCTCTCAAAGGAGTTGCAAATCATGGTCACAAATCTGCAGAATTGAAAGTTTTGGATAGTTCATTGATGAAGAAAACAAAAAATGCCAATTCTGCAAATTTGTGACCATGATTTGCACATCCCTTGAGAGACCCATGATGAAAACAAACGGTGGCTTGGATTTGTGGCCTGCCATAGTTAAGAGCGATTTTAGTCAGTCTTAGTCTTTGTGAAACGCCCCCCCCCCCCCCAGATCACTGTAGACATATAGTGTATTGACTCTTTGTAGAGAGATAGCCACTGACGCAACTTGACACAAGTGCGACTTTATGTGCACATGTATATGTACATTAAACTTGTCTCTGGGGATTCCCCAAGACTTCCTCATGATTCTGTTTTAAAGTGGTTTTACGAGGAAAATATTACTCAATGATAATGTCACACGTTCACTTTGCATATATCCATACTGCACGTTTGCATGTATGCACACGAATGAATTCATACAAAATGTTCCACTGCTACAAAGTGCACTTGGTCATAAGTCATATTTACATATGTGTACTTGTTCTACCTTTCATATGGGAAGGTTGTGGTTACTGGTATGTTAACCACAAATCAAATGATTAGAAAAGGTGCTTTTTACTTTGGTCACAGTAAGTTAGCTTAAATGGCTTATTCTTGGAATACAGTATATCAATGTAGAAAGTGAGAGTGTACATACAATGTGCAGTATGTTGTATGCATTATATGCTTTTTCCTGCCTTTTCTATTAAACAGTTATTCAAGTTTGACCTTTTTAGACATGTACATACAGACATTTGTGTGTGTATACTCTTGTTCTGTTTCAATGCTGAAAGTCAGAAACTTATGGCACTTTAACATCTTAAGAATCATTTAAGTTAACAACAGAAGGAATCCGCCATTCATTATATTTTGGGTCAAGTTTTTTTTTGTGTTTTTAGTTGATTAGGCCGAAAGGCAGTCAAATGCATGATTTATATTCTGAACGGTTTGTATTTTTGTTATTGTTATTACTATTATTATTCATTCGGCATTTCACAGGTACGATAACAGGTACAATCGAATGGTAGCAGAATACAAAGTAAGAAAGAATAAAATTGGTTTCCCTGCTGCATGTCCCGAAGTTACCTGGAAGAAAAAACAGGAATGTGAAATTCCTATGACCCTTCAGTCCTTCCCTCGTACTTCAGGAAATGCACCGGAGGATGCCTAAAACATCATGACGTAATAATTCAGATTAAAATAAAAAAGGACATAGATCAAAGAAAATACATAAGCTTAGCCGCCGCCTTCTTAGAACATACCTTTGCTATAGACAGATTTCAGTATAATCTTGAACAAAATCTCAGTGAATTGTAATACTGTGCATGTATATCATCTTGAGTGCCACTGGCATGTCTGTCTAAGTAAGCAAAGAAAATAACAGAAAAAAAGGAATTGAGTAATAGTTATTATGTTGTACACTTCAGAAGCTCTTTGGAAATAAAACTAAATGATCAATTTGAGATGTGTGATTGTGATACCTTTGTTATAGACAGATTTCAGTATAATCTTGAACAAAATCTCAGTGAATTGTAATACTGCACATGTATATCATCTTGAGTGCCACTGGCATGTCTGTCTAAGTAAGCAAAGAAAATAACAGAAAAAAAGGAATTGAATAATAGTTATTATATTGTACCAGGGAAAAGATTAATTATCTTTTTTTCTGGGGCTACTTTTTGAGCTCACTCGCCTGAATTTTCTACATTGTATTACAGTTTTCATTAGAGCCTATGAGAATTTCAGGGGCTCTTTTTTAGTTTTCCGGGGCTCTTTTTGGCATTTTGTGGGCGAACTTGCACCGCGCCCTCGTGTTTGTTTTTCCCGGTATTGTACACTTCAGAAGGCTCTTTGGAAATAAAACTAAATGATCAATTTGAGATGTGTGATTGTGATACCTTTGTTATAGACAGATTTCAGTATAATCTTGAGCAAAGTCTCGGTGAATTGTAATACTGGACATGTATATCATCTTGAGTGCCACTGGCATGTCTGTCTAAGTAAGCAAAGAAAATAACAGAAAAAGGAATTGAATAATAGTTATTATGTTGTACACTTCAGAAGGCTCTTTGGAAATAAAACTAAATGATCAATTTGAGATGTGTGAATGAAACAAGCATAGGTGCTGGAAGTGGGGGGGGGGGGGGGGGGGTTGCCCCCAATCATTCAAGAAGGGGGGACAAAATCGATTTTCACTCCCCCCCCCCATGGGCCCCTTGCAAGAAAAAAAAAGAAATTTGCATCATAAGATTGCACTACAACCATGTAAAAAAAGCATTCATGCTCTAAAATGCAAACTTTCAGCATTCAAAAATGATGATGTTCTTTTAATACTTGGTCGCTACGCTCCCCCGTATATTACACAATGTACATGTAGATGCAATCTTTCTCAATACATGTATGTAGAAATTCTGTCTGTCATCTATGAAAAAGGGGCTGATGCTTGCTTCATTCGGGGGAGGTGGGATTATTTTTGCCCCCATGACAATACAATTTGCGGTATATACATTACGATCAGCTGTCATGTAAAAGAGCAGGTTAATTCTAACACCTAAATTTTCTCATATTGTCTCTACATTCATTTAAACACAATAATGTTATGCATAGGAGCAGTGTATCCCATGTCTACCAGTGGCGGCAAAAGAAAGGGACAGATTTTCTCCATGTCAAGGAGGGGGGCAAATCATCTACATGTATACCCCCCCCCCTTGACCCATAACACCATAATTTAGAGTATAATATGAATAGCTTTTTAGTGTTGAGAAATGCAAGTTTTCAGCATGAAATCTGAATTTTCTTGCTTGCAAAGTTGCAAAAATCTATCTTGTCCCCTGAGTGGGGTTCCCTCGCAAGATAAAATTTTTCATGTACATGTATAATGTGTAATGGGTTTTCCTTTGCTCTAAAATACCTAGCCTCCACATGAAATGAAATGAAATATGAATATGAAATATCTGTACATTTTCATCACAAAAATTGTAAAAAATTTGCGCACTCACTGCGCTTGTGCGGACAAAGTTGCGAAACTGAAGTGTTGCTTTTTGGGCGAAAGGCATCAGCCCCACGGCGAAAATATGCCCGTATGCCATTCATAACCCTCCCATTGCCATGCCCCATCTCTAACCTTTCACGCCATCCTACCAGCAGTGAACAAATAATACTGTTTCAGTGCTAATAATGAGCATGACGAGAGATGGTGGGAAACAATTTATGATAACTATGATCAAATAAAGCAAAGTTTCTTTTTTATTTTCTTAATAAAAAACTCGAAACCTTGCACTTTTGAAATACTGCACAAAGAAATATGTATAAAAAGGGAGATAAATGTACTGGGGGGGGGGGGTAGGGATGTATGCTGGTAGTACGCATTCGAGTTGGGGCCCCCATAAAGTTTTGAGGTAGGCCCACAAGAGCGTTTGCACCCCCTAAGCTGTGACCCTTCCGGCGCTCCTGGAAACGAGTATAAGGGGGAGGGGGAATACAAATTAGTCTTATGATATTAAAATGGTACAAAATCTGATGGTATATGCACTGCAGCAGTCTAAGTTAGAAAGGGATATTAATTGTGCTTGCCAAACTCTTTTTATTTCCATTGACTCCATGACTCAAACAAGGGTATTTCAGTAGTCAGCTTTTCATTGTGCAGGTCTACTGTGTGAATATAAAGATGAAATAATTGGCTGTGAGCCTGATCAAAAGGCTAAAAGTTGCACAGTCATAGATGCTGTAGTGTTTGCCAGATTTGGAATTGAGTGCATCTAATAAAGTCACAATGAAAGTACAAGATTTGTTGTTGTTTTATTTTACTAAAGAATAAAGAAATTACACAATGGTGTCATCATACATGTAAATTTGCATTAAAAACTCAGACATTGTTGGTTAAGTACTGGACAGATACTATACCTTGAATTTACTCAGGATCTCATTTTATTTAGTAGTTCAAATTGCACAGAAATTTCTTGCACAGTGCTGTGGAATCATTTGATGATTTTGACCAATTACAGTGGCAACATTGTTGGACCCATTTTATGATTACAAATTGTATAATCACATTTTATTTAAGAATCTTTTTTGCACAGAACATTCACGCATGGTCCGGTGGCATCATTTGATGATTTTGACCAGTCACATTGCCAACATTGTTGAACTCATTTCATAATGAATTTTTGAATTATCACTTTTTTTACTTAAAGACATTGGTTAACATTGTTATGATTTTAAAAAATCTTGTTTTGTTACTTAAAAATGGGATAAACATAATGGTTATAGTGTAAAAATACCAGTCTGAAAGTTTCAAAGTATAATATCCACAGGAAGTATTTTCAAATATAAAAAATGTGAACCAATGTTTGAAAAATATACGAGGGTCGGTTGCACAGAATAGACATAAGGAGTGCGCATGTGCGTATGACCCACCTTACCGTACTGTGTGTATTGGCGTATCACACGGCGGGAGGCACGTAAGGGCATTTTCAAATTCAAGCAAAGTGGTCCTCTTAGTGATTGTCTCGTAAGACAAAGGATAATAAAATCGCTGTTTGCGTCTAACTTACACTTTTTCATTTCAAATTATGGTTGGTTTCAGGGCTTTTGAGTACAAATACAAGTACTCATACACATGTTTCATCTTAGTTTGAGAATTTTTTAAATCAGCTACTCACAAAGTTAGCCAATGCCTTTAAAAACCTTTTTGGCACAGAAAATTCATGCACCATCCTGCAGTACATGTACTTATCATGTGATGATTTTGACCTGTCACATGTTAACATTCTTAGATCCATTCATGACAATCTACCACAAAATAACCAATAAGTTGAATTTTCTGTGTTTTTTTAAAAATAGATTTTTAGTAGATTTCTAGCACCATTTTAAAGTTTAGAATCTAAGCTTTGAACTGTTATATAATTCGTTTAGTCTGGACCAAGTAAACTCTTTGAAATCTTATCGAAAATGTCAGTGTGTCGGATGGGCCGATGACCACATGATTAAAAGAGAAAAGTGGCTCTTAAGAAGATTGACCATTTAAGAGCACCAATCCATTTCCTACTGTCTGTGGCAAAAGAAAAGATGAATCAAAACCCTCCACTAATCACCTTGAAGGACTATTTGGGTGAAACCATGGACGTATTATGAGATGGACATTCATCGTTACGTTAATTGATTCCTGCAATTGTTACTGTCAAGCCATCTCAGTAACATTCTGTACATATTTCTCCTCTTTGATCTCACGAGGTCCACCGCCAATTAGCCGAGAGAGAAGCGAGACAGCAATTTGACAGTAGCTTTTGCTACATGCGCAGAAGATGCTAAATTGCTTAAATCATAGAAAATCAATGTGCAGTTTTGGTTTACAGTTGGAATTTACTATTCCATGTGTTTCTTCTTGAAAATTGTGTGAATCCTGTTCTTCCACATTTTCCCCATAATATTCCAGAAGTATAATGCACGGATCTTATGAAGATCATGTCCTTTTCATTGTTAAATACGGTCATACATGTGTGCGAAAGTGTGCGAATAAGTAATGATAAATTTCATATCACAAAAATTAACACGTTCTGAAGTTTGCTGCTCCCTATCAGCAGTATTATGAATCAAAGACATATTCTGAAAGAGCACAACATCCGAACAAAACCAAACTGAGGGGAACTGCTTCTTTGTCAACAATCGAACATGCTTACGTAGTCGTTATTGTCCAAACACCTGTTTCCATTAAGCTGCACATGATCAGAAGGCGCTGACAATCATTGTACTTATGTAAATTAAATCCAGCAGCGGAACTGGTACTTCTAAGGGCTTGTGACCGTCCGTTGTCCATTCATAATACGTCCATGGTGAAACCTGGTATATCTGTCAGATAAATATTATTCTCTCCTGCTCTCGATTTTGAATGGCAGGTAGTGCACAGTTTAAGGGATTTTTTTTTTTTAAATTCTCAAATTGCAATGAGAACATCAATTCTGGCAAAGCTGCCACACATTTTTCATAAATGTAAAAAAAAACCTGTCAACTAGAAAAGACATTATTACTGCATTGTACTTCACCCTCAAATGTTATCAGATGATAGATTTATTGGTGAATTATCATAAAAATACAGCATAAAAATACCCCAAACTACCTTTTTCAGCTAATGCTAAAACTTCCATAGTGACTTATTACTTGGTCGTTTTGTAGTTGAGGGTCACATTTTATAATGAATTTTAAACTCATCTTGTTTGTTAACCTGTGCAGGTCAAGAGAGGTTCGGGAACATGACAAGAGTTTACTACAAGGAAGCCGTAGGTGCTTTCATCGTCTTTGATGTCACTAGAGTGTCAACGTTTGAAGCAGTAGCCAAATGGAAGCACGATCTAGACTCCAAAGTACAGCTCCCCAACGGCAGTACGATTCCAGCTGTCTTATTAGCAAATAAGGTGAGGGAATATTACAAAATACTGTTTGTGGTAGTTGATTCCATAGATTTGGGAGCAGCAGATGAAAATGATCTGTCACCACGTATATAGTCAGCATTTTGAAAGAAATTTACAACTTGAAAAATTAAAGAGCAGCTGTCATCACCTGTTTACTGGATTTTTCCGTTGTTAAGAATCGTGGTTTAGCAGTACAGTACTGTATTCCTCAATCAGTAATATTTGTGTTATTTGATATTTTTGATATTTTTACTTTGAAGTGTGACCAAACCAAAGAAGGCCTTGTAAATAACAGCAGTCAGATGGACGAGTACTGCAAAGACAAAGGTTTTATTAACTGGTTCGAAACATCAGCCAAAGACAACATCAACATAGATGAAGCAGCAAGGTTTCTAGTTACAAGTGTAAGTACACATACTGGAGGTATTGTATAAGTTTTTGAAAAAGTCAGAGGGTAAAAGTACCTGCTACCTAGGCATTGTTAAAACAAGAGAGAACAAAAGAAAAGTCTGGAATGGTACGTTTTGGAATCCATACATTATTTCAGTGAAATGGTTTTACTTGCCTTAGCAAATTTTGAAGTGCAACTTTATGTTAATATTCTCAGCAGAAGACTGCAGTAAAATTCAGACATTTTCAAGTGCAAGAAACAGTTTGCAAATTTCATGAGTGGTTCAGATTTATAAAAGTTTCATGTGCCAAAATAAATGAATCACAACTGACACAACTCGTTCATTTCTGTAATTTTCAACACTATACGTTTGACACCTAGGTGATTCAACATTGGCTCCAGTAACAGCAGATTGTTTTTTTTTTTTTTTTAAACCCGTTGAACTTGTTTTTGTTTTGGTATAACACAAATTTTCCTTAGACCCCATGGTTCTCTGCAGTACATAACACCCATGGTTCCATTACCATGCGTACAGGATTTCAGACAAGGAAGAACCATGTGTGAAATTGCTGCACCATGCATGGCGACAAGGGTAAAAAAATATTGGGAGTATCGGTATATATTCCTAACATTAATGATAAATCATAAATGCCACAGATTTTTTTTTTTTTTTGTGATGTATTTGTGCTATTATGCCATTAGTAGACCCCTACGAAAAACAGCATATGCTGATAGGGTGTTCCATCCCACAAGTGGTAAATAAATAAATAAAATAAAAATAAATAAATAAATAGACAACTCCTGCTCACCAAGAAGTATTTTTCATCCTTTTTCTATAGCATATACTGCTGCCACGCCTAGCTTTAGGTGTTATTCCTTAACACTTCCGAAACTTTTGCGCTTTGCGCAGAGGGGGAACCGTGCGTGGATTATTTTCTAGTGAGAACCCTGTTAGACCCCACCTCTAGTTATCTCGAGCACAGTATTTAAAGGGTTAAAGTGATAGTGGGTTAATAGTAGGTTAGTGTTGGCATTGAGTGTAGGTGAGATCTGTAAGTGTAGGGTAGTGTATAGTGTGTGATCGAAAGTTGAATTGAGGAATTCAGTTAGTTCAGAGAATTGTACAGAACTTCTGCTACATAATTAAACATGTTTAGAAAAATAATTTCCTTATGGAAACTACTTAAATTGCAACTACTTCCTGCAAAGCTGTCAAAGTGAAGGGATAAAGTATACATGTAGTAATTTTTTTTTTTGGGGGGGGGGGGAATTTTGGTGAGTGCCTAAATCTTTGCAGAACACATTCATGGCAGGAAAATGATTACCCTCAGCCCAAAATAAAGAAACAAAAATATAAAATTTGCAACTTTCTATAGAATTGGTTTCGAGGGGATAATTACAACTTTTCAGGTTGAGGGAATGCATTATCACATTTGTTTCATCCATAGTGATTGAGATATGGCCTTATGGCATCCCAAGAAGGTGGTTTGAAAGGACCAAAGCCATTTTGCTGTTTGAAAGACAGTATATATTGTCTATTTAGAGCCAGTCTGTATAAAAATCATATGAGTTAACACCCTTCTGGCTCCAAACAAACGATATTATTATGTATTAATGTATTATGTATTCGCAAACGCTTTGAATCTGTTTTTAAGTTTGAAGTAGTAATAACTCTAATACTCTCTCTTTTCTTTAAGTAAATTTGTAGAATACTTAAGTGTACTTAAGAGAGCTGTTGCTGGGCTAGCGCCATGAGCGTCCTTGGATGGTGTGTAGAAGTTTACACTGACTGTTGTTTTTATTATTATTATTATTATTATTATTATTATTATTATTGATAATATTGTTGTTGTTATTATTGTTATTGTTGTTAGTAGTAGTAGTAATAGTAAAAGTAGTAGTATCATCGTAGTAACATACATGTATGTATGAATTATATACGTTGACATATATACATTTATTTTTGTTTCTCTTTTTTTTTTCTCTCTGTTCCTCTGTCCCTCTCCCTCTCCCTCTCTCTCCCTGTCCTGCTCCCTCTCTCACTCTCATCAGATCCTAGCAAATGATAAAGCAATAAACCACGAAGAGACGGAAACAGACGGTGATCCCTTCAAGCTGGATGGTGAGAAACCTGCAGTGGAAGAGAAAGGGGCATGCTGCTGACCCTCTTCGTACCCCACCGTTACTCCCCCCTGTGTCCTTCTCGCATCCTGCTTTCATCTTTTACCAACCGTGTATCTTTGTGCCGTTCAGGCAGCTTATTCCGTGGTTATCAACTCTGATTTTTATTGCTTATCATGTATAGCTGGGTGTCTTTGAAATTTTTACAGGCCATCCTGGTTGCTTGGTGGTTCATATAAGGTATACAAGAGCACATGTGGAAGGAAACTTGCTGTTATTATCTAAAATGTGCACTGAGGAACATTTTGTCAGTCGTTTCAAGCCAGATATAGATAATGATTTTATTTTTTTTAAGGGTATGACAAAATACTGTCAGAATACCATTAGGAAGAAGTCTCTTTTACAATGATCGATGATTTGGGGGTGAGATAGAAATTAGATACATTTTCATATTTTGTATTTCTTCATCCCAAATTGTCGACTATTTCACCCCAAAATGAAAATTTTTTGTGATCTAGAAAATATTGTCCTATTCTGGAATTTAAGACAAAATTTCTGGCATGGAATGGCCCTTTTAAAGTGAGAGATACATGTGATTACATGTTTTACAGGCGAGAGGAAGAATCAGTTGTGAAGTTTGTGATTTGGGACAAAAAGATAAACCCACAATTTGAACAAGAATTGACATTCATGTGACCATTAATAGCCTTCATTAAAAGCCTTTACTAATATGATTTTCTAATACTTTTTGAAATATCTTTTTACAAATTTTTACAAGAATCCATATATTGGATGTAACAGTCAATTAAAATGTGAACCAAGCATAGGAGAAAGTGTTGCTCTTTCACAATCATGTAGATGTAATTATGTACACATTGTCTGTGATTATTCACCCAAGGTTTATTTATGAGCCCCTTATCTGAACATTCTTTCTGAAAATTTCTGGATGTAAAACTAAAAAGAGTTGTCTCTTTTGGTCAATATTCTACTCTTGATGTAACCCAAGCCCATGCAAAGGCATTTTAACTCGAATGCTATGCCCTAGATAGCTCGAGCTAGAGTCTATGGAATTAAAAAAAAAAAAAATTTATATTGAATTCAAATCATGCTTCATGGGTTAGGGAACTTTTAGTGAATCAGCATTTTCTGCAGTATGTTTATAGGGAAGTATTAGAAGCAATGACATACTTTTCTAATCCAGGAATCTGTTTCATCTTGCATTTGTTTACTACTGTACTTGATTTCTTTTGAGTATTTGGGATATTGTTTTCAATTATTCATTTTGCCCTGGACTGGTTCTGGTAGGATACTGCATAAACTCAACCGAGATTCATCATGCAGGCGCAGTCGACTGAGCAACATGCTTTATTTTTTAAATGGGCTCTGTTGATTATTTCGCCTATGTTCAGATATTACAAGCTTTCTTTGAAGGCTCTTAGGGTGGGAGCACTTCTGAAATGTGTTGGTAGACAGTTCCATCCGGGGAATGACCCAGGGTATAGGGAGTGTTTATAGCAGTCTTTTACAGCAAAGCTTTGGTAGTGATCAGTGTCTACCACTGATCTGTATGAAAAGAATCTGGATATCTCATTGTCTATTACGCACCGTACAAACGCTCGAAGCAGACACACAGGTGAAAACGGCCATCTTACCACTCAAAACCTCAATGACTTTGTATGAAAATTAGACTTATTCATTTTAATTATGATTATGGGCGAAATCTTGGTCCAAAGCCTTCTATTTGACGATTTATGCAGTTAAGAGCTGAAAATTCCAGCATTTTACGTTGAATTTAGCCCATTTTTTAGGGGTGGATTAGTACAAACAAATGGAGAATGTGTTCGTGGAGTGGTACTTTTGAGTGGTAATGTGGCGGTCGGGCAGCTTCACAAATCTCAGCCAATGAGATATCCAGATTATTTTCATACAAATCAGTGGTGTCTACGGCTATTAAGTTGTGGATGTATTTGTTCAAGAAAGTCAACATTTGTGCTGCTCTTCTGTGCTCTAGTGGTTCCCATTTCAGATAAGAAGTCATCTCAGAGACACTGCTCTGGTATTCATGACGGTTCAAGACAATAGCGTTTCGTTGAACTCCTTCAAGTTGTATTACTTATTCCTTCTGATGAGGGTCCCATACTGAGGCAGTACTCATGACGTGGTCTGACTAAAGTTTTACTTGGAACTGCTTTTACTTTGGGAGAGCAGCTATACAGGTTTCTCCGAAGTAATCCAAGACATGGTTGACTTGTTTGAAAGGTGATTAGTGGTGATGGGTACAGTAGGCAGAATATGAGCTTGAGCCTTCTGGAACCAGAAGGTTCTGTATAGAGACCACTAGAATGAGAGAATTCCTTCATCACTAGGTTAACAATTGAGAGACACATTGTAGTCAAAGACCATCCCATTGGCTTACAAACGATAACTGTAGCTGCTACCCAACATTTTGTCACTTGAGCATAGAAACTACCTTACGCGATTCAAAAGGGGTTCTCTTGTAAATTGAAGAATTTGCCATAAAACTTTCCATTATTTCTTCAAAACCTATCCAGAAGGAAGGAGACATTAACTCAAAAAACAATATTTGTGTCATAAGTGGATTTCATTAAAAGAGCTTTATTTATTGAGGGATTTTCTACACACAGAATATATTTAGGGGTGTTTTAGCGCTGATGCAATAATTTAAGGGTAGTGATAGGGTAGATTGAATCTGTATTCTACCTGTAGCTCAGGTTTGGGGTTAGGTGTAGTTTTTTAGTCCAGAGGAGTAGGCAGGCATTGAGTCAGTGTAAGAAATGGTCCACAGATAACTGGTAATTGCTGATATTCCTGTAATTTATACCTGGCTTGAATGCACCGAGTGCTACATTTGCTGGAGCTAAAGCCAGGGTAATAATATCCACAGTCCTCTGAAAGTGCACAAAGAATGGTGTGTAATGTAAGGCTTGTTAACAGAAGTCAGAGCCCAATTTGACTGCAGCCTAGAGTGGGACTCCTGCTCAGCCTCTTTTAGTCCACTAATCCCTTCTAATCCTCTTCCCTGTAAAGAAAACAACAGGGATCGGGAAAGCCGATGTGAATAATTACTCTTACCCATTTAGGCATACCCATCTCCTAATAATACACTACTACTTTTAACCCACAAATCTGGAAAATTTCCTTTCAGTAATACTGAATCATTTAACATTGCAATTTTAGAGAAGGGTTTCCTGTGCTTGACTTTTTGCCTTCATTTTTATGTATAATTTTTTTTTTTTTTTGGGGGGGGGGGGTGTTTTTTTGTTGTTTTATTTTTCAGGAAATTCATGAGAAATGAAACTGACAAGAGATTATGGGTCTTCCAGTGATGTTCCTTTTTTGCACCAGGCATGGGCATGATTGCAAAATGAAGAAATGATTTGAATTACAAGGAGTATAGCCCATAGCAGGCATATGAAGTTTGTTGAACACTGCTTTGTACTATAAAGTAAAATGTTAAAGACAGTATAAAGATTATTGTATTAATTCATTGTTGATAAGATATAAGTGTTGTTTTGGAGATTTTATTTAATGAAAATGCACTCTTTTCATTTCTACATTTCACTTGCTGTTAGCTAGGACATGTAGAGATGTTCACAAGAACATGTTGTAGTCCAGTAGATAAGCCTCCAGACTTAACCACAAGGTATGGGGTTTGAACCCCTGCCACGGCACTAACGTCTTGCCACTAATGTCTTTTGGCAAGACGGTAATTCTCATTTCTACATTTCACTAGAAAAAGGTCAGACTTGATGTTAGCTAGGACATGTAGAGGTGTTCACTAGAACATGTTTTAGAAGTGTTGTAGTCTAGTTGACAAGTCTCCTGACTTAACCACAAGGTATGGGGTTTGAACCCCTGCCATGGCACCAACGTCTTGCCAATAACGTCTCTTGGCAAGACGGTAATTCTCATTTCTACATTTTGCTAGAAAAAGGTCAGACTTGATGTTAGCTAGGACATGTAGAGGTGTTCACTAGAACATGTAGAAGTTTTGTAGTCCAGTGGACAAGTCTCCTGACTTAACCACAAGGTATGGGGTTCGAACCCCTGCCATGGCACCAACGTCTTGCCAGTAACCTCTTTTGGCAAGACAGCAATTCACATTTGCCACTCTTGACTCAGGTTTAGTAAGTGGATACCTGGTAGGATTTATTCCTTGAATGCTCTGAGTGCTAAGGTTTGCCAGAGCTAAAGCTGGGGTAATGATATCTATAGTCCTTGGGAAGCACATAAAGATTTGATATCATAGTGTGATATTGTTATCATTATAATTTTTTTTTTAAAATTCATTCAGTCATGGCCAATATCAAATTTTTACATACAAAGAACTCGAGCATGTTATTTTTTTGCAACATTTTTTTGAACATTTTTTTTGGTTGTATAAGACAGCTGTTTTCCCGTGCTCACCAAGGTTGATGTTTCAAGCCTATGGATGATATGATGTTGATATTATATTTGAGTAAATCATGATTGCAGATTACCAGTGGTATAAACACATCTCTCTATGCAGTAACTTTTAAGGTAAACTTATATAAGACTGATATTAGCATATTTTATGTATGACAATGTAAGTTTTAAAGAAATCATGGCAGACAACACATTCAGTTTGGCTAGATATACTTGATCAGGTGAATGTAAATTTTAGTAGACTGTAAATATCACTTTTCAAGCATTGTATTTGCAGGTAAGAGATTGTTTATCACTCGGAAGCAATTTGATTCGAAAATGGAAAACATAGTAGAATATGTCCTTATTTTCTTTCTTTCATCCATATACATTACCCAGTTTTTAATACATGAAGCTGCAGTCGGATACTTAATATGAAAGAGAATCTGTAAAACTTCTCTCTTCTCTAGTTATAAACTTCTCATACACTAGGTTATATACATGTAGAACAACACCATGCACCAGGCAAGGGCATGAGTGCTGTAGTATAAAAACAACTCCCTGCAAATTGCACCTGAACTTGATAGGGGTCCAATCGAAGGACTAACAGTGAAACAAGATATGGGATCGTCCTATGTGTGGATTGTGATATTTTTAAACTGAATTTTGCCAGCTAAAGTCCTTTGAAGTGCATAAAGGCATTAGATATTATGATGTGATATCCCATAGAAGTACATTCTGAACCAACAGATACTGCTAAAGTATCTCCTAAAGGAGACACTGTACTTCTATGGGATATGCGCTATACATTATTGGAATATGATTATTATTATTATATTAATCCAACATGGTTACTTCTGCGACATGGGTCGTGACCATTACCAACCTTGACGCAACCTTTGACACGGTTGTAAGAATTGTGTGAACCAATTCAACTGATTTTGCAGTTCATTTTTTACAGGCATTGGAGGGCATATTCATGTGAAATCTCCTTCAATCTTGTGTTCTAATGGAGAGACATTCCAAGCAGTAAATTTTAAAACCTTTTCTAACTTATGTTTCATTTTGCAATTACCCCATGAAAGGATCCAATGTGATTATGGATTGACATGAATGCAGTATTTTTGACTATTTATTAAAATCTAAACTATAAACTGGAATGATTTAATAATTCCATTTAATGAGATCATGATTTATGAAGAATTTATTGGTTTGAACAAGGCTTAGTATTTAGTATTAAATTGTTTCTATCTTATGGGTGCTGGATACTTGATTAGAATTGTTCATATTTAGAAAATAATTTGGGTGTGTGCTTGAAGAGCATTTTACTACTATTTTACCTTGTAGTGTATTTGAATATATATTTACAAAACAACTGGGCAGAAAATGAAAACAAAAATAAATACCTGCAGATCCCAGCTTGGAGATAAACATACACGTATCACCTGTATCTTACTTTTGTAGATATCTTGAAATCCTGGGCATGATGGATATTTCATCAAAACCCATAAATTGTTAAAGACATCTTTTTACGCTACCTGTCACAGTGAAGTCTGTAAACTGTTCAAGATGTCTTTCTACGTTTCTTTCATAAGTCCATAAACTGTTCAAGATATCATCTCTGCTTCTTTCATGTAAAAGCAGTTACTTTCAACAGTCAGGCATTCTGTTTAATTACTTACATTGACTGATTTATTATTAGTAGGTAAAGGAAATGACTAACCTGCACTATATGTATTGGGTTGGGTGAAATTTTACCCAAACTGGGTAATCAAGTAAGGTAGCTTTAAATAGAAAAATAAAAAAGCATAAAAAGATGCATCTGGAACAGGAAATTCATATTTCATTTGTTTTGTTTGCATTCTGGATGTGTCTTTTTGTGCCACTTTGTAGCTAAGTTTCCTAACGCTCCTGTTATATTGGTAAATTTTACCTATAATTTAATCAATCTAACTTAATTTTAGGTTAGAATTCATCCAGCAAACATGCATTTGACTGAATATTGGGTAAAATAATACCCAACCTGTTTTAGAGTGTGTTCAGGTCTCCTTTGTCAGTAACTACACCATGTAATTCTATGTAGAATGTAATATTTCAATACAAAAATATATATTAATATAAAATAAGTATCTTGATATCTTAACCGTGATGTGATGGATATTTGAGCAGAGGTCCCCAATATGTTTGAAATATCTTTCTGTGAGAAATTGCCTTCAATACAACTTTGAAGGACTGTGATAAGTTAATATACAGTATGTGTGATCAATTCACTTCTATATAGCATTGTCTATTCTAATAATCACACAGTCTTTACTTTTAAGCAGTGTATATTCAGATTAACATACAGTAAAATTGGGTTTAATATTAAAAGCCCTTAAAGACCACAAATTATAGGTACTTAGAAGGAAATGTGAAATACTTATGAGTATATGAAACTTCCACAAATGTTACTTGTGGTTCCGATCATGAAACTTTCATCCCACAATAAAATAGAATTGCAAACGACATAACTCTGAAATTTTTCAATCTGTGAAGTTTGTGGTATATTACTATATTGTTATTACAGATAGTTTAGATAGTTTCATATACGACCATTAAGAGCTTTTGGTTTCCTTTCTTTGGAGTTTCACCACTTGGGTAAACCAGTGCCATTGAAAGTAAGCCTTTGATTCCCACCGTAACTGTAACAGAACAATGTATCCTTTTGAAAATGTGGGATATGTAATTAGATCTGTGCGGTTGTACTGCATTATTCTTTTCCATATGTTGTTCACTTAAGCAAGGTATGGCCCCGTGATTTTTTGTTTGTGTTGTTACTCTTTCCAATTAAAAGTATAATTGATTTATAACTGGAATGAATGATAATGAGGTTTCATGACTATTGTATGTTTGTATGATTGGTTGCAGCCCATTATTGTAAAGACATTACGTACATGGAGAAGTCAGTGGAGCAATGCCTTGACTTGCAAATCCGTAATATGTTTTGATTACGGTATGATATTGTATTTTCATTTTAATTGTGTACTACTATGATTTTCTAGTCATGTACATGTGCTTATAGATAGTATACCCTGCATTTTCACACAATCCACTGAAATTGGATATGCTCAAATTGTTTTTACTATGATGAGCAAGAAGTATATTTCTTGCAGTTGTACATATAGATATAAAATAAATCAAGCTATAATGATGTCAAGAATACATTTGTTATTCTGTTTTCTTGAATATCCCGTCTTTTTCCGGGGGGGGGTGTCAATCCTTTCTTGTACATTGTAGAATATCGTAAGTTTGCATCGGTTAAAACTTCTAAAGTCAATATTCATTACTGAACTGCGGACACCGAGAGGCAAATAAGTTTTGTATAACTTTATGCCTACTTCCAAGGTATGATTTCCAAGGTATGAAAACAGAAATAACAGAAAGGACAAGGGGGAAAAAAAAAGAGAATAAAAATTAAAAGGGGAAAGAGAATTGGGAATAACGTGGGGCAGAATTAAAATGCAAGGAAAGGAAATGGATAAAGAAGTTGGGTCAGGGAGACGGAAAGGAAAAGAAAGGAAAGGGAAATGCAACAAAAGCAGGAGAAGGGGTCTTTTTATTGATGAATCATAATTATTTAAAAATCGATCTATGTTCTACTTAGTTTCACCAACTTGTCATTATTTTCAAGTCGACTTGCCGAGTTCCAGCAGCAGTACTCCCCCCCCCCCCGGGGGGGGGGGGGTCACTCTCCACATGACCTGCTACCCACCCGTGTCCGACAACCTCAGAAATGCACCCTAAATGGCGTAACTACATTAACCAAATTTGCAACCCTAAATGGCGTAACCCATGAGAAAAGCCACCCTAAGTGGCGTGAACAGGGAAATCCCCCTAATTTGATACCCTAAATGGCGTAAACATTGAAATCGATTAATTTGATACCATATTGATGACTGATGTTAAATTGATGTTAAATAAAACAGGTATGAATTCCATTTTTTTTATTTATTGAAAGTAAGGCCAACATGATTACTCTCAAGGACACCTCTCTTAGCCACTTTGAATAGCCATCTTTTAGCCTTAATTAATGAATGCAAGTTCAAAATGTTGCTTTCCTTGACTGACCGATGCATCACTTACCATTCGTTTTACCAATTTTATCAAAAATTGAAAAAATGGAATCCATACCAGTTATTGTGTTGAAAAATACATACATTAATTAAACTTGTATCTTATTGGTCAGGCTTCCTACACTCAAATAGGCTGAACGATGAAGAGGATTTAGTGTCAGGGAGTAGATCTATACAGTTAAAACTGAGAATTCACAGCACAGCTTAGCACGTATAGGAAATGTGCTTGCGTGATCTACCAGATCTACTTATGACAACATCAACCCGTCCACCATCATCTGGTGCGCTCTGTAATTCATAACTTTGTAACTCTCTATAAATGCTGGAACCTGTTAATGGTGTAGGTCTGCTCAAATTTGCCCAAATTTGCAACCCTAAATGGCGTAGGAATCTATTTAAATTTGCACCTCTAAATGGCGTAATCTGCATAACCAAATTAGCAACCCTAAATGGCGTGAAGAGTGAGAAAAGGGTACCCTAAGAGGCGATTTACCAGCGAATGGTGCTGAAAAGCAACCCTTTTTGCCAAAGACGTCGACGACGTCTGAGTGCCTGAAACGGGACCCTTTTCGACGCTTTTTCTGGACGCGGGTGCGTAGCAGGCCATTTGGAGAGTGACCCCCCCCCCCCCCCCGGGTACTCGTCATTTCGTCTTCTTGTCCTAAACGAATTGGCTTTTTACCGAGTTCGTATAACTCGTCATCTCATCTTACTTGTCCCAAAAGTCAACTCGCCGAGTTCCAAGAACTCGTCTTGGCCTTCCTGGACTGTTCTTTTTCCGTCTGTTACTTTACTCGGCACTGCTTAAGAACATAAACTGTCGGGTCGTCGATGATGTGATTAGCAAAGGTGTAATGAGCAAAAACTTTTGGGGGTAGAAAAGTATGAGTCACAAAAAAAAGTGAGGAAAAAAACCTAAAAATCATGTCATTTCAGCAACAGTAAATCACTGGTATCGAATTAAAAATAAACCACATTTAAATTTTATTGAGGGCAGCTGTCCCCAAGCCCCCCCCCCAAAAAAAAAAAAAAAAAATAATAATAATAATAATCAGTACTTCAGTGGTGATTAGCAAGATTATGTGCTACGCGAAAGGAAGAAAGTCCACCAGTATTTACGTGAATGGATCGAAGATGCTCCGTATACTCCGTCAGCCAGTCTCCATTATTTCGCTTCTCCTGCGTGCAGCTTGCTGCTTGAAATGCAAATATTATGCAGTAGATGATGTTCGTAGAAGTGCATGAGAATGTTTGGTCACCGTCCTGCTTCCTTCCCTCGCCCACTTCTTTTTATTTCCTTTCTTCTCCTTTTCTTTTCTTCTCCTTTCTCCTCTTTGTACTTTTTTTTTCACCCTCTATTCTTTCTCCTTTTCCGTTCTCTGTTCTCTTCCGATATCATTTTTTCTTCTCTTCTTTTCTCTTCCTCTCTCTCTCACCTTCTCTCTCTCCCTCGATGTTTTCCTTCTACATGTATAACTTTTTTTTTTTTTTTGCTTTGCTTTCAACTTTTGTCATCTTGCCAAAAACCCGTTAACTGCAAGTAATGTACTAAACTATACTGAGCATATGGGTGAAATGATATTGAAATTATTTTTTTCTCAATTGAGTCTTTGTTAATTGTTATCTACTTCTTGTATCTGTGTGTGCGCGGGGGTTGTGTGTGTGTGTATCTGTCCGTCTGTCTGTGCCTGTCTACCAGTTTCAGTTTTATCATTCTCTGCATCGTTCGTCTTTGAAACGGACAAATAAGGAAACATGGTTATACATTAACAAATGTCTATTAAAGATAAGAAAAGCATTACGAGGAGTGACATATTAAAGATAAGAAAATTATATTACGAGGAGTGACATATTAAAGATAAAAGTATTACGAGGAGTGTAATGTTAATTACACTAACCTCATATCCGTTTAATCGTTGTACCAATACCATTAATGAAAGGCACACATGGTTGGATCTCATGATAAAGGTATATTACAAGGGGGCGGCGCTGCAGGGGGCGACCGCCCCCTATGATTTTTCAAGTGACAAAAAAAAGAAGAGAAAAAAGAAAAAGGAGAAAGAAGAAAGAACAGTATGGAAAAAGAGAGCGTTGGGCCATCTAACTTTATAATACCCATTTGTACTCACCTATGGGTCAGGGCCCCTATCAAAATACCCTGGCGCCGCCCCTGTATTACAACATGATAATCGAGCACTACCTTCGACCAGCATCACCAACATGACCAGCATGACCCAACTTTGAACTCAAGCTGCTGATACCGAATATACATGCCCGTATACATGTACAACAAAATACAATTATTAGTCTAGAAGGCATTCATGTTACAATGTAAATACATCCGTTTTTCATCTCCATTTACTTTAGTCACGTTAGAAGGAGAAAACTTTACAATGAAAAATGTGTCTTTCCCTGTAAATACTTTTGTAAGTGTTGCGTCACAAAAGTTCCATGATTCTGTGTAGGTTGGTCAGCCCATTCAGTGCATAGTATTATTCCCGTTACAATCATTGATGATGCGGAGGGCGCCTTTGCGAGCCAAGTCAGTCAGAAATTCATATTCCATGGGCATGTCATGTACGGTCTTAATCTTTCCCTTGGCCCTTCTAGAAGGTGGTGGCTCCTTATCGTAGTAATGATTTAAAATGGCCCCCTTTGATGTGCTGTTGAAAGGATAGAATCCGAATAACGAAATGTTCCGGCAGAATTGTGTTGCTGCAACGTAAGCAGCAAAGCCAGAGGACGGTATCCGGACTTTCAGGAATCTGTCGGCCATGAGAGTAAATGAGAAGACAAGGGTGTGTCAAACTTTGGACTGGCTCATCATACCAAAACAGAACTGACTTAAATACTTAAAGGTCGATCTTTCCTGGACCTAATTCATCAAATCTAATGGATACAAATTTGGAGAAACTAACTGGCAACACATGTTTTTATTATGATTGTTTTGGTTGTTTTTTTTTTGTTTTTTTGTTTTTTTTTAATTAATCTCAAGTCTATCCTGCTCAAGATTTGCATTTATTCGTGCATGGTACATGCAATCCAGTTCTGATATTTTGTATTTATGAATTGCGAATTCAATATTTTTGGTAGCATTGTATTTTGAAGTATGTAAATTTCTGATTAGTGCAATTATTTGTTTTGATTCAAATTAGACAGGTTATCAATTACAAATCACTTCCATGGCCGTACGCAGCGGGGGGGGGGGGGGGGCGCAGTTGCCCCCCAGAATTTTTTTTTTATACTGAAAATTGAAAAGTGTGCACTAAATCTTTTCATTTCACTTTTAAAAATGCAAGAGCACCCTCGTGACCAGCTCGGTTGCTTCACTCCCTCGCTTTTGAGCTTCTTCGAAAAATTTTTACACCTCTTGCCCCCAGGAAAAAAAAAATCTGTGTACGGCCCTGAGCACTCCTATATCTCAATTGTGTAAATCTACCCGGTACTCTGTGTTTTATTCTTATCTTATTCCTGTATTTTATATAGTTCATGCTTTCATTGTAAACATAATTATGACAGTATTGGTCTTGCTACCATTTTACATATATTTCTAAAACGATAAACAGAATTGAACTGAATTTTTAAGCGGAATGACACAAACATCACCAGCAATCACATGGACACATATTTATCTAGGGACTCTGAAAATGGGCAGTGGGGAGATTTTGAAAAGCAGTGAAAAGCATTAGGGGAAACTCTGGTCCTCACCTCGAAGCAGCGGTCATTGGTGACCCTGGACTATAGGCGAATCTAAAATCCAAGCCATTAATTTTACGCACCAGACTCAGCGCCATTTTTACACTGTCCATGAACTTGCAGTCTTTGAAGAACCATAGGATCCTGTTCTCCTCTTTGAAGATGTTCATGCCTGTCATCAGGTTTTTGCACCTTGTTCTCGAAATGGCGCGGTGGCTCTTCTTCCTTCGAAGCGTGCAAGACGTCAGCATCACCATCTGATCGTGGTTCATCGTCATCACATCTGTCCTTGAGCCAACGTCTTTCTTAAAGCGCTCCCCAAGCAGCGCCAGGTTGAATCGGATGACGTATTGCGCAGAGTCGATGACGTCACCACACTGGCTCCCTTGCAGGACACCCGAATTCCCGACGATGGCGCAGTTTTCGTGCAATGGAACGCAATCCGATTGGTTCCGATCCGCGATGCGCGCCAGAGTTAGGTCCGTGGGTTCTGATTCGTTGACGAAGTCTGTCACGATTTCTTGTTCGGGAATTCCCGGTCTTACAATCTGCATCACTTGGCAGCGGGATAGATTGGCGTTGATATGTTTCCTGTTTGAATATGCAGAACGAAAATTGTAAGAATTTTAGATAAACAGTGATACAGCCTATGGATACAGCCATCTAGACCGTTCTGGATCTCTGGTTTTCTATGTCTTAATCCAACAGCTGTGCCTGTCAGGGAGTCATAGGGCTAACTTGTTATATTAGACCTACCATAATATTCTTTTTTCTCTCGACTTGAAAGACGCATGTCTAGGATTCATGGTATAGTCGCTCAAACATAATGTGGTAAAGTTTGCATGGATATAGGGGCGCAATGAAGAAAAAATAAGTGAACCAAGGGTAAAATCCAAATTCAGCTGAAGCTAAAGTACTTTCTAGATTTGAAAAAAAATCATTAGGCTTATTTGTTGTTGTTGTTGTTGTTTAGGGTTTTTTTTTAATTTCTTTTGGGGGTGGGAAGTAGGACGAAATTTGATGTACAACGCATTAATGCACTGAGCGAAATCTAGCATAAATCTAGTTAATGAACCAGAACGCTCGGCACTCATGCATTGTCATGATTTCTGCAATTCGGCTGATCATGTTGGTCACTGATCAGTGATTTTTAATAGCTCGGAGTCCTAGTTCTGGTTTTTTGTTTGTTTGAAAGTTTGTTTGTTTGTGTTTTTGTTTTTGTTTTGTTTTTTTTAGTAATCAGTATAGTATTTTGAAATGGATTTGTTATGTTATGTATACCTGATTTCAGGAGATGCAGTTTCGTTCATGTTTTTGTGAAGACCACTTAGGGGTTGCCAGCTCGATGATTTGGATGATTCTGACACGTTTGACATCTGAAGAGTGCTGTAGCGGAAAGGTTCGACAGCTAACTGCGTCATATTGCTGCCCAATATGATGAAAGAAAATCGTGCTTTCGAGCGCAGTGGAATTTGATATATATATATATATATATATATATATATATATATATATTTATTTATTTATTTATAATCCAATATACAGCCCTTGGAAAATTATTAGACTAGGCCCCTTTGTAGGCATACTAAACATGATAAAAAGTGTTTTGATATTACAACGTTCCAAGAATTTTTGAAAGAATTGCTCCTATCATGATGACTAGATGACTACTCCCCCAAACAGATTTTTCTCACATGTATGCCTAGTGTCTACTAACGGTGACACGACATATGCTCCGCCGACAACTGCTCCGAAAAGTGCGACAAGTGCTCTGCGACAAATGCTCCGGGACAATTGCTCCGCCGACATGCTCCGCCGACATGCTCCGCCGACATTTGCTCCGCCGACATGCTCCACCGACATTTGCTCCGCCGACATTTGCTCTGCCGACAGTTGTTCCGCCGACAATTGCTCCGAAATGCCGACATTTGCTCTGCCGACATATGCTCCGAAACTACGACAGTTTCTCCGCCGAAATATATTCCGAAGACACGACACTTGAACCGGTGACAATTGCTCCATCGACACCATAAAATGAATTTGAGAGCTAACTTTTATTATTATAGGTCACTCTAAATACTTCAAATACAATGGTGTTCATCAAAAAAAGTGAAATGAAAAGTAGTTATTATCAAACAAAGATAAAAATACTGCGGTATGTCAAAATTCAACTTCACGATCTTTTGTCTATTTTGTAACAGTGAGTTGGGGTGCAGGGGAAGGTACGCGCGTGTGTGTATGTGCGGTTCCATGACAATTGCTCCCAAGGAAACCTAATACTGAGATTAATCCTTATTCTCATATATCATTCTGAACAAAAACTCCTACAGCCCTAACCCTATGTCTACGCAGAAATTAAGAGAGGAGCAATTATCGCAGAAGCAAATGTCGCGTCACCGTATGTGCATGTGTGCTTCCGTAAGTTTTACAGAAGGTCGCAGGATGGCGCGGGGGGGGGGGGGGGTGGGCCTGGTCTGGCAATACCCAAGGCAATAACCCCCTAGGCCAGGTACACCCTGAACAAGTATCTCCATAGGACACCCCAAAAAAGAGGATAATTGTTTAAGGGATACTTTCGAGGGGTACATGAATGTCTGCTAAGTAGTAGCTGTGTGGGGATGGTCATCCGGGGGTAAGCCCGACTGTCTGGATAACCCATCTTTCACTATTCAGTGGCATTTCTTACATTAATTTTCACAAATTGATACCTTCCATGGTAACATCTCTGTTTCTTTGTATGCTTTCCACAAACCGTTGACATTTTCCCGTTGCAGCAGCCCTCTCATTTTGCAAGAATCTTTTGTTGCGCGATGACTTTGATTTTCTTTTATCTCTTGTTTTCATTTCATTCAAAACATTTACAGTTGAAAATAATGAGCAGTAGAATTATCGTGAACTATAGAATAATGAGGAGACCAAGAAAAGTAACATTAGTAAATCTAAAAATTTATAGTTGGGATGGGGTCAAAACCTCTCTGAGGGGAATGATGGGAGGGAGTACATTTCAGGGGAAATATGTGTCAAGACCTTAGTTTTCCTAGTAATGTCCTTGGGTAGTAGTCTAGAGGTAATAGTCTTGAGGAGTACTAGTCCTTTGCCAGGACTGTTCTACTTTTCAGTTACGTTGTTGATCAATAACACAATCTTCGACCTCTACGCCCGAAATGAAAACAGCCGCACGATTTCCTCCCATCATGAAGGTGAAGGGCGTGAAAGAGGGGATAGCGCGATCACTGGGGAAGGCGCGCAGGGGATGGAGAATGAAGCAAATGGAGAGAAATAACAAGTACACCGACGTCTAGAATCTAGACTAGAGGAGTACCTTGGAATAGTTCGCAGTAGTCATTTTCAATTTCCGCAAAGAACTGGATTGAATTTGCCCTCTTGCCCCCAACTGGAGCTGGTCCAATCGTCTTTTTCCAGGGCTATAATAATTATGTAAAATGAATTTACCAAAGAACTAATTAAGATAAGATTTTGCACGGATTTGTAATTACCTATTGTTAGCAGCTGCAGTTTCGTTAATGTTTCCGTGTTGCCAGCTGGATGAATTGAGTGATTGGGTTACGTTTGGCATCTGAGGAGTGTGGTAGCGGAAAGGTTTAAAACATAACTTCACCCTATTCCTATAATGATGAAAGAAAACCAAGTACTCGAGAACAAAATGATTTTTTAAATGCATTTTTTCACCTCTAAAATATATTTTCAAAGACAAACTGGAGTTCTGGTCATGCGATCATAATGTAAAAGATACTATTCCAAAGCAACTGGGAGAGTTAGATTAGTTTTATATAAACACAGGTGTATATTGAGAGATAAGGAGATTATTGAATTGATAAGATATTGACTTACTTTCCCCTAACGGTACTTGCACTTCACAAAGAAATGAGCTAGTATATGGGACCATACACAAATCTGGCATGAATGTTTCCCCGAACTTTTCTGCCTTTTCTTGTCATATTTTCAATACGAGGGCATTTGAAGAGCAATCTTTCCTAGGGGACATTTTTACTATGATATTTTTCCTATTAACTGATATAGACAGAATGAGGAAGCTCACAAATCATTTTTCACCTATCCCAGAACTCAAGCTTCTCAAGAACTATTTCTTCAAAGAAATTATTAACCCATTCATGACAGGAATTATTTAAAGCCTATTTAATCAGCTTTTATTCTTCAAATTGGCAACACCAACATTTTTATTTTATTGCTACATTTTTCTTATAAAACGTCATGTATCTGAAATGAATATAAATTGACAGAAATTATGATGAGAAGTCAAAAAGTTGCCAATTTGCACGGGAAAAGTGATTTTAAACTTTCTATCACATTGCCAATTTAAGGATTTTAATGCTTATTTTCCTTTTAAAAAATTTCAGCATCAAACAACGAATATTGATGCAACCAAAATGGGCACAGTTTGTGTAGAATTTTGTGCTCTTTTTGCTCATGTTTTTGGTATGATTTTTAGGGCTTTGCATCAAAAGATATTAGGCCAAACCACAAAATGTGGACCTCTGTCACGAATGGGTTAACATATGAATTTCAAAGGGTTTTCTAATTACCTGACTTCAGCAACTGCCGTTTCATTGATGTTTTCGGACAGACCACTGTAAGGTTGCCATTTTGACGATTTGGATGATTCTGTCTCATTAGGAGCGCGATAGGGCAAAGGTTGGAATGCTAATTGTGTCCTATTCCTATGTAATATACTGGAAGAAAATTAGAAATTTAAATATTGCTTTGTCTTTTTCTTAATAAGAACAGTATAAGAATATCATTGAATGAATGAATGAATGAATGAATGAATGAATGAATGAATGAATGAATGAATGAATGAATGAATGAATGAAACTATTACCACAATTTGATCGTAATACAGATCACATTGGATATACATTTTTATTTTATTTATTTATTTTATTTTTTTTTTTGTATAACAGGACACCACTAGATAGCAATACTGCTGGTAGAGCGTGGTGCCCCTGTTAAGCTAATTACAATACATACAAGAAACGTATGATAGGCTACATGTTACATTGAATTGAAAAGTGTTTGCATTCCTCATGATAATACGAATAACGATCATGACAATAATGACATACTCCTTTTAGCATGATTACCATGCTAATAACAGAATAGTCGCTATTATATTTTGGATCAGAAATTAATTCTTTAGTGATTGGCTTGAAGACCTTCACGTGATTTTGTATTTTCAGCTATTTCAGAATGTTGGCATGAATGCTTACTATTTGGGAAATTACGTCACTTTCATGACATTTTCCAAATAGTATACTATTTGTGAAATGACGTGACAATACGCGAAATCTATGTGCAAAATGAAATAAATTTTAGCGGGCAAACGAGAGCTCAAGTGCACACCATGGATAACTCTGGCGGTGTCGCGTGCGGCTACTGCGTTTCTCAATTTCTGATCACATTGCAGTTTATCCGTACAACGTTTAGTGTCATAAAGCATTCGATAAGACATAAATATGAAATAAAGAATATTGATTTGATGTGAGACTGATTTATTTAAACAAGGTAAAAGCCCCAGTTCACCTTCTTGGCTGACTTCCAATGGGGCCGTGTATCAATTTCTAAAAATGTATGAATACATGCCAAACAACAACATGCACAAAATATAAGAAAATAAAATACATCATGATCCAAAATATAAAACAAATTATGAGTCTGCAATAATTTCGAGTTTCTGGTTTGAACTATGGGCCTCGGTGCCTCCAATATGTACCATTCACTGACAAAATTTTCCGTCGGGATGGGTTGTCAGACGGCCCCTAAAACTGAGGAAAAATTTTCCCCATAAGGCAAATTCATTAAATTCAAAAGTGTTAGGATATTTCCAATGATACCACTTAAGAAATTTTTTAGGTTCGGTCTCAAAGAAAGGACATAAAAATAGTGAAATTCATCACCGATATCAAAATTTTCTTTTATTTGGAGTTGACGAGCTAATTAATGCGCGTCTCATTATCATATGTGAACACAAATAAAACCGCCGGGGGTTCTCGCGGGGGTTTCCCTCTTGATATCAGAACGAGCCTCAACGCGACGACTTGATCCCCCAGTGGTTTGAGTTAGGCCCCCTTTTCAGACTGACCTAGTTTTGCTTGGATGCTTATTGTTTTATCACCTTGCAAACACGTCCTTTGATCCATTGAGAGTTTGATCATATTTTTTTTTCTTTATGACGCATGAAAAGTTTAGACCTTTTCGACCCACATACATGACATACCCTAAAATTGTAAATTGCCATGTGTCATAAGCTCGCCTCCTTCTGTGTTATATGGCGACTTTAGAATCTTTGATGCACTTTAAACTTTAAAAACCTACATCTCCTTTAAGTATACACCCTATGATATATAGGTTATCTTGCTATATACATGTAATTTATAGCAACAATATTGCTATACAGGAGATTATACACGACAAAACTAAATATGCGCTCCAAGATAAGGTGTAAAATAAAAGGGATACATGGACTCAGGTATTGAATTTGTTACATCTTACTGTTTTTATGGCAAAAATGATCTTATATTCTTGCAAAAGTCATTTAGATCTTTACAACAATGCATACTTGTTTAGCGTTAATGATGCATAAAAATCATAAAATCTTAGGCAAATGTTAAAAAATTTTCAAGTCACTGTATACTTTAAAACGTTGCACCATGACATGTTCTTGCATGTATGCAAATTACTAGTCAATGACGAGACAGCAGAGAAAAACTCATATTATACCTTTAACTTGTTAGTACATTTGTATCCAATGCCACTTGTCTACAAAAGTATTTATATTTTCAAACAATTAGTCAAAATGATTTTTTCCCCACTGGACTTTGGACTAGGTACAGAAAAAAAAATCCTCTCAGAGTGAGGTTTTCACTCTACGAATTTAAGGATACGAAATTATTTGGAGTACGTTTTATGCAATTTCCTCCACTAATTATTTTCAAAATAATGTTTTGATTTATCAAGTCGAATTTTCAATTTTTAAAAATTCAAGGCAAAACCTTACACCACTCCACATGTTTGGGCCACTCAAACAATGATACATGTATATCACAATTCAATTCAATTCAATTCAAAGAAACAATTATTTTCTTCCACTTAACTTGCAGGAGTTAACAATCATTTTTTTCAATTGTGTACATTCTATACATAATAACATAGTATATTACAATAACATAAATCGAGGAAGAAGGCGAGGTCCCTAAAAACGACGGGCTCGCCTGAACTACTTCACGAAGACCAGGGTCCCTTTTCATAAAACTTTTTATTAGTAACAACTGCCACATTTCTATGACAAATCATCATAGGTGTCATATGTTTTCTCAACATCTAGTAATTGCAATGCCACTTTTTAACTGAAATATCTGGTATTTCAAGTTCATACCCTATATTTTTCCTAAGCCCCTTGAACCTTGATTTTTCAAACATAGGACCAAAAGTTGAAAATGTTTGCCTTGAATTCATGCCAAAGTTTTAGTTATATATCAAGTTTTGAAATCAAAAGTTATACACACATTCCCCCAAGCTGCCTCCTAAATGGAATTTCTCTTTGACTTTGTAGAGGCTCCGCTTCTGCCCCACCCCTGGCCTTTCAACTTTGAAATGCTATAACTCCAATGATATAAGCCCACATCAGTAAAACTTTGTAGGCAAATATAGCATATGAAGCAGTGGCGGCAAAACGGGGGGGGGGCATGGGCATGCCCCCCCCCCACTCAGAAGCTTTGCCCCCCCAGTTGCCCCCCCCCCCCCCCCCCAGAAATTTTGAGGACTGAAGTTACAGTAATTTGTAAATAAGTAGATGTTGTCATAAGCATCATATTCAAGCTGTGAAGTGCTCTAAAATACCATTTTCCGCTCTTCAAAACTTCGATTGAAAACAAAAAAGGTGGTTATTTTTGGCTCGCTCACTTCGCTCGCTCATCATATTTTAAAATTTCTTTTCTAAAATGCAATTAAAAACAAGAAAAGTAACCAATTTTGGCTCGCTCGCTTTGCTCGCTCGTCTTATTTCAGAATATTTATTCGAAAATGCGATTAAAAACCAAAAAAGCGGTTATTTTTTGTTCGCTCGCTCTGCTCGCTCGCAAAATTGATATTAAAATGTGTGTAAGAGGAAAAAAAAATCCAAAAATTCAATTATCCCCCCCCCCCCCCCCACTCCTCAAAGTGGACTGACGCTGGCGACTAAAACTCACGCTTCACGCTCGATTTTTCCATACACGCAAAAAAAAAATTGACTGCCCCTGCCCCCAACATTTTCTTTTGCCCTCCATTTGCCCCCCCCCCCCCCACTTTAACGATCCTGGTGCCGCCACTGATATGAAGACAGTTTCAAAATCGTACCAAATCTATTAGGATAACTTTTGTGGTTTCAAAAGGTAATCAAAAATTACTTCAGTCCATGGGCAGGATGGGTGTCGCTTTGTATTCGTGGTTGGGGGATGATTGACGCTGAGTATCCTCGGCGAGCCGAGCAAAGTGACCGACTGGGGAAAGGGTGTGGGGGTTCAAACGTGATTGATTAAGCGAAGAAGCATAGAGATGAGCGTTGCTAGAACATTTGGAAAGGAGGTGGGGGTAATAAGACCTATATTTGCCGATAGTTTCGCTGTATTCTAAGTCTATTCTACCGTTCCTTCCACGCAAGATATTGTTTTTAAAATTGTTGCAGAGGTAGATCCTCATTACTTTAATGAAACGTTTACTATGGACCCCGAAACTTTCTTTTAAAAATTTGGAGAAAATGACACTTCTTTTAAAGTGATTACACAATGGTAAAAAAAATGATATATGATCGAGAGTAGAATTCTAAAAAGAATAACATTAAATATTTGATGATTTTCAATCGAAATCAATCCATTTTGGCTAATTTTCTCATAAAAAGTCAAGAGTTGGCCAAAAACTTTGAGTATGAGGTATGACGTAAAAGTGAGTACCCAGATTCGCGCACTTCAGTTGTGCTGCGCGGTAGACTGTACAATACTGTATGATACCTTGCGCGCATTTTGCTAGAAATGCGCGACAAGGTACCTACTTTGACGTCATTTTGACGTCAACGTGGGTACCCAGTTGAAACTGGGACACAGCTGAGGGGTCAAAAATATCCTGAAATCTTACCATATTTGGGGGTATCCTTGGCAACAAGACTTTTAAAAAAAATTTAGGCAGATGATTTTCTGCTAATAAAATCATGCTCTTTTAAACCCCCTTTAAAGAGTATGAACCGCTCTGTTTTTTATCTTGAGAGAAAGCGAAGCGAGCGAGGCAAAAATTCCATGTTCTTGATATAAAATCAATTTTATTTTGTTATCGAAATACACTTTAGGCCTATAAGTCAAATATGACTCTTTTTCGGCTCCTCGCTGGTCCAGTTGTTTAGCGTGCCAAACCACCCTCTTTCTGGCTACTAGTATTACGGCCGAGCGAAGCGACCGAGAAAAAATACACTCTTTTGATGATAAAGTAATATTTCGTCATCAAAATAAACTTGAATAATATCTAGATACGGATAGTTTGGGAAGGCAAACGAACTGGGCATGCAAGCGAGTTGACCGAATATGTAATTTAGATATCCTATAGGCCTAGTAAGCGCAGTAAGCGAGGAAAAAAATACAATCTTTTGGTACGCCTAAAAGATATCTTAATAGCATATTCGATCACATATCTGCCATCCGAAACCATTCTGTTTCTACGAACGAGCGAAGCGAGCTATCGACCCCCCCCCCCCCCCAAAAAAAAAAAAAAAAAAATCCCTTGAAATATAGAATTGCTACCAAAATAAACTGAAAGGATTTTGATAATGTACATATTCCTGCAAACTTTGAGGATAGTTGGACACCTCGCTCCAAAAGTATTATATTCGGACATTTTGCTAAGGGAATAAGAGTGCTTGCTGCTCGAAAATATCATGTTTCTAGATTTTTTAAGCGAGCGTGGCTAGCGAGTGAGAAAAAGAAATGGATTTTTTAAATACTGAGAAGAGGTTCTAGTGTATTATTACTCCATTTTCTCATAGTAATGTACATTTTATCGGCATCTTCCTTTCTCATTTTTTGGTATGATGGCAATAGATCGACACAGGCCATTATCTCCTGAAAATTCATCTATTTAGGTCAAGTTGCCGCTAGATTTCTTGCAGTTATATAACTAACATTTCGTGAGTTGAAGAATAGTATAACATGAGACAGAAAGACAAGATGCACACCAATATCCTTTCATAACAATACTAACCGGCGTTAGTTAAGATACTTAAAATGCGAGCGAGCGAAGCAAGCGAGAGCTGAAGAAGCTTAATGGGAGAAATTTATGATTTGTAAATTAATTTTCGGCATTACTCCCAGTGTTCAAAAATCGGATGTTCGATCTGTAATGAAAATCACAAGTCAGAAAAAAATTGGAACCAGTGGAATTCGAACCTGCCATCTACTGCTTGCCGGGCGGCGTCTTTTTTTTCCCTACCGTTACTGCGTAAAATTGCAGAACTTCACTCAGGAAGCGACTAGTGCGAGAGGCTATCATCAATATAGAGAATATGATTTACGCAGTACACCCGCACTACGCATGCGCGTGGACTTAGTTCGTCGATATCGCGTCGGCTTCCAATGCATGTGATATGGGCTAGCTGCGTACACATAATGTAAGCTAGATTTGAAGAAAAATAACTATATCAAAAGTCACTCATACTTTGTGGTAGAGAATTATGAGAGGTTTATATAGTTTTGGATGGAATTGTTCATGTATTGAAGTGCAGCTGACACCGCGATAGTTGGTTGATGGACGCCCGAAGGCGTCAGCCATGCTTTCAGCGTAAGTATTCGTACTAGGCCTACTACTACTAGTTGGAGACGTCGTACTGCGTGTGTTCTGTGTAGCCTCTCGCACAAGTCGCTTCCTGAGTGAAGTTCTGCAATTTTACGCAGCAACGGTAGGGAAAAAAAAGACGCTAACCGCCAGGCTATTCTGGTTCACGGCCAAGTCACGATGAACTGGAGTCAAATACCTAAGGTCCTCTTCTTTCTGACTTATTAATATGCAATAGATCTATTGTCCTCGGCGGACCGTTGCATTTTAATAAGTCAGAAAGAACAGGGCCTTTGTGTATTTGACTCCAGTTCATCGTGACTTGGTCGTGAACCAGAATAGCCTGGTGGTGAAGTCGCTGCCCGACAAGCAGTAGATGGCAGGTTCGACTCCCGCTGGTTCCAATTTTTCCTGACTTGTGATTTTCATTACAGATCGAACATACGATCTTTAACACTGGGAGTAATGCCGAAAATTTGTTTACAAATCAAGCGATAGCTTCTTGGATTTAAAAAAATATATATTTATTCCAGTTTTTCTTTACTCTTTTCCTTTCCTTATTTTTCTTTTTAGGGGATAAACAGGGCCGTGTCATTTTTTGATGGTGAATTATTTGGGGTGATAATACAGGCCATCCCCCACCTAAAATATTGGGGGATAATTATATTATATTGACTGGCCTTGAGGGGAATATCGAAAATGTTGCCCGCAAAATGAATCATATTGTCCCGAGTCGAAGACGAGGGCAATATGGATCTTTTAAGGGCAACATTTTCGATATTCCCCGAAAGTAGAGCCAGTCAATATAATTATTATTATTACCTACAGCTATAGGATGATGCATAATTCAAGCCTATCATTTTGTAGCAATGACAAACATGTCTGCTAATTGCCTGTCCGTCCCTCTGATTTCAGCTTATTCAGGCAGGTATGTAATCCTGGCTAAGCGATTGTGACGTAAATGGTTACCTCGCGTATCCATTGTTTTTAACCCATAGAGTTAAATACGTTTAGGTTTATATAACTCTATGTTTTAACCTCTATCGCGCGCGTTTGCACTTCGCTAAATGCGCGCTTATACAAGAAAGGTGGAATATGGATATTATGGACCGATAATTTAGTACACAGGCGCAATAGGAAAATGACAAATTTCGCAGAGGAGGGGAATATGAATATTATTACCCTAGTCATACAGCTGAGCCCTGGCTGAACCATTGTGACGTATTTTGTGTTGAGTGAATCAATTAGACAGACAAAATACGCGCTTATATCTTGTCTCCAAAATGCCTCATTCAGGTAATAATATCCCATATTCCCCCACCCCTCATTGACACTCACGCTTCAGTCTGAAATCCTAAGATGATAACGTAACCACTGTTCTTTTTTTCTTTTCTTTTTTTTTTTTTTTTAGGAGGGGCGGGTTTTTTTTTTTAGCTCATGACACATAATCAATTTCATAGACGTCATTTTTGCAAACAGCATATTCAATGATTAATGTGCTTGGTATTGTGCCACTGATCTCTGTGCACAGGTTGCACTGGGTATTTGGATCTAATTTTGCATCCATAATCATGATAATGACCCAGCTTGTGATATATATATATACAAAACATTATCATACAGGCTTTGGTAACATTTTGCTCGACAACAGTCCTCTGGCTTATAGTTGTAAAAACCAATCATGAAGATAAACATTTAAAAGACGATATGAAATAACAAGCCATCCCTATACTTCGTTTCATTGTTAGATTATTGACAGCTGTTCAAAATGTCTTTTACTTATGTATACAGATTTCGAGATAATGATGATATTTGTATTCTACGTGTCGGCTCCGATACAGAAGAGATGGCAAAGTAAAGAAGTAATGCATTTTCGAGTCCAACTTTGATGTTTATTGATACACCAATTTTCAACGAAAAACACACCTCTTCTTCAGTCAGGGTTTACATGAATTATAACACAAGATATGACTCTATTTCTTGTCAAGTTGACAAAGCTCGGTGGCGGTCATGGAAACATACTTGACAACGCGCATGTTGTCTAGGACCCCGTTTACACCGCCGGGCCGGCCCAAACTGCGGTACTCAGACCCGCAGTTCTGTGCGTTTTTTAATTTGGGCCGGCCCAAAAGGAAATGACAGAATAAAGAGTAACAAAGAGTAACATAAAATTAGAAAGACAGGAAGATTGATGCATGTTCCCTTTTCACCCAATATTGGGTAAACCTTTTTTTAGATTGTAATTCCTCCTTCTCTATTATTTTCTTTTCCTCCTCCTCCTCCTTCTTCTTCTTCTTCTTCTTCTTCTTCTTCTTCTTCTTCTTCTTCTTCTTCTTCTTCTTCTTCTTCTTCCTTCTTCTTCTTCTTCTTCTTAGTATTATCATTATTATCATTACTACTACTAATTGTGCAATTATTATCATCATCATTGCTGTTGCCGTTGTTATTTTTGAAATCAGTGAAAAGAAAAAAAACCTTGAGAGGCCCTCCCCCTACCAGTAAATATTTCAATTTATTTTTGTCACTTTACAAAAAAATAACATAGGGAACTCACATGTGATCCTGATCAATGAAGAGATTCAGTGTAGCTCCAATTATTGCAATTGCGATCAAAGCCTGGCTGAGAAGCAAGAGAAGGCCTGTCCGAGCGCTCAGTGACGCCATTCTACTCTCGCCGGCAGTATACGTGCCTTGATGGTATATGCTCTCCGCCCGGGCTCTACGCCGGATCAATGCCTACTGGGGGTTCATGGGGTTGAATTGCGGCGTGATGAAGTGAGCTGTTCAGAAGTGAAGCGGACTCATGTGACAAATTAGGTTCTTGATATTGCGTCGTATTTATTTTAAGAGCAACATGATAAGAGGAAGAGAGGAAGAGAGAGAGAGAGAGAGAGAGAGGGGGGGGGGGTGATTCAGATATCCAGCGGCAAACCTCCGCGGGAAATAAAAAGGTTTTTTTCTAATATAATTCAAGATAACATCAAACATTTTGTTCATTTGTTTCATTGATAACTACTTTTTCATTTTCATTAATCCAAATAATATTGTTTCGTACCATTTCATTCAAGTTATGTTTATATACAAGGGCGGCGCTACGGGGGCGCGAATGCACCCCTATGATTTTCAAGAGACCAATAAGGAAAAAAAGGGGGAAGAGGAGAAAGAAGACAGAATAGTAAGGGAGATGAGAGAGTTGGGTTATTTAATTATATAATACCCCTATTTTTCATTTAAAACGTAAATAAACTCACCTGTGGGGTAATTTTGCACCCCCTCCTCCTATCAAAATACCCTGGCGCCGCCCCTGTTTATACATCATATACTTGATATACTTGATTGTCCTTACTCAGTGCTCTTTAAAAGGGTGACGTGAGAATATAAAGCTTTATTGATGTCATTGTCATCGTCATAGCCCAAATTTCCGCAGACCAACTTGTGATGTCATCTTTTGTGCTAACTTTATAATAATTTGATTGGTCCTCAATTTTTTTCCGCCAAGAGGCAGAAAACATGCCTCATGCCTAAACGTCTTTTTCTTTCTTTTTGTTTGTTGTTTGTTTGTTTGTTTGTTTTGGGGGTTTTTTTTTCTTGAGTCCTCTAAGCACACACAAAACCCCAAACAAAAAACAAAAACAACGACAAAAAAAAAACCAAAAACACCGGGGGTCTAGGGCGGGGGGGGGGGGGGGTTCCGCTTCATATGGAAACAGGGCCATCTTGCATTTTAAAAAAATTGCGATTAAACACAACTCAAAAAAACAAACCCAAATCCCAAATACTCAATCCTGACTGGTTGAAAATCAAATAGCGTTTATATTTTTGACTTGCATTTAAACATAACTTTTTATGCAGTATATTATGGTCCAGGTCTTACGATTTTTTAAGTCTGTCGTTTTCTTCTTTTTAACACTTAAATGAATAGGATTATGAGGTGGCAAAAAGATCCGCCGAGGCAAAAATTATATAGTCCTCGCCTTCCAGCTGCCGCAAAGGACATGGACTATATAATCAAATTCTATAAAGTTAGCGCAAAATATAACCTCACAAGTTAATCTGCTCAACTTTGAGGAAAAACTCTCTCTCTGAAAAAGAAGAAGAAGAAGAAAATCTTGATAAGCCATGTGCATGATTGGATTTGGATGTAGACCTATGCTGCAGAGAGTGGTATACATCAGAGTGGATTTCTAATAATACCACCCCGGTATGCATGATGCATCAGAGTAGATAAAACTACACATCAGGCATGCAGAGTAATGTAATCAAGTGCTGGCATGCTTTAAACAGCGCCCCCTTCCGAGACAAACATTAAACTATCATTTTAGATGGCTATCTAAGCTATCATTAACCTCTTACACATTTTTTTCCGTAAACAGTTGCAATTGTTAACTCCCCTTTTCTTTCTTTTTTTTCTATTTGATTGCCTGCGTATGATATTATAGCGAACAAATATGAATAATCACGACCGACAGCCCTCTAACTTAGAAGATGGATACTAATAATTTACCATTTTAATGATGGCCACTATTAACATCATCTTCACCAAAAGTCGCTCGTAGCTCGAGGGCTGTCCGAAGCCTATGGTCGCACGCCTGTAAATATTTCCCCATAGGCCCCTGTGTTAAAAATGGAATTTGATAAATTCATGAAAAAAAAGTGTTTATAATGACACCATTGAAACTTTTGTATTTAAGAGTTCATACATTATTCTTTAATTGCTGAAAATATGAAGGGGGTTTTTTCAGCATTTTTTTGCGGTAGAGGGGCTGAATCTCAGACTAACAAAAACTTGGTCAAAGCTCCAGTAGTTGTAAGGCTTTTTGCCACACTAATAAAGTCCCCTTGAAATCCACCTGGGACCAACTGCTGCTCTCTCATGGGACTGATCTAAACCAGTAATTATCCCTCTCTATGCACATATGAAACACAGTGTTCAACTATGTATCTCTGATTTTATATGAATATTTTTTCAACTATGATGTCATCTTTGGTACGGGTTGGAGGAATCTCTGAAAATGACCGGAGCTATTTACAGGCGTGCGGCCCTATACGCTCGTAGGTGACTGACGCGAATAATCTGAAGAGATTGAAGAGCGCCATCATACTAATTAAGAACCAACCAACCAGCTTTCCGACAATTCGCTTTACCCGGGTGTCCCAGAAAAAGCAGAACGGCTGATTTTCAGTACTTTACCTTCGAAAAGCATGTAATTTTTCTACATCATTGGATACAGCATCCTCTATCGAGAAGAATGATACCAATACCATTGGATTTGGTGAAGTAATTTTTATTCTAAGCCCATGTCTTAAAATACAGTCATTTTCGAATTTTGGGCGAGAGATGAGAGCAAAATTGTGTCGGGAAGGCCTTTCATAGCACGATGTTTGAGGGAAGCCCATTGATGAATGTAGATGACAAAACATGCCATATGAAAGGCCATTCCCGACACAATTCTCCTCTCATCTGTAGCAAAAAGTATGCAAAATTTGAAAATTACTGTATTTTTTTAAAGGCATAGAATCAAAATTACTTCACCAAATTCAATGATCTTGGTATCATTTTCTTTGATGGAAGATGCTTTAGCTATTGGTGTAAACAAAATATCAACATTTTGAGGATATATAAAGTACTGAAAATCCGCCGTTCCGCTTTTTCTGGGACACCCAGTATACGGCGACAGTTACCCCTGGGTTTATTCGTCAAAAACTAAGAATGTGATAATATCAATAATAATCTGTATTTCCTAGCGCCTAGTACATCTCTTAGATGTCTCTAAGCGATTTACAGAAATATCATTACCTCGGTCATCGGATTCAGGCTTGCCCGCACGCAATATTCTCCACTCCCTGGGAAGCATTCCAGCCAGGCGCCTTTTGCAGGCGCTCACAATGCTAAACAAATCACAATGACTTTCGCATCCTACCGGGTACCCACTTAACAACTGGGTGGAGAGTGGCAAATTGTAGATTCATGTCTTGCCAAAGGACATTAGTGCCGTGCGGGATTCGAACTCGAACCACGAGATCCAAAATCCATGGCATATCCACTAGACCACGACACCTCCATGGGGTTTGTGTTGTAATCGGGGGTTTTGGGCTGGGTTGATAAATAAGGGTGTAGGATTAGGTAGTTGACAGTCATAATCTTCGGATTTGACTCTATGTTGGCAGTCCATCATCGTACCTGTCGCCAAGAAAGTGCTCCGACCTTCTCGGGGGGGGGGGGGCGGGAATCGACAGTTATTCAAAGCTTTTTTTTTTTTCAGAGTTAGTGTCAGGGTTGCAATATTATTGATGTTAGGTTTAATGGAAATTGTGACGGTTGGTTATAAGTGTTTGGTCTAAGGTTGCTGTTAGGAATATCATGGTAAGTAAAGCACTGTACACAGTTGACACATCGTGGAGCTTGTCGCCGGGGAGGTCCTCCGACATAATAGTGCTCCAGCCACATTTTTACTCCGAGGCATAATTCGTCATTAAAGATCAAATGTTGTAGTTGCAATTTCATGATTATGACGGTTTACGACAGGGTGACCAGACGTCCCGGATTTTAAGGGACAGTCCCGTATTTGTCCCATTTTGTCCCGCGTCCCGTACGACCCTCCCCGGGACGCCGTTTTGACCCGTATTTCAAACTTATTGTTGAAATAATGGAATATTTAGCCAAAAGTAGATGAATAAGATATACCACATACATAAAATGATCATGCAGTTCTAAGTAGAAAATGTCTATATTCTTTGCTAGCTCATTTCGCTCGCTCGTTAAGTCTTGATTATTCATTACCTGCAAAAAACAAAAAAAAACATAATAGCCCTTCCCGCTTTTGTATAGCTTTGGGCAAGGCCTCACGCGCTGCTTGTCTGCCAAACAGGGTTTGTAAAATAGACTAAACAGTGTGAATTTATGGCAGTGATCAGTGGACCGAGCCGCGTCAGCGGCGAGGCCTTTGCTAACTTGCGGAGCTCATGCATATGCATGAGGGTCTTGCATATACAGCAGCTAGCGACGATCGTGACCAATCGTACCTGTTTTAACCGCGGTGTGTTATATGGATTCGTTCATTGAATTACGGGGGGATGGATATTCAAATGTACTAAATAATGAATAATATTTAGTTCAATTTTCAATAATACAGATAGATTTATTAAAGGAAATAAATAATTGTGACCAGCTGTATTTACTATTTTGCTAAATAAGTAGATCTATCGTACAATTTTCCTCTCTCCTTTTTCATTTCAAACTACGCATAGTGGTTCGCGCGATCAGCTAGTCGATTGTTATTGTACAACACGTCGAACGTTAGGCACATGTGAATAATAAATATTCATAAGTTCTCTCGAATTGTCTACTCTGATTGGTGTATCGGATTCGAACGGGCGGTTTTAGAGGCTTTCTCGGTAAGCTACTTTGCATCTAATTATCTACCGATTCGGTAACGGAAATATAATACAGAACAAAAGAAATAAACTACAACAACCACTCAGGTTAGTAAAGGCCTCGTGCTGACGAACCTCTAGCCTTTGGGCAAGGCCTCACGCGCTGCTTGTCTGCCAAACAGGGTTTGAAAAATAGACTAAACAGTGTGAATTTATGGCAGTGATCAGTGGAACGAGGCGCGTCAGCGCCGAGGCCTTTGCTAACTTGCGGAGCTCATGCATATGCATGAGGGTCTTGCATATACAGCAGCTAGCGACGATTGTGACCAATCGTAACTGTTTTAACCGCGGTGTGTTATATGGATTCGTTCATTAAATTACGGGGTATAGATATTCAAATGTACAAATTAATGAAGAATATTTAGTTCAATTTTCAATAATACAGATAGATTTATTAAAGGAAATAAATAATTTGATGACTAGCTGTATTTACTATTTTGCTAAATAAGTAGATCTATCGTAAAACTTCCCTCTCTTCTTTTTCATTTCAACCTACGCATAGTGGTTCGCGCGATCAGCTGATCGATTGTTATTGTACAACACGTCGAATGTTAGGCACATGTGAATAATAAATATTCATAAGTTCTCTCGAATTGTCTACTCTGATTGGTGTATCGGATTTGAACGGGCGGTTTGGGGGGCTTTCTCGGTAAGCTACTTTGCATCTTATTATCTACCGATTCGGTAGCGGAAATATAATACACAACAAAAGAAATAAACTCCAACAACCACTCAGGTTAGTAAAGGCCTTGGTGCTGACGAACCTCCAGCCACGGATCACAGTTATCGTGCGATTAGTCTATGTATTCAGGCGCGTTTAGGGAAATAACAGCACCAAGTGCCTTGGCTAAAGGCTAACGAACCTCCGGCCACGGATCACAGTTGTCGTGCGATTAGTCTATGTATTCAGGCGCGTTTAGGGAAATAACAGCACCAAGTGCCTTGGCTAAAGGCTAGCTTTTGTACTTCACTAGTAGTAGAAATA
This sequence comes from Echinometra lucunter, assembly GCA_029962745.1. Taxonomy (NCBI): domain Eukaryota; kingdom Metazoa; phylum Echinodermata; class Echinoidea; order Camarodonta; family Echinometridae; genus Echinometra; species Echinometra lucunter. Next base: position 25,480,907 of record CM057153.1, read on the forward strand.
TACGCAAAGTACAATATTTCACTAAACAAAGACTCTTGAGCTGGGGTATTAACTTCATTCAAGATCCATATAAATGGCTTGACATCTTCAGCGCCAATTATGAGAACAATTGAACAATTTCTGAAGCGATCCTTAATTCTATTTTTTTTTGGGGGGGGGTACGAAATATCTGAAAACCACCGAAGTCTAATCACTGTGAGTACCAACTTCAGTATCTCTTTTCTCAGGCCAAGGCCACCCTTTGAATGGTAAAGCAAAAACAAAAACAAAAACAAAAAAACAAAAACAAAAACAAAAAAAAAAGTAATCAGCAAGAATTTTGGCACCCTTTCCCTCTCCTGTCTTATAGGCCTACTTCTGTGAAAATTTTGATCCGCACCTTGGAATCATAAGTGCCCATCATGTATTTTCTGTCAACCTGCCTTATAGAAGTATGTTGAAAATATCATTTTATGAGCTTAACAAAACTCAGTATACTGACTTACATTGCGATATGAGTCCTATGTTCTTTGCATGTCTACAAAATTACCCAACCATAAATCTATCAACGAACACAGCTTCCTCTAATTTGAAAAGAATCGGGAAAAGAATACACGACTTGGATCTAAATTTACATCAAAATTAACATCTCATCAATGGGAAGAGGTGCAGAAATTAGTATCAATCCCCTTCCTGTCATTTTTTATAATCACCATTCCCATAATGGAATTCCGCAGCTGACTGTGTTGGTTTAGACGGACGCCAATGAAGATGATTCTCATAAATTTTGCTCGCTCGCTGCGCTCGCTCACAGTACTATTATGATTTGTGTTTTGAAGTCAAGACCCAACAAAGTCCCGTATTTCAGTATTGAAAATCTGGGTTTGACCCTCTCTTCCTTTTTTGAACTTTATATTGTTATTTGTGTTTCGGGCGAGCCCGCCACAAGCTCTTGCTTCAGGGAACTCGCCCTAGCTATTCCATATATTGCTTATTCTACTGTAAGATATCAGTACACACATAAACTGTAAAATTCTTGAAAAAGAATTTTGTTAAATCATGAAATTCACTGGAAGAATATAAATGTTTATTTAAATCATTTAAACTGAAATTGGGTTGAAATGAACAGATAAAGTTGTTGGTCAATGATTTGGTTAATTACTTTAGGCAGTTTAACATACCAGGGAAGTGTTTCGTAAAGCTACGCATGACTTTGCGAACGACTTGAATATGAAATGCCAACTGGGATGCTCGCAGTTTTCCCTGACGTTTTAACAAACTGTTACTGCATTTGCTGTAATCTTAATTAAATCGTAGCAAAAAAATATAGTTCGCAACAAAATTTTTTTTAAACAATAGTCATGTTAATCTACGTCTGCATAAATTTCACCTTTAGATGATGTGATTTTTAATGATTGAGAATCCCATTTGGCTTGAAATATTCAAGTTTTCTTGTAAAGTCATTCGAAACTTTACGAACGGCTTTATGAAACACCCCAGAACATGCATGCGCCGTACACATGGTACATGGTGTCGCACAGAACGCAGTGAACCCACAAGTATTTATGGCTTGCTGTTTACATAGGAACTGTGACGTCACGGCACCAAGTTCTGCCTCTGTTTAATAATTGGAAAAGTATTATCTAGTTATGGTTACAAAAATAGGACTGATGTTATGAAGGATAGGTTCGATATGCTTAGATGAACATATCAATATGTTCGGATCTTGTTTCATACTGATCTTCTCTATTATAGGCAAGAACTATAGGAACAAGGATACTCATTAAGATTTCTAGATATATGGGCGTGTTGATTTTGGTTTCTCTTTATAAGCAGCACATCCGGTATCATGACTAAACAAAAAAAAATGTTAGCTGAGGTAACTGCATGTTTCCATGTAATCAAACCGGATATCTTTTTATTTCATAATATTTGCACTGGCGAGTGGGATGGGGGAGGGTACTGCACAGACGACCCGTCCCTCCTTTCAGGGGCGGCGCTACAAGGGGGGGGGGGTCAAGGGCGACCGCCCTCTATGTTTTTTTTCAAGAGACAAAAAAAAAAAGACTGAGAGAAAAAGAAGAAAGAACGGCACGGGAAAAGAGAGGGTTGGGTCATGTAACTATAATACCCCGTAAATAAACTCACATATGGGTCATCTTGCCCCTTATCGAAATACCCTGGCGCCGCCCTGCCTCATTTTAAACTGAATTGGCATATACCCTATATTATTCGAAACAAAGTAAACAAAGCCCTTTAATGCACCTTTATGAAATCCCAGATTCGCCCTACAATGTAAAAAAAAAAAAAACTTTTTTTTTACAGTGAAAAAAATACAGATCAAACATGTAAAGTAAAAATACAGCGGATCGTCTGTAAATCTAATATGGCTGTTGTAAAAATACAACAAATTTGTTGTGAATATAATATACAGATTTAATCTGTATTTCCAAAGCGGTTCATGAGTAAACATACATGAAACTGTCATTAAATACACATTGTGTGCAATTTTACACTTCAAGTTGTTTAAAAATGGTAATTGTACATCTTGTTGTTTTACTACAAGTTTTCCGTAGGAAAACAACCAGATGTAAAATTACTGCTGTTAAATTACTGTTGTTAAACAATTTGAAGTGTAAAATTCACTGGCGTGGCTAGGATTATCTTAGTAGGGAGGCACCAGAAACATTTTTGTTGGCACTTACACACACACCCACACCTCCACCTACTCTCTTTTTTTTTTGTTTTAAGAGATATTTTATTTCCTTCCTCTCATACAGCAATACATAAAATTAGCAAATTAAATCATCAGTGTACAAGACATATTCATGAACAGTTAATCATATATATTTAGATTCATCAATTGATAAAAAATAACCAACTTAATTACATCAACTCAAAGATCATAGAGAAATCTCAAATTATATTATGCAATATCCTTTTTTCTTCAAATAAAACAGGTTAAAACAACAACAAAAAAGAGGAAGGTATATAAGATTACATTACCTAACGACGTCATCACACCCACTTCCCACTCTCACCGTCGCATACGTATACACACACACACACACACACACACACACACCCTCACGGAGCGCGAGCACCCACACACAACTTGCACACCCTATCTAACCCTGACGAGCTGACTCAGCCATTTTCAGCGAGTGAAGCGAGAAAGCAAATTTTGAAATCCTCACTTTTTTTCTTTCTGCCCCATTTCAGTATTACTTTTCCTTTTTTTTACCTGCTGAAGGTGAGATACTTGAGCTTTATTATTTTGGGGGGCACCTTGAGGCACACAAAACACGTGCCCCCGTGCTCCCATAGCTACGCCTCTAGTGAAATTACCCACAGTGTGTTGTTTGATCAACGAAACCTGTAATTTTACAGCAAAAAGATCCTGTAAACTTAATTTAAGATTGTTTCCCCACGTTTCTCCTTTTTTGGGGGGGGGGGGGGAGGGGGGGGGGGTAAGCGATTTTCCAAAGTAGGCTAAACATGTGACCCTTGTCTCCTTTTTTGTTCACACTGATGAATGATGGGTACTGGATGGCTGTATCATTTTTATTTTACTGTTAAAAGGAAGATAATAATTGCTCATTAATATTCATATCGGCCCTCATGGATATTCATGATCGACCATAAACATTCAAAATTTGCGAAAATAGATAAATATCATTTGATATTTTGGCATTTATACATCGTTAACATTTTAAACCGCAGTTCCAAATGTATTTGCATTAATGATGTAATATATAATTCGAACATGAAATTATGAGCAGGCATTTGGAAATCGAATTAGAAAGTTGCAGTCTGTAACCGTTTTTTAGCAAGAAATGCAATGTAGTCCCTATATGACAAAGTAAATACTGCGAATCAATAGCTAGGTATAGGATGTAGGATTATAGGAGTAGGGTGTTAGGATAGGAACAGGATTAGATTCTGATAATTAGCTCTATGTGAGCTGTGACTTTAATAATTCCGGTGATATGTCAGTTATGTTTTTTTTTTTTTTTTTTTTACTGAATGCCTAATGTGAAAAAAACGAGAACCTGTAATTTTACAGACAGAGTATGTATTTATACATCTTCACCATGTTCACTGTATTTTTACATTATGCTGGTGTTATTCTAATCAACATACAATTTGTAACTAAAAAATACAAACAATGCTTGTAAAATGAAATAACAACCAACCTGTATTTTTACATCAAATTTATGGCGACTCTGCTGACATCAGATTTGATGTAAAATTACAGAGATTTTCTTTTTACAGTGTATGCGTGTGTCATGAGGTTTATTTCTCATGCATAGCGAACCTATATAGTTTCAAACATCAATCCAATCTAAACTTTGGGTTGTTGATTTTTTGTGGTTTTTTGTGTGTTTTTTTGTTGTTGTTTTTTTTTTTGTGAAAAAAATACAACCAAAGCCATTAATCTAATCTCATTAAGTTTCATTAGTATTCAAATAAATGAATGTATTGTATTCAAAGAAGTATTCAAAACTTTGAGTTTTTTGTGTGTATTTGTTTTGTTTTGTTTTGTTTTCAATTACCTTTTCAAAGAAAGGGTAATAGTGAAATTTAAAAAAAAAAATAGACAGTGTAAATTAGCACAGACTGGACGGTGGTTCAATAATGAATTGTATTCGGTTCATTCATTAATTTCCTTCCATTGCTTTCTTTTTAGAATAGAAATGAAAAAGTTCGGAACCCTGTATCCTAAAGGAAATGAAAAATATTGAAAGTGAGGGCATTAAACATAAAATCACCGAATTGTACTGGAAGTAATGGTAACGATTTTGTAAAACACTGTGTTAACATTCGTAGAAATATATTAATCGTTTCTTTTATTTCGGATCAATATGCACTACCAAAAGACTGTTCTAACTACGTCAGTGCTCGTCAATTGTGTACATATCTGAATGGAGCCTAAGAGCTAAATTGATTAGCTTTCCGTCCTCAAATCGGCAACAATTCTTTTTATTCTCCACTCCTACATTGTTGGAAGAATAGCATGGACCGATATGAATGAAAGATTAACAGAAATATTGCCAATTTGGACATGAAAACAGTGATTAATAATTTTACACTGAGTTGCCAAATTAAGGAGTTTAATGGTTGGTTACAATTAGATCATTCTCATTCCAGAACAACACAACGCATTGCAATGGAAAGTGGACTCAAATTTTTAGTGAATTTTTCTCTTTCTGCTCATTGATAATGCATAATTCCTAGTATTCTAGATCCAGAGATACTACAAAAGTGTCACTGAAAGCTGACACTATACTGCTATCGGTTAACTAATTAACAAACACAACTGCATGTTCACACAACATAATGGCGTACTCAGTGAGGTTCTTTTGAAAGGGCTTTGCCCTGACTTTTTATTTATTTTTTTCTCTGTTTGTCCGTCTGTTGTTTGTACTTTTACGGAAACATGGGGTCATGAGTGATTAAAACTGACTCTGACTAAAATAACGTAGTGTTCCCGTACCCATCAATTACTTCAGTTAAAACTATTTCTGTGGTCAGTGGTGGTGTAACTATAGCCTACAAAATTGTTTCTGTGGTGTAACTATACAAAACTGTTTCTGTGGTAAAATTGTAAGGGAATGCCAAGGGCATCATGCATGTTGCTTATATCTTTGCTAGTTTGTTTGTTTGTTTGCTTGCTGTTCGTTTGTTTATGTTGATGACTTTATTTTGTATCTCCAATATGTATATGTTTATCATGCATGTAACCAGAACAAATTCTGATGATATGGACAATGAAGACATTGAACTGAATGAATTGAATGGAATTAAATCCTATATATGATAGGGTTACACTATACTGGCTGACCCCTTTAGCGCTAGCATGATATTTATTTGGTTTACGGATGAATAGCTTCTCCATTGTGTATCCTTTGCTAGCTGCTATTGTGGAGAGTCCCACGAATAAATACCATTTCTACGTACAAATAGTTCGTCACCGATAGTTGGCAGTTTTCTGAAAATTTGTACTTGAGCCTCATCTTCACGCGCAACAATGACTTCTGACTATAACCGATTGTCAAAGGAATGTGATAGATGTAAAGTCGTCTGCTGCTCCCGCCCCCTTGTCTGCCGACCTAAACATGCTAAATGAGGGAATATCTTCCTGTTGTTGGGTGTTCCGTCGAAAAAACCGCCGATTTCTACTGAAATGATATTTGCTGTTTTCGATTCGATTTATCAAGTAAAATGGCGTTGAATTTAGGGAGTTAGTATCTGTTCCCTAGCGATATTCCCGTTCGGCTGTTTGTTCGGGTACATTTTGTAAATATTGATCTGGGGAGAAAGGTCTGCTTTCAGAACAAATTGGTGTGCTACACAAAGCTTGGAGAGTGTATATTTACATTCAGACTGTTTTCGAGGCGAGGGGATAGATTCACACGGTACGTATCAAACACTTCGGTAATTTGGGTGTCATTATTGTGACATTGTAATGTTGGATACTTGCTGCAAATCGGTTTTTAAAAGTATCTTTCTTCGGTTTATTTTTAGCGCTATAGAATTCACTTTGCATTGAGGGAGGGAGAGAGAGAGAGAGTGAGAAGAAAATAGGGAGGAAATGAAAGAGACGAGAAGGAGAATTAGTTAGGAGGTGGTAGAAAACAATTCACGCTGTTATATGTAAAAACGTAATAAACTAAAAACACCGTTTTTCAAACAAAAGAACATCGACCGTAACTTACGGGTAGTACAAGTCCAATATAATTCTATTACATAACACTCGTTCTTTAGGGGTTATACTGTGATTATATTCCATCTATTTGTGTGGTACCAACACATCATCACCATATGCCTTCATGTCTGACTTATATCGATCTCATTATGCACGTATAAAGAAGCCACAACATGCACCGCTTGTGAAAACCATGCACCGGCTATACGTTTCACGTGAGCGTCTACGTGGTGACGATGACCAATTGAGTTCTTTTGTGTGAGAAGAAAATGGACTGGACAAGTCATCCCGTCTTTTATGCAGATTCACTGAAAATGACGTACCATATGGAAAATGACGTCAACAATGAAATGGAATAAAAGAATTATAAAATGACATAGCAATGAAAGAGGAGGGGCAATAATGTGGTGCGTTTGTAATACAATGACCTATAATAATGAAAGTCAATTAAGACTATTATAAGTATTGTCAGACTGTCAGTGATATAAGAAATTATGTCACAATGGAATTGAACAATGAAGGTACAAAATATTGTGATAGTAGTTTAAGAGTTGTAATTTGGTTTTAGGTAGAACTTGAATATACATGTACTGTTTAGAATGCGTTCATTACATGCACATTCACCCAATAACATGCAGAACAGGAACTCCTCAAACATTGTCAAACTTCCCTGTTTAACAAGAATTGTCATGAGTCATTTCATGCAGTAATTATTTTTTTCATACATGTAGGTGATCATAATGGCATTTTTTTTTCCATTTTGCTCAGTGCGATGACAAGTTACACTGGTCTGTATCTGTTCATACAGCTACATGGCAACCATGTCTGCATGAATCTTTAGTAGGGTCCATGGTGAAACAAAACAAAAACAGTCAAAATAACAATGATGAGTTGAACTTCTTGGAGAATATACATGGCTCTTCTCCATTCAGCCCATAGCTCCGCCGATTCATAATGTACATTATACGTGTGAGGACATGATGGTATATATTGGTGAAGGCTTTGGATCTCATAAACAAGAGGTCCTCGATCGGCATTACATAATCATCTTGTGCAACGGTGACCCACACTCTTCCAATCCCCAAAAGTGCCCCTTTTGTCCATCAAAAATGCTTCTTTTTAAACCTGTTCATTGCCCCTTTTTCTTCTTACATGCATGGGCCCATTTTCTTCTTCTTCTTCTTTTTTTTTTTAAATAAGTACCCTTTTTGTGCTCTATAAGTTCCCTTTCCACTTCAGACAATTTGTCCTCCTTAAACTTATATGTATCCCCTTTTTATGCCTATAAGTGTTTCTCATTTTTTTTCTTTTTAATAGCGTTCTTTTCCCTGTATAGAAATGTTCCTCTTGCACTTAAAATGAATTTCCTTTTTGAAATATGATAAGTGCCCCATTTGACTGCCCCTTTTCCTTTTTTATAGTGCAGTTTACCTTCTGGTGTATAAGTGTCATTTATAAACCTATGAGAAAAGCCCCTTTGACTAAGAAGAGTGCCAGTTTTGAAAAAATGATAAATGCCCCATGTGCTTCTGATAAGTGCCCCCCCCCCCCTTTCCCTATCATAATTATCTAGTATATACAGCTATGTCCCATTTCTCCTTTTGTTAACGTACGATAGGTGCCGGTGCCTTCTTTCTCTGTTAATGCCCCTTTTGTTTCTAGTAAGTGTCCATTTTCACTCGGGCAACAACTTTTAAAAATTTGATGCATTAACATGATTTCTGATGTGTCCTTTTTCATTTGTATTAAGTGCCATTTCTCCCTACAATAAGCGCCCTTTCACTTCTGATGGGTGTAACGTTTGATACTCCTACTACTGCTACTACTACTACTACTACTAATAATAATAATAATAATGATGATGATGATGATGATAATGATGATGATGATAATGATAATAACAATGATAATAATGATGATAATATCAATACTAATACTACTACTACTACTACTACTACTACTACTACTACTACTACTACTAATACTAATACTACTGCTAATACTAATACTAATACTAATACTAATACTAATACTAATACTAATACTAATACTAATACTAATACTAATACTAATACTAATACTAATACTAATACTAATACTAATGCTAATACTAATACTAATACTAATACTAATACTAATACTAATACTAATACTAATACTAATGATATAACAATAGCGGGTTCTTGTATAGTGCTCATGTCTGTTAGAATTGACACTCCAGGGCCCCGTAACACAAAGTTTAGCAAATGATCGTACGATTGATCTTTGCGATTGATTGCATTGACCACTATGTGCAATCAATCGACAAAAATTTATCGTACGATCAATCGCTGTTAAGTGTCGTCGCCCATTTGTGTATGTTTTGAAAGGGATAGCTTGTCCATTTTCTGTTCTGAGAGCAGTAGATATCCTGACCCGATCATGTCTGTAACAATGAAGAAGACAAAAGGCCAAAGGAAACAAATTGCCATATTGGGAGTGGGGGTAAATCAGTGATCGAAATAATAATACTTTTTCATATTTCTGTACTGTACATTTCATGATCACACAATCAATTAAGGCAAATGGCACACCACTGTAAAGAGGAATAATCAAGCTTTTCAAATATGCCAGATTATTTTTCATAGACCAGTAACCAAAAAGACAGCATCCCTCAAAATTGGATTGCAGAACTTTTGTTGAGGGGATTAGTGTAGCAGCAGTGAATCCCTAACATACTACAGAGCAAGATGTCTTTTGGTGATTGGTGCACTTTAAATTTCAAATTAAAACGTAGCTAAAGATTTAAGATCATAATTCTCAAAAACTCAAAACTCTTCGATTTCTACCTTTCAGTGTTTTGTTCGACCTATCTGTGCGTAAAATTGCATTCTTATTTGAAGGCCAATTTTGGCAAAGTGTGAAAAAAAAACTCACCATAGCAAAACCAAGCCCTTGACACAACACCACCACTGAGGTGTGCCTCTCCAACAAGTCAAGACATAACAAGTATAATACTACTTTTTTCACATTGTTATTACATAATGTATTTGGTGAGCAGTTCCATTTTTATGCATATAGGTTCTGCTTCACTCTGTCAAAGTTACTAGTAAACAATGACATCTTCGACAGAAAACAATTTATCGTCTTTCCTTAGGCTATGAATTTCTTCTAAGAAGAAGGGGAAAAAAACCCAACCCGGATTACCTGAAAAGCCCTTTAAATGTATTGAGGGGACAAGAAATGAAGGATTAGATTCTGTCCCACCGAACCTATCTGGCTGGACCAGTTTGTTATCCCGTTTTTTATCCCGTGTGTTTCCTTTGGAAACGTCTAATTATTCATGCATCTATAATTTAAAAGTTCGAGAACTGTCTCCTCAGTGGGATTTTCTTGATCAAAAAGTTCCACTTTAGCACTCGAAATGCATGCCTTGGATTGGCTTTTAACTTGATGTGATAAAACAACACCAAACCTGTAAGGCGCACGCGTATCCACGTAGATGCGAAATATTTATAGATTACATTTGAGAAACACTGAGAAAATGAAAAAAAAAAATGCTTTCCTACTATCCCACCAAGACTGCATAGCCTTCAAAGTTGTTTTTGTCACACATCTGTCAATAAACTAAATTTTATATCCCATTTATTTCATAAAACCAATAAATTTTTTATTCCCCTTGAGAAAGCCCGGGGGTTGCCTCTAATGGGGCAAAGGTGTGTAACACAAGACGACCAAAGATCTTTGCTATAACGTTTTCCCACCCCCTCCTTTCCTTACCATGCTTACCGACCTTAGTTATGGTCACACGATAGTCTTCACACTTTAAGTTTACTCTCGGCTTCTACAAGTAAATCGTAAGGTTATCCTTTAGTTCAGATTGTAGTTTCAGTGTGGACTATAACTATAAATATAACTATTCGTGGTTTCGTAACTTCATTTTTTTTACTCGTAGTTTGAAAACCACCAACGAGCTATAATGGTAAAAGCCGAAACTACGAGCTATTAGTCTTGAGGTCATTCGTGATGATACTTTGCAAAAACACACCCTCTCTATATGTTTTGATACTCAAGCACAATTCCAAGTAAAAAAAAAAAAAAAACCTTCGAGTTGAGCCTAGTCTTGCTTTGCCAGTCCCTAGCTGTATCAGAAGCAGCTATACAGACAGGGAATATGGTAGTCTTACACATCAGACATTTCGTTTGCATTTCAAGTGACAAGCATTTCGGCCTCCAAACTACTGCGAAACGGACGCAGACTAATCTAATGACTTGTAGTTTCGTAACTTTGAGCGGTCGTTGTTTCTGTCCCATACCCCACTCGTGGTTTGAGGACCGTTGTTCAAAACTTTTTAGGTTTCGCTAACTTAAAATTTCAACACTGCAACGGTATTTGCGAACATGAACGAACTGTTTGAGTTTGTTGACATGAACCCCAAAGGGCGTCGCTAGACCTTTTTTCAGTGGGGGGGGGGGGGGGGTATAGGCCACTGATTGCCGACAAACAATGCCATCGATTACCGACGACCAACGTCTATAAATTCTACCATATAAAGCCCACTACGCATGTTCAATTGTGTGCCTCTATCATACGATGTATTTTCCTTCGTCTTTCCTACACATTTCAGTCCATTTCAGCAAGATTTAGTGACTTTTATATGAGCGAGCGTAGCGAGCCAGGAAAAAATATATACTCCTTTTCATTTTAGAAGTGATAATTCTTCATCCAAATACCTGATGGGCATATACGATATCTAAATTATATATTTGGTCACTTTGCTTGCAGAATTCATTCGCTTTCCGAAACCATCCTGTATCTAAATATTATACGAGCGAGCGAGCGAGGAAAAATTTAGGCCTTTATTCTCCTTTTCATGGTAGAAGTGATGATTCTTTATCAAAATACAAGACTATAAGATATCTAAATTATACATGTACATTTGGTCACCTCGCTTGTCGAATTCGTTTGCTTTCCCAAACAATCTTGTATCAGCGAGAACAGCAAGCGAGAAAAAAAAAATATATGTTCCTTTTCATGGTGGAAGTAATAATATTTCATCGAAATACACGACGGGCCTATATAAGATTTCTAAATTATACATGTATATTTGGTCAATTCGCTTACCGAATCCTATCTGTCAGTGCTTTCCCAAAACATCTTGTATATTTAAGTATTATACGAGCGAGCACAGAGAGCACAGCGAGCGAGGAAGAATATAGATACTGCTTATCGCGGTAGAAGTGATAATTCTTCATCATAATACACGATGGACCTGTAAGATATCTAAATCATATATTTGGTCACCTCTCTTGCCTAATTCATTCATCAAAGACCATCCTAAATCTTAATATTATACGAGCGAGCGCAGCAAGCGAAGAAAAAATATAAATACTCTTTTTCATGGTAGAAGTGATAATTCTTCATCAAAATACACGATAGAATTAACTATGAGATATCAAATTTGGGTCACCTCGCTTGCCGAATTCGTGTGCTTGCTCAAACCATCTTGTATCTAAATATGATACGAGCGAGCGCAGAGAGCGAGAAAAAAAATATATATACTCTTTTTCATGGTAGAAGTGATAACACTTCATCAAAATACACGATAGAATTAACTATGAGATATCAAATTTGGGTCACCTCACTTGCCGAATTCGTGTGCTTTCCCAAACCATCTTGTATCTAAATATAATACGAGCGAGGAAAAAATCTATGTACTCTTTGTTATGGTAGAAGTGATGATTCTTCATGAAAATACACGATGAGCCTATAACACATCTAAATTATATATCTGGTCACCTCTCTTGTCTAATTTATTCGCTTTCAGAGACCACCCTGTATCTAAATATTATACGAGCGAGCGCAGCGAGCGAGGAAAAATATATATACCCTTTTTATGTTAGAAGTGATAATTCTTCATCAAAATACATGATGGGCCTAAAGATATCTAAATTATATATTTGGTCACCTCACTTGCCTAATGTGTTTGCTTTCCGAAAACATCCTGAATGTAAATATTATACGAGCGAGCGCAGCGAGTGAGGAAAAATATACACTCTCTTTCGTGGTACCAGTGTTATTTCGTCATCAAAATACACAAGCAAATAAGCCGAATATGACTCTGTTTGGGCACCCTACCTCTCTTTTCTTTTTCCCTCCTTCCTCTTCCTCCTCCCCTCTCTCTCTCTCTCTCTCTTTGCCGACAGCGATCGCGAATTTTCCGACAAGCATTTTGAATGGGGGGGGGGGGGGGGGTTCACACCCCCTACCCCCCTTTAGCGACTCCCCTGTGAACCCCCCCCCCTCCCAACGGTTGTTGTTTTTATTTGGATCAAATATCACTTCTGTCAAATCGGATCAGTCTGTTATTCGTCCTGCAGCTTCACAAAATCCATGTACAGAGCTTTAGGGATATATAAAACGTTTATGGGGGAGATGTTCTTCTTGTCTTTATGGCTGTCCTTTGTTGTTTTGTTTTGTATTTTCGATTATTTTTGTCCTTTCTTTATGTTGCTTAGTTTTTGTTTTTATTTTTTGTTCTGGTTTTGTTTGGGTTTTTTTTTCTCTTTTTTTTTATAGGCCTGAATTCCTTACTCTGTTTCTAGATGCCATACGCGGAAATAAATTCTCTTTCAAATGAAGGATACCTCCATTACAACTACAATAATACTGTTTAAACTTTGTCTCTTTTTCTGTGAACTGTATCCGGTCTTTATTGAGTTTATAATTGGTTTCAAAGATCCTAGATTGGCACAGCCACCCCCCCCCCCCTCCCCCACGCTGAAACTCCAAATGTCATATCCTATAAAGTACATCCCAAAACAATATGCCCTTTTCAAATTTTCTCTCTGAGAGGCATTTAAATATGCTTGTCAGAAATTCTTCAACATCCTGAACATGGTACGAAAAAGTTTAATAACCATTTTCACTGTTGTTGCCTGTCAGAAATCTTTGAAACCTGAGTGGTCTATGTTACGTATACAACCCTAAAATCAAGTAAACATCAAATGCATCTTATATTTGTCTCCGTTCTTGTCATCTTTTGTAATTGTGCTTGTCAGAACTTTTTTTTCAGCGTTCTTCCTCCCTCCACATCCCTCCTATTTCAAAAACGAAATCACGGATTCGCCTCTGTAATGTAAATCTATTACCACTATAACGATACTTCAAACCAAAGCAATGAAAGCCCTGGAACGTATTATGTACAAGCTTGATTTTGGTATTTGCTTTCTTTACAACTGTCTCTGCCAGTTTTATATATCTGGAGAAGACCTTCTTTCGGAGACTGGAACAAAATGAACAATGGATGAAATATAATAAGTTCAAAGTCTAGCCTGTCTTTGGTTATGTTATGATAGATCCAATGTTTATACTGAATGGTTGTGGTAGGAGAAAGGACAAGTCAACAGATCTTTTATGATGTATTTTTGGAAAGCAAATAAAAGCTTCATTTCGTAATAAAAAATACGGACCCTTTCCGTCTTAGTTACGCGAGGACAAAGTGGTTCTATTTTTCAAGAGTTCAAGAGGGCTTATTGGTAGGTTAGCGGACTCGTAACCTGGAGGCCCATGGATCCAACCGATGTGGGTTTGGGGCTTTTTGGCCCTTTGATAGGGCATTTACCCTCAGCTGACAAGACATTCGGACAGGAAATAAAGTCGTTGGCTGTTAGTAGTTCTCATCATAGTTTGTCCATGTCTATAATTCTGCTTTCTCATCATCAGCTACCTCATCATCATCATCATCATCATCATCATCATCATCATCATCATCAAAATCATCATAATCATCGTTGTCATCATCATCATCATCATCATCATCATCATCTTTTGGTCTTGCGAACAGACCATAGGAGCAGACGCGAAGGCTCAGTGGTAGAGTAGTGGTCTCTTAACTGGGAGTACCCGGGTTCGGAACCAATTGGGTGCGCTCATCATGCCCTTTGGTAAAGCATGCATTGATTCTCGATACCACGTCCCTCAGAAAGGAATTAAAGCCATCGGTTAACTGGTTGATTAATTTACAAGCATACACGTGCTTTCTTAGCAGTCATATCCACCATGTAACCATTAGTAATCATCATCATCATTATCAGCATCCTCATCATAACATCATCATCAACATCATCTCATTCTTATGAAATGTGTTTTATGCTATTTATTTAAAATATGACAGTATTGTGCCCTCTTGAATAAAAAGTTACAATTAAACGCAACTTGATTTTCAACCAATCAGAATGGAGTATTTGAGACTTGCGTTTATTTATTTTTTTTTGTTGTTGTTGAGTTGCGTTTAATCGAAACTTTTTATGCAAGAGGTTGTTGGTCTTGCAAAATTTGTCATATGATTTATAACTTTAAAAAACGAAATTAATTTGACCCAAAAAAATGAATGGAATCATCTTGTAATGTCTTCTTCGTTCATGGCTTTCACAAGCGCAGCTCATCAGTAGTGAAAAAACTACGGTCTACTTGTGCATAAGCATACTGTACAGCATCAACAGTGGCGCACTTGGCAGTATGTGCGTAGAAATAAGAGACCAATAAGTCTGTCATTACGCCTGAAAAGTTATAAACTAAACATTTTAAACACCACATATTGAGGAGATGAAAGAAGAAAAAATGATACGTTGTTCATGTTGTTCCTTGAGAATGCACTTCGCATGCTTCGGAGATGATTTTACGTTTTAGAGCCTTAAAATTATGCAGGGTATATCCAGGGGCGTAACAGGTACCTGTTATCAGGGGGGGGGGGCAGAGCCCAAAATTTCCCGGTAACTTGTCTATGTCTAGAATCTGTGGCGTAGCTAGGACTGCATTTTAGGAGGAGGGATAGTGCTCCACCGGCGTAAATCCAATTTGAAGAGTGGGGGATGAAAATTTTTCTTAACGATTTTTTTCCCTGTCACACACATTTTCATATCTATTTTGCGAGCGAGCGAAGCGAGCGTGCCAAAAATAACCACTCTTCTCGATTTTAATGGCATTTTCGGATGGTTATCCTAAGATTTTGATGAGCGAGCGAAGTAAGCGAGCCAAAAATAACCACTTTTTTTTTTGTTTTCAATAGTATTTTCAAATACAAATTCTAAAATATAATGGTTGTTTATGATAGATATTCAGAATTCTTACTTACTGATTAATCAAAATATATTTTCTTCCTTAAAAAGTGTGTCTGCATGGGGAGGAGGGGGGGGGGAATTTGTACACACCATCCCCCAAGTGGGGGTGATAGATCCCCCTACCCCTGGAATTTACGCCAATGTAGTGCTCCCTGGAGGGGAGGGTGCAGGGAGGGGGGAGTTTCCCCCCTCGCGCGGAAGCTCCGACGTTTCTTTGAATTATTAGATGTCGGTAATAAAGTCTATCTTCTGCGGCGTAACTAGGATTTCATTTTAGGAGGACGGTAGTGCTCCCTAGGGGGGTGGGTGCAGGGAGGGGGGAGTTTCCCCCTCCCGCGCAAAGCGCGGAAGCTCCGGCGTTTTTGCGCTGTCAGTTCCCGCGCTTCTTACGCTCTCTGCCTGTTATGGGGTGGGGGGCATATGCTTAGCCAAAATTTTCCCGGTAATGAAATCTAGAATCAGTGGTGTAATTCTCTGCCTGTTTTCGGGGGGGGGGGCAGAGCCGCAAATTTCCCAGTAACTAAGTCTAGAAATAGAATATGCGGAGGTGAGCCCGCACCGCGAGTTGCTTGTTGTGAAGCCCTTAGCGGGTGGGTCCAGGGTTCTGGCTTAGGGCCCCTGATGGGGGTCTACAGGGAAAGCCACTGCGGGGGAGTCCCCGGAAACTCCGGGGTTTTGGTACTAAATTTTCCATCATTTCTTTTGTTTCACTTTGCTTTCTTCTTTTTTTTTCTTTCCCTCTTTTCCCTCTCTCTCTTCTTCTTTCTCCCCTTTCTCCTTTTTTCTTTCCCTTTCTCCTTCTTCCTTTCCCTTTCTCTTTCTTTCTTTCCCTTTCTCCTTCTTTCTTTTCCTTTCTTCTTCTTTCTTTCCCTTTCTCCTTCTTCCTTTCCCTTTCTCCCTTCCTTTTTCTTCCTTTCCCTTCCTTTCATTTTTTCCCGGTGGTTTGGTGGATTTTCCCGCTGAAATCCTTCAGGGGGCACTCTGCCCCCCCCCCCCTGCCCCCCCCCCCCGGTTGTTACGCCACTGGGTATATCACGCTAAGAATTTGCCTATTAGCTCATAAATGAAAAAAAAGAAGAATTTGCCTATAAGCAAATTTATATGAAATAAAGAGCATCATATACGATGCTGGCAGTGCTCACGGTGTTATTGTTAGAGATTTAGGTTGGTGCATATCACAGAATGACACGTATTTTATTCAAGTTTCGATATTCAAGTGTTGCTCCTAACCTTCCCGGATAATAGTGATTTTACTCTCGGTGTTGCTATTTTCTAGCATACTTCTGGTATGACATATTTTTACGACCGTAGCCTATTCTGCCATGCTTGTTATGTTATGTTCTAATATAAATAATGACAACGATACCTAAACCAAACCACGTGATAGAATAAGTTCGTCCTTCATTTAGGGCCTACTGCATTTTCCAATCATTTTCTTGTGCGATTTTTCAGACTGACTGAAAGCTAGAAGTATACAGGCAAGATTGAAGGTACACAGCCAACCATGGCAGATCAAATACATGGCATACAGAATCCTGGCTTCGATGCGACCGAGGCAGCTCCCCACGAGGAATCGCCATCAAAAACTCGCCCAGTCGGGGTAGTTCGACCGGTACAACCCAGTGGTGCAGGTGTTGACGAAGCGTCGCTGAATCAGGCTAAAGTGGAAGATGGGAGCGAGGAGTCGTCGACATGTGGATGGGGTCCATTTAGGCCAAAATGTTTGCAGGTGAGTGATGTAATTATTACTGGCTATACAGGATTACCTTAAATTTTGAAAAATACTATTTTTTTCCATGGAAATTACGTGAGCTGAACTTCATTACACAATTCATTTCATTTGGAAACTAGATATTTAGATCAATAAATCAACCAATCGTAATCGATCGTATAACGCTTTTTTCATGAAAATGATCACACTACATTAATGTGATATATGTTTTTTCATCAATTTTATCAACAGGTGTCTCACGGAGAATGCGATAATATGGTATGCGCTATAGACCAATTTCACAACGCAAGAGGGCAGCAGACTGTTCGGCACAGTTCGACATACTGCGGTGGGCACTCCAACTTTTATAGTACACAAGTCAATAGCGCGTTATGTACATTCTTTCGATTTTTTGTCTATTTTGACCAGTACATGCAGATTTATTTTAATATTTGCAATGAGAAATTATCAGGGAAGTTCAGGTCGCAGCTGTGCGGTGCTCAAATGCCACAAGAATTAGAGAAAGTTTAAAAATTGGAAGCTAACTGAGTGCGAAATGCACTCGTTTTTGACTCATGAAGCCTGTTTGTGTGAGAAGCCGTACTCCCTACACAGGTTTCCGTAAGCAATGTGAAGGAATTCGTCGCCAGTGGGTAAAAACATCAACAGAAAGGACTTTGAAGTCAAGAAACATTATCATTATGTACTTTGGCGTAAAATTTAATGAGTGAAAACATGACTTTGTAAACAGGGTAAGATTTAGGGCTCCCGTTTACTACGGCTTCTATGCTGCAATCACTTTTACTGACAAAACTAAGTTGAAAAACTATCGAAAGTACAAAAATACATCATACCTTCATCCGTCAGATATGACCATTGTCTTACCTCATCTACCCATGTATCCATGCTTTATTTTATTGATCTAGAATAAAGTAAATGGAACAATATCGGGGCATATCTCATATCTTACATTCATTTTGTACACAGAGCCAATCGCGGTCAGCGCGCTTGCCCACCGCAGCAATGGCGTCGCCGATAGAGGGCCAAATACATAAACCGGAGGTGAAATTGGTCTATACAAAGAACCGATTATTTTCATTATCATTATCATAATTATATTATGTTGTTTGTATCATGGTTATTTTCATTATTATTACCATTATTATCATCATCATCATCATCATCATTATTATTATTACTACTACTATTATTACCTGATTACCATCATCATCATCATCATCATCATCATCATCATCATCATCATCATCATCATTACGATTATATCATTATCTTTACCTGACAACCTTAATTTCATTTTGCTTAGTGTTGCAACAGGCCCGTTGGTTTCCTCATCTTTGTCTGCATCTTCGGCTTCACCCAAGGGATGACCGTCAACGGCCTCGTCTACGTGGTCACCACCACGCTCGAACGCCGCTTCAACATCCCCAGCGTCCAGTCCGGGTTCATCTCCAGCTGCTACGACTTCGGCACGCTGATCGTCGTCGGGTTCGTGACCTACTTCGGAGAGAGGGCTCATAAACCGGTCTGGCTGGGCATCGGTGCTCTAGGTTTCGCGTGCGGCTCTGTTCTGTTCACTATTCCTCATTATTTGACGGGACTTTACCAGTTTGAGGTGAGTTCGTTTAGGCTCGACCCAAAGATAGGACCTGTGAAATAACCATCAGTGGTCCATGTTAGATATAAGTATTATTAAGGAAATTGATACTTGTGGAACCAAATCAACCTTTCACTGAACATTCAAAACTACATCTTATTATGCCAAAGTTAACTGCTCTGGAACGATCCCAGTGTGAGTGAGACTTGGTGTAGGTGATCCGACATATATTTCGGTGACGTTTTGTCCGGACTTCATGTCGTCTAATATATAAGTGAAGGGTTGCGGTGGTTGAAAGTAAAGAAAAAACGAAAGTGTATGACCTGTTCAAAGCTTGCATATGCAGGCTACGTAAGTTCAAACTTATTACTACCTTTTCGATAAAACTATACAGCTTCAGATCTTTCTTTTTAAAGAATCAAATGAACATGATGAAAGGGCAAACATACGAATACATCTTCAGTTACTTTTTTATACATCTTTTTTTCGCGTCCGTAGTCCGTCGATATTCCAACATGCAATCTGAACGGCACGATGTCGGGTGGGAGCACGGAACTCGAATCGGGTCTCAATCGCTTCTACATCGTCTTCATCGCTGCCCAGCTCATTCACGGTATCAGTGCATCGGGGTTATACACGTTAGGGTATACGTACCTCGACGAGAATACTCCTCCTTCCAGGGCATCTATCTATGTAGGTGAGTGTGCAGTCAGTCATCGTTTGTTCTACTTTTTTTTTCGTCTTTTGAACTTGCTGGACCTGCTGGAGGGGTGTCGTCTTTTTTTCACAAGTGTCTGGCGGGACGATTTTAATATCAGTTATATGTTGCAGTGCATTCCATTTTCTTAAAAATATTTCGAGACGCTCTCGTGAAATTGTCGAAACATTTAATTTGATGTATATTTCTTTACATTATTGACCTCGAAATAAGACTTCCAGCATTTAAAGTTCAAATACTTTATCAATGTATTATTAGCTTGGAAAATCTAAGGCACTCAGATACATACATACAAGATAAAAAGAAAAGCAATCAAACTTCTTTGAAGTAAAGCAGAAATGTCTCTTGAAAGTGTGGATCATTAAAAAATTATTTATTTTTCTTGTCTATTCTAATTCTAATTTTATGTTTTGAATAATTTATCCCGCAATGTAGGTATCTTTCAAGCATCTTCACTTTTTGGGCCTGCTTGCGGATATCTGATAGGTGGCGCTGTGCTCGAAGTCTATACCGACATCAATATAGATACGTCACAGTAAGTTTATGTTTGTCTCATTCTAGTACAAGTGCCATTTGTAGTAAAACTTAATGTGATAATTTCATCGATACCAACACTGCTCTTGAAGAGGGCACCGTTACACTAATACTGCAGTTTGTTAGGTAGTCATTTAATACACCGGGGTCAAACTTGGGTAAAACACCTTGTTCAGCATGTTCAAGGATACACACAAGAGCGAAGATCGAACATAAAACCCATGCATTTTGTTACCTTATCTACCAGCACAGCTACTTTACATTTATTATGAAATGCATGAAGAATATAAAATATAGCCTACATTGTAGCAGAAATTCATCAAATTTGCATGGGTGTAGTTTTTCCTACTCTGTCAGAAAAGGGCATTACTTGAATGTCCTGTCTGGATTGAAATCTTATACTCACCACATGAATGCAAGTTATACCAAATACCTTTTCATGAGTTTATCACTACCCAAATCTTGCTCATTCGCTTAATTCTCTTTTTCTTGTAGGTTAGGGATTACTTCAGAAAGTCCGCTTTGGATTGGTGCGTGGTGGATAGGATTTTTACTCACTGCCAGCCTCGCGTTTCTAGTCGCCTTCCCGCTCATGGCCTTCCCGAGATCACTGCCAGGTAAAACGATACCAAGAAACCCAGGCCAGGCACCACTTTCAGGGGTAGGGGAAAAAAGCAAAGCAAAAGCGGAAAAAAAATCCTATTATAGTTTTGAGGTATTGGAAGTTTAATCTAATGACTTACCAAAGAAAGATTCCAAATTCCTTTTTTTTTTAAATTCTTTTCATTGGCATCAGAAGTTGGAAGGAACGCAATTCCAGCGCTTGCCCCCGTTGCCTTTTTTTTCCGTAGCTACGTCACTGAATAACAGGCACATGCCCCTTCTCATTCCTTTTTATCGACTGGTGAAAGGGGAAGGGGGAAATAAGAGAAAGAGAGAGAAGTGAGAATGGAGAAGTGAGGAATGGGCAGTAAAGGAAATTCATAGGACAGCCTCCTACAACCGAGAAAGACACCCCCCCCCCCCCCACGATGCCCTACCTTAAACCGCAACCAGGCCATATCAATGATGATGATGATAATGATGATAATGCTGCTGCTGCTGCTGATGCTGCTGCTGCTCCTGATGATGATGATGATGACGGTTGTGGTGGTGATGGTAATGGTAAAAAAAAAGTCCGATATGATAGAGATTTTTATTAAATTGAAATTTACGTGAATTGTGAATGGCGCTGTGAGAATGGTATAAAAGGCCGCTTTGACAAATCATTGTTTTCGTTGTGTCATGAATCTTTCACTCATGAAGGGAAGAAGAAAAACGAGAAACGGATATCACAGGCCCAGAAAGGTACCGAGTTCAAACGCAGATCGGGACTAAAGAATAACGTCAAGGATTTTCCTAAAGCGATTTGGTGCCTTATCAAGAACCTGACGTTTATGTTCATGAGTTTTGCAGTGGTTACCGAGTGGTTTCTTCTGACCAGCTTTGCAACGTTTGGACCGAAGTACCTGGAGACACAGTTCAGCATGACGGCAAGTGATGCCGCTCTCCTGGCAGGTTAGTTCAGAATAGAAGAGAGACCGTATTCAGAGATGGTGACGATGGTGCTGATACTCACGGTCATTGAAATGGTGGAAATGATGATGATGGTGATAGTGATGATGATGTAGGGAGTGATTATGACGATAAGAAATAGATTATGATGCCTTAATCAAGTTGCTAATGATAATGGTAGTTACGACGGTGGTAATGAAAATGATCATGATTGTGCTAGTGACGATGGTAATGATGATGATCATCATTTATGATTATGATGATCATCATCATCATGATTATGATAATGATGATGATGGTGGTGGTGATGGTGGTGGTGGTGGTGGTGGTGGTGGTGGTGCTAATGATTATGCTGGTAATAAAAATGACAATGACAATGCTGATGATGATAATGATGATAGTGACCACGGTCTTGGCGATGATGATGTTGAAGGTGATGGTGGTAGTGATGGTGGCGGCAGTAATGACGATGATGATAATGATGGTGATGATGATGATGGTGATGATGATGATGGTGATGATGATG
The DNA here is from genome assembly GCA_029962745.1 of Echinometra lucunter. Taxonomy (NCBI): domain Eukaryota; kingdom Metazoa; phylum Echinodermata; class Echinoidea; order Camarodonta; family Echinometridae; genus Echinometra; species Echinometra lucunter. The sequence continues at coordinate 25,503,355 of CM057153.1, forward strand.
GTGATGATGATGATGAGGAGGAGGAGGAGGAGGAGGAAGATGGTGTCGAGGAGGAGGAGGAGGATACCGATGATAGAGAGGGCAAAGATTAGAAGAAGGAGGAGAAACTACGGGGGCCTTTAATAGAAAGGAAGAAACGATAAGCAAAGAGTATTATCACTTGATACAAGGATGCACTACTTAGCGAATTGAAGTTCTCGTGATCATCTTTCTATTGGCAGTAATCATTATTTGCTCCTTGTTTAGGTTACGTCATCATCCCAGGTGGGCTTGTGGGGACCGTCATCGGGGGCGTCCTGGTTTCCAAGATGAAGCTTCATTTCAGGGGCATGGTCCGCATGGCTCTTGTGTGTCTGATCATCTCTCTTCTCAGCATACCATCATTCTTGATCAGCTGCGAGAATCCCAAGGTGGCCGGCGTCACCGTGCAATATGATAACACGTAAGAAAGACAAGATTATAATATGACGGCATCAAGTTAGCTTTGAATTTGGTTTGAGTATGTTGCAATCTATGGTTGGAATAACTGTAAAAAAGCTACTGAAATCTGAATCATCAATTATTTATGATATGAAATAGTTCTCGTAGATGACAAAGAACCAGGGCCCCGTTTCATAAAATTTGTTATCAATAACAAGTTGCAATAACTGTTAAAAGCTACTGAAATCCTTGCATCTGATTGGCTGAGAGTAAATTTTATCATAGAAATGTGGCAGTTGTTACTGATAACAAGTTTTATGAAACGGGGCCCAGGTTGCATTTTGCCTTGATAATGTTTATTGTAGGTTGTTCAGAACGCTAAATGTTATACTGATGTACATTTGATTTCCTATAGGCACATACAGCAAACAAATTTCGTAATATGGATTTAATAACAGCATGGCAGTACGCAGCGGGGGCGGGGGGCAGTTGCCCCCTGAAATTTTGAAAACTTACATTTCTTTACTGAAAATTTTCACAAAATTCACGAAAAGTGTGCACAAATTCCTTCAATTTCACTTTTTAAAATGCAAAAGCGCCCTCGCTTTTGAGCTTCTTCGACAACCTTTATGCATCTTGCCCCCCCCCCCCCCCCCTCCCAGGAAAAAGTTTCTGCGTACGGCCCTGGATAACAGGTATTGTGTGATTTGACACGGAGACCATATGAACTTGTTATATAACAACAACTGTTCCGGACCCCATGGAAGAACAGTTGTATTTTGTTAATACGACTGAAATGGGCTATCCGCCGTTTATATCAAATATATGTATTTGTATGTTATGTTGCTTTGAACGGAAATAAAGACAAACAAACAAACAACTTAACTGTCGGACGAATTTTATTGTACTTAAGAAAGGAAACACCGACGTAGGAAATATTTTGGAATCTCAAGACCTTTCTTTCAAAAACCGTTGATTCCATAAATCAAAGAGTAAAAGTTTGTAACATCTTAAATATCGCAGCAGCATGTAGTACCTCAGGTTAGGATATTGTTGGACTTCTTTTTATTCTCTATTCATTCAGTTTTATATCATTTTCTTAATGCTGCCAAATCTGTTTCTTCGGTCCCTATAAAATATTCAACAGTTCACTGCTCTTTGAAGGTGACGAGGCCGTCCTTGAATCCACATGCAATACCAACTGTGGATGTGGAGCAGCATTTGATCCAGTGTGTGGCAGTAATGGTGTTCTCTACTATACGCCTTGTCACGCGGGCTGTTACGTCATAAACACAACTTCCAGCGTCAGGGTAAGTTTTCTTTGTAAGAGGCGCCATAAGTAAGAAGCAGGGGCCTGTTTCTCGAAACCGTCATGAGTCAACTTCTCGGCTAGTTGTCTGCTGCATGTTTCACGAATTCTTGTTTGCAAAGATCAACGCCAATATCCCGACTTAGAACTTATGACGCCTCTGACCCTGTTATATCTTTTTTCATCGATATGCAGCGCCATCACATGTCATTAATTTGGTAGATTATGGCTGGCCAAAATGGAAGCTACATAGATTTAAAAATAATTCACATCTATCTTTTCTACACTGAGGTTCCTAAAATCAGTCATTCATCCTTGCTTATATATGAATATTTTATTTCATATTTTTCATATGAAATGATCTGCAAAAGAAGTTTCCTAGGGGGGTTTCTCCCGTGATTTTGACATCTCACAAAAGAACGCAATTCTGCCACGTCAGGCAATGTATAGTCAAAGGGGTAGTCTGTAGTTTTTAGACTCGTATTTATTTAAAGATAAGTGATATTATAGATCTTTACAGGAAATAGTTCCAAGACACATATCTTAGTTTGTAATTTGGACAAATTTTGCATTTCATTCTTTTGGTGGAACCATGACGCTAAATAAATCTTGTATTGCCTCTTTTTTTTTAAAGACAGTGAACTAGTGTCCCGGAGGTACCCATCTCACGTTCCAAGCGATAATGAACGTAATTTCTAAAAAAAACTGAAGTTTTAAAGTTTTTTTTTGGGGTGATCCGCCTAATTTGAAAAATATATTGCATCCATAACCCCTTGCTACTATTTCTAATCTTTATATTCTCCCATTCACTCAAATATTTGCAATTTAGATAACAAATCCTTTTACAAAATGTATGTGTTATTGTGATCAAGACTATGTTTTGTTTTTGTTTTTTGTTTTTTCTTAAACACGTGCACACGTTGGTATCAATAACGCATATATAGCATTTTCATTTATCTGATGTACGATAAAAAAGCACTATAGATGAAATGCCTTGCTCAAGGGCATAAGTGCCGTGCCGGGGATCGAACCCCCGACTTTTGCGTCTCCAGTCAAGCGCCTTAGACCACTCGACCACGGCACCTCCACATTTTCTCACCGATAGTATCGATATCACGAGATATTTAGCTGCTATGTTGGCGGACAAAGATATGACTAACTTGGCGCTGCTTTCCAGAAACAGGCCCCACGGAGTTAGTTTTCATCAGGGTCAAATTTTACTCCGAAATTTTCTTATGAGCCGAAAAAAGGGTCATCGCATTTTCTTGGGTTCCTTTTCATTTTAAAGTTGCTGAAATCGCCTTCAAGCATCCCCTGCAACATCTGGAGCAGGACTGACTCTTTCTCGTGGTGAAAGTACCCCCAGCTTTCAGATTTTGCCCAAAACAATGTGCCGTTATATAGCAAAAAACAAAACAAAACAAAACAAAACAAAACAAAACAAAAACAAAGAAACAAAGAAACCACAGAGTTTAGGTTCGTTGGGTACTTAGACGGTACAACTCTGATATTAGGATGTTAACACAATTATAGGCCGTGAGGGAAGCCTTTCTTTTTATGATAAAGAATTGACTATACAAGTTCAAAATTCAAAACTGAAATTTTATCAATATTAAAGGCAGTTGGCTTTCATATTACTGTGCAATGAATATGCATTATCTGATTAAAATAATCGCTGATATTGAATGCCAGATACAATGGCTTCATAATAAAATAAAATGTGTTTTTATTTTTGCAGGCCTATAGTAACTGCTCCTGCATCGAGCCTCCGGACCCAGGCAGCGGTCAGCCGTCGTCAGCCATCTCAGGGAAATGTTCTGAGGACTGCAACTATCAAATCCTCTTCATCGTCATGTTCTTCGTACTCCTCGCTTTCACTCTAATGGCGACGGTACCGGTAACCATGGCAACCATGAGGTATGTATAAGTTCCATCTGGTGTTACTAAAGATTCATACCATTTTTTTTTCCCTTCATGTTTTCAAACTATGTAGTTGTAAAAGGGTAGTTGACTTAGTTTTCAATTGTCCGGCGTAGTCAATTCTACAAGGGTCATTATCCTATAGATTACAGTCATTGTGCAAGTGGGTAACCTTCCTGGTATATATCCTGGAGGTTGTTGTTTGGGGGGGGGGGGTGCATTTTTCATGGGGGTAATTTTCAAGAAATATTTAGTCCATGGAATAGTCTACGAGATGTGCCGCGATATGTCAGGGGTTATTAACGACGAGTTTCATCAAGATTTCAAGTCTATCTAAGAACATTATTGTATTAATTTGCTTTGTCTATTGTCTATTTCAGGTGTGTCTCTCATGATCAACGAACTTTCGCACTGGGACTGCAGTCCGTGATGTTCCGAGCATTTGGTATGTAAAGAATAATTACTTAGGTGTGATGGTAAAAGAATGGGAAGGAAGAAGTAAGGAGGGAGAAGATAGAATAATAAAAGAAGAATAAGAATAAGAAGAAAGAAGAAGAAGAAAAAGAAGAGAAGAAGAAGACGAAGAAGAAGAAGAAAAGAAGAAGAAGGCGGAGGAGGAGGAGTGAGGGAGGAGGAGGAGGAGGGTGGTGAAGAAATTGAGTTACTCTTGGTTGAAATGGGTAATTAAGAGCAATATCATTCTTTGAATTGAAAAGATAAAAAAGAAACAACCATTATAAAAAGCAGATGGAAGAAGAAATAATGATGAATGGAAATAATATCTGGACGTTGAAAAGATGGGAAGGAAAGAGGATAAAAGATAGAGTGAGAGTGATTGGAGATGATTCAGATTTTAGAATGGGGGAATGATTCTTTTTTAATAAAATTTCCTCCTTGATGCCAATGCAGGAACCGTCCCGAGCCCAGTGGGTTTTTGGCGCCCTCATTGATCGGACTTGTATTCTTTGGGAGGAGACGAGAGCGGCGGGCGACAATGCTGGCAGTATGACAACGACGCTTTCAGTCTCACCTCGCTCATCCTAGCGCTGGTTCTCCGTTGCTGTTCGATTGTTTTCCTCATTGTGTGTCTGTGTCTGTACAAGCCCGATCCAAGCGGCGCCGACCCCGGGGCCGAAAAGGAGCCCGGCGTCGAGAACGCGCATGAAGCGATTGGAGACTTCGAAACGCGTGAGGTAGACAATGGATACCATACTAAATTGTAGAGATGAGTTAAATGTGATCATAATGTTACTTTAACACATCAATCATTTTTTTAATAACATGATTTTTATGGTGTGTAATTTTCACAAACTACTGAAAATAACATCATTATTCTATTTTGTACTATGAGAGAATTATCGTGCCACCACAAGTGAGTATCAAGAAAACTAAAAGTGAGGGAGCAAAATCATTCTTTAACTCCAACATCAAAGGCGGCAGAAAGCTCATATTTTATGAAAGAAAAATGCTTTACATACAGAAAGTACACAGAAAGTAGAATATTTAATTTCTGTACGGAAATATATTTTTTTAATCGTTAGATAATTAGTTTTATGTATCGCATTCAAACTTGTTGCATTCTCTGTGGACAGAATAGTTTAGATCGCTTGTTAGATCTCGGCTGAACATGGAGACCCACATATCCAAAACATGCAAAGCAGCCTTCTATCATCTATACAACCTTCATCACATCCGTAAATACCTAACTCGTACATGTATCAGTACACCGGCCCATGCCTTTGTAACAAGCAATTAGACTACTGTAATGGACTGCCGTTTGGCTTACCAGAATTCTCAGATATGTAAATTACAACGTGTACAAAATGCATGTGCCAAACTTATCTGCAATTCCCCCCAATTCTCTCATGTAAGTCCATTACATCAAGATCTGCACTGGCTTCCAGTACGCCAGAGAATTAAATTCAAACTACTTCTTCCTACTTATAAGGCACTCCATGGATTGGCCCCCATTTATCTCAGTACACTCCTGACATTGAAATCACCATCCCAGTCCTACAGGCTGCGTATGTAGCTCCAGTGACACAATGCTCCTCAGTATTCCACCGTGTAAAACAAAGATTACTCTAGGTGACCGTGCCTTTGTTTGTGCTGCACCCAAACTCTGGAATAGTCTCCCTCCCTCAATTAGACATGCATCATCAATTAATTTGTTCAAAAATCTTCTGAAAACTTACCTGTTTCAGGAGAGTCTTCTGTAGATACGGTTGTCATGCTTCTTGTGAGGCATTTTTGTAGAGAGTAGGCTTTCCAGGTTCCCCCTTAGCTATGATTTAACTTATGTTCATTTATGTTATTGTTGGTATTGCCCCTCCTATTTTTACTATGTATTGTTCTGCGCAGTTGAGTATATTCCTATAGAAATTGCGCAGTATAAATTTACAATTATTATTAAATTCACAATTATTGAACAAATTGACATGCCATGTTTGTGTTCAGAGAAAATTTCATGTCGATGAAAGAAGAGAAACACACATTTATGATTTTATCAAATGATAGTCTAAAGTATTTCAAAGTTTCCGTTCGATATAATTGTATGTACTAAATAGTACAGCGTATTCAAAATCTATAATGAATGCAATAATCGACAAAATAGTTTTTCTTTACCTGTATTCAAAATGGTTTTACCTCTGCCTCCGTCTTTTTCGTCCCTCTCTTTCTCTCTCTCTGCCTCTCTCTGTCTCTCCCTGTCTCTCTCTCTGTCTCTCCCTGTCTCTCTCTCTCTGTCTCTCTTCTCGATGGTCTCCTCTATTAATGCTGTGTTTTTTTCCTCATTGAGTCCTCCCTTTCGATTTTCTTCCTTCTGTTTATCACTTATTGTTCCAAAGATGTCTTTCAGGATTTACTAGCAATATAGTTCTACACAGAGTATTCTTTATATATTTTTCTCACGTAATATTATATGTACTTGATATAATCATGTTTTGTAAAGTATGTAATATATATACTGCTCATGATTTTACTGACATTTTTTTTTTCGCACAAATAAAGTTAGTTCAAAATACGAATTCACGATGGTTTTACAGGAGACCTTGAAACAGAATTATATATGAACATTCATTATTGATATATTAAAATTTTTACTATTCACTGTAATTTTGTGGTGATATTGTAGCAGTTTTTCTATCTGTTGTATTCACATATGATATGAAGCCAATCTTTAATGATGTGAAAATGTTATTCAAATTACATTATTTTGTTGTACATTTCTATGAAGAAAGGAATTAAGCGCTTTTCTGTCTTTTTGCATGCTCATGCATTAGAGGATCTACAAAAAATGCGTTGAATTAGGCATTTTATCACTGCTTTTCTCGTTCTTCCACAGAATATGTAAATTTGTATACATGCATTCACATCAAGATTTAAGGCGTGCTTCCACCAATATTTCAACCATTCGACAATTACTACCCTAATGTATCTATTCACTCTAAGAAAAAAGTTTCAATTTTGCACCCTAAATGCAATACTGACAGCACCTTTTTGGGTGCAATCTTGCACCCTACATGAAAAAAGGTGCAAAGATGCACCCTTTTGTACTTGTTTGCACTCGGAAATGCCCGTCTGCACCCTTAAAGCTGCAACTTTGCACCTTTAAAAGTGCAGAAATATTTGCATTCAAAAGGGTGCAAATTTACACCTTCCCTAAAGGATACAATTTTGCACCCTTAATGGTGCAAAATGCTGTAGCTCACTGCACCTTTAAAGGTGCAAAATGCTTCTTAGGGTGCAAAGTTGTACCTATGAAGGAGCTTCCAGTGTTGCATTTGAAGGGTGCAAAACTGAACCTTTTTTTCTTAGTGTGTTCAGTCTCGTTGATGATTTATTGATTTTTTATATATATTTTTTTTATTCATATACAGTTTAGACATGTGTAAGAAAAAAAAATCATCCACAATTATTCAATTTTTCCTCTTTTTTGAATTTTGTTTTTCATTTTGCCTCAAATGTGTAATCAATATTGAGCAGTACTGATATATTGAATCAAAGGAAATACGTTCTGTGATGTAATAAACGTTCTGTGATATAATGAAATCATTATGTGCGCGGGTAAAATACAAGTACTTATTCCTATGAGTAAGATTATTCATTTGAGGAACTTAAAGCGTAAAAAGAGGTTCATTGGGCAAGTTAAAGGTATTTCTTTCATTTATCCTATACCTTACCAAGAGTATCACGATAGTATGAACATAAATTGACATCAAAAGTATCCCGTGCCTTAATAATTTGTGTCGTGTATGTAGGCTCAACCAGGGCTTAAAAATGCAATGCTATCATGAGATGCGCTACAGTTTCAGTTGTGGTCGGTAACGCATGGGATTATGGGAAAATAAATAGCTTGGACTTGCCCTATTATGCTTTTGCATCAGGGACATGGACAATCCAAATGTTTTTATACAATTATTCAATGAAATAAAGTAACAAATATGGAGAGCTCTGAAGTGTTTTGCGTAATACATGTATGCCAGTGCAATTTGTGTTGATATGTGTTAAGTTATGCGTGTGAAAGGCAGTGGAAAGAAATTAATCACAAAAGAACGAAGTCACTCATTGATATTCTTATACAATGCATTATGATGTGAATCCTTGGGATAGAGAAAAGCGAAAGAAAACTGCGCATGCTCGTGATCTATGCATGCATGACATGCCATCATGGGCTTCAATTGGGAGGGGGTGGCGATAGACACGCCCCCAACTTTTAAAGGTGAGACACGATGGGATATGCCCCCCCCCCCAAAAAAAAAAAAAAAAAAAAAATGAATAAATGAACAATAATAATAATAATACATTTCTGAAAAAACAATAAGTTGAGGACCTTTCTTCTTCTTCTTCTTCTTCTTCTTCTTCTTCTCCTCCTCCTTCTTCTTCTTCATTTGCTTGCAAGCAAATGGTGTTACAGTATAGGCTATGTTCTCGTAACTCCCCAAAATTTAATGTTCAAAAAAAAATTTAAACTGAAGACATTTTTTGATACTAGCAGTGTCCCCCAATATAAAACGGATTGACCTCCCTAAAAGCCATCAACAAACAAGTGACCAATTGAGGTACAAACAGCTACATATTATTCTATGAAGAGCAAAATTGCATCTCGTTGTCTATCAAATGATCAATAGACATCCACCTCGAGTTATTTTGCCTTATATTTAGATAGTGTTACATGGAAATGAGATTCGGGGTTTTAAAACCTGATCCAACTTGCTTCCCTCAAAAGTGCTCGTGAACAAAGATGCGAATTAGCTCTAAACTTTTAGTTGATAATTTTTTGCAATTTCATGAAATACTGACTGGATATGATAATGTGATTCATTAGTTGAAATATTTTCCTTTTATTTCAGCTGCTTGGAAAAGAAAACAGGTTAAATGTGATATCGTCTTTACTATCGCGTCCTTTAATCTTATACCAGAAAAGTGCTAGGGTTAAAAAAAAATTCTCTGGACAAGTGTATTAAAGTTTTTGTTTCATCTGAGGAAAACAAGGTTTTTAAAAACGTTTAGATGTATGTCATTTTTTTTCTTTAAATGCCAACAGATACCAGGTTATGACACCTACATGTCTCCATTTTTCAGCGATTCTGACAATATGATCATGATCACCTCCTGTACAGAGATTATCATGGCGGTACGCAGCGGGGGGGGGGAGGGGGCAGGGGACAGTTGCCCCACCCCCACCCCCGAAATTTGAAAACTAATTTTTTTTTTACCGAACATTTTCACAAAATCAACAAAAAGTGTGCACCAATTCCTTCAATTTCACTTTTAAAAATGCAAAAGCGCCCTCGTGACCAGCTCGGTCGCTTCGCTCCTTCGCTTTCAAGCTTCTTTGAAAATTTTTACGCGTCTCGCCCCCTATAGAGGAAAAAAATTTCTGCGTATGTGGCCCTGGAGATTATACACCATAATGCACGAAACGGGTACAAATTGAACGTTGCAAATAATACACTTCTTTGTTCCAAGAACATTTTGATTGTATTTTTTTACAGACCTTCTAAATAAACAGTCATGACTTCTTAGAATGCTTACCATATTTGATGCAAAACCCGCTTTCTAACAATAAAGATTGTTGTGTGTTTTTCCACACAAAATGATTCACTTTTTTTTTTTCCAGATGATCACGTTGTGATTTGCGTCCTTCTTACCCCTCATAACTAAACCAACTCGGGTTAGCAATCAAACGGAAACCCTCATTAACAATATCTTTTGCAATGTTATTCCCGAATCAGGGATCATTTTATCAGACATATCAGATCACTATCCATTTTTTTTCACGAAATCCTTGTATTTCTAATGAAAGATTTATTCCTTCCCAAAGCATCAGAAAAATAACAACTGATAATAAAACGCGACTGAAAGAGAATCTTGAAGATGCTGATTGGACTGAAGTACTGATACAAATACCGCTTTTAATATTAATGAAAAAATTTATGTCACAATTAGACAGACACATTCCTTAGGTAAATAAGTGTTTAATTATTATTTTTTAAAATCCAAGGCTTCCCTGGATGACTAAATCAGTTTTAAGGTCAATAAATCGGAAAAATAAATCATATTATGCTGACGAACATGACAAAATAGAACGTGCAGAAAAATCTCGTCGTAAATAAATTTACGAAATTTTCCAACTAAAATATTACCAATTGAAAAGAGAAGATATTTTACAAACCGGTTACTTATTTTCAAACATGATATCAAGACACTGATCAATAAGACATTGAAAATTATAAATAGAGCCATTAATAAAATATAGAGATAAAATACGTATAACGAAAATTGAATTTAACGATGTGGAAATTAATGATTCAATCCTCTGTCACAAAAAAAAACTCTTTTTTTTTCCTGTACGTAGAAGCAAATTAATATATATAGTTCACAAAATGAAAAAAAAAAAGATTCAGAACACGATCGTATAGAAATTGTTTGATTGCAAAATGTCATAAACTACGTCGTTGATCCTTTAGTACATGTATTTAATTTGTCTTTGACTAACGGTATTGTTCCAGGTATGGACAAAAAATTCCAGAGTTTGATATCATACTGGTTTATAAAAGAGGAGAAAAGGACAAATTTTGCACAAATTTCTTTGCTAGCTATATTTGTCCAAAATACAGGGGTGCACTAAACAAGCCTTTATCTTTAAAGCTGTCCCCTACATTTATAAACAAATTTAATTGATGTTATTTTTTTTTCTTTTGACATATATCCATCATGAAAAGCGCTTGCGGAAAATTTTTCATTACATCCCAATGCGCATCTGTATTTTTAAATTCACTTTTCTTTTGCAATTAATCCCCAATGTATTTCTTGATCTAAGTCTTTTCACTTCGGAGAGAGAGAGAGAAAAACAGTGTCCCATACGGTCATGTATGTAAGCTAAAAACGTTTTGCTGTCACAAGTTATGTGTATCTGGAGCCGGCTTGCATCTACGTGACTCTCCTTCTTGTGTACAATTTCCTATTTCAAATGAATGTTGAAGCACCAAGTGGTGATATACATTTGCGTATTGCTTTTTAAACAAATTGTTAGCTATCTACTGAAGACAGCATGTGGTATCGCAGATTTGTGAACCGATTACCAATGATAATTCAGTTAGCATTCATCGTTTTTTTACTGAAGAGCTAATGCATTTTAAGGTCGCAAATGCTTGAATTTGTTTGGGAAGACCCCTCTCTCTTCCACCCGTGTGTACCCCTTCTCGTATATCCGCTTATTGATCAAAGCTGTGTCAAAACAACTAGCTCACTTAATTTTTCCTGAGCCTTTTAAAAAGAGGAAAACCTCCATGACATCTTTCCCCTTTTCCTGTTCACAGTGTCCATAATATTCTTTTCAGTATAAAATGTTTGAATCCCTTCCGATCTCTCCCCCCCCCCCCCCCCCCCCCCCTCCCGGCCCAGCACTATTCTCTGGTCAGTGTGTGATAATTTTGTGCACCATCACCTTGGATTATACCTGCATGGACCCTACCACAAAATATGATGAATGAATGAATGAATGAATTTATTTAAAACCAAAACATATTACATGGATCACTGTTACAAGACATTTCCAGGAGTTTTAAATAATAACATGAATGTTTTTTTTTTTTTTTTAATCTTTACAACATTTATTTGTTTGGCAAGAGTGGCCCCTAGTGGCCCCTTAATTTCACAAAATTACCATTACATTTTTTCTCCACTTTTGAAAATGGCTACAATATTAACCTTTCATGGCCATACACAGTGGCGTATCTAGGGGGGGGGGGGGCAAGGGGGGCAAGTGCCCCGGGCGGCAATTTGAGAGGGCGCAAAAAACGCAACATGAATGGTTTTAGGACCCCTAGAGAAGCTAGGCTTGTGAGAGGGGCCCCATTCAAAGCACACATAAGATAGATGGTTATAATGTACAAGAACATAATACAGGAATAATAAAGAACGTATTTACAATGTCTGACACACACACACATACACACACACACCCACACACTCGCAAACACAAACACAGGCAACATACAACAGGCACACACTGGTTGGCTAGAGTCAAATTAAAATAGCTTCACTTTGACATTAATCTTTGAAATAACATTGTTTACAAAGGATTTTAAACCTTGATAGTGTTGTTCTGTTTTTAATATCAAGTGGTAGCTTATTCTATTCCTTAATACAAAAAATCCGAAAGGAGTTTAAAGAGACATGTGTTCTAACATGAGGGTGGTGCATGAGATTTCTTTTAGACGAGTATTATAATTATGCATCTGCGCATTGGAGGCAAACAGATCTCTGATTCAATAAACAGATTAGGGGACAAAACTGAAGTTTAAACATAAAAAATCAAACTATTGAATGATATGAGTTCATCAAATGGCAACAACTTCAGTCCAAGGAATAAAGGTTTGCTTGGATACATGTAGTTTGATTTCGTTACAAGCCTTATCACTCTCTTTTGCAGAATTTTTAATTTATCGGTATGTGTTCTTAAAGTATTACCCCATGCAACATTGCAATAAGTCAATGCTATTATACAAAGTAATTAAGACCTTTTTCAGGGAAAATATAACGTAATCTACATATAACATCTATACTTCGAGAAACCTTGGTGCAAACACTTTCTGCATGTGATTCCCAGGTCAAATGATCATCCAAAATAACGCCTAGGAATTTAACTTGCTCGCTGCGAATAATATTAGTCTCTCCAACATTCAGGAGGTCAACATCATTTGGAATAATTTCACCCCTGGAGCGAAAGATGACACATTTTGTTTTTTGTACATTCAACAACAATTTATTACAGCAGAACCATGTGTATAACTTTTTGATTTCATTGTTTGCAGTTGCCATCAATTTAACAATGTTGCTATCGGACAGCAATAAACTAGTGTCATCTGCAAAAAGTGAATACAAAAATAACTGTGATGCATTAATAACATCATTTATATAGATCAAGAATAAAAGTGGCCCTAGAACTGACCCTTGAGGGACACCATAGTGAATAATAGATGCCTCTGATTTAATACCATCAACAACATATTGGGATCGATTACATAGATAATTTCTAAACCATGACAAGGCTATTCCCCGAACACCATAGTGTTCAAGTTTTCCTAAAAGAATAGAATGATCAATTGTGTCAAAAGCCTTTGACAAGTCTAAGAAGATTCCAAGGCAAAATTCATTTTTATCAAACGACTTTATAATGGAATTTAGCAAATTAAAAACTCTCATGCTAGTAGAAAAATGTTTCCGAAAACCAAACTGTTGGGGGATTAATATATCTTTTTATTACAAAAAATCATTTACACGTTTATAAACTACTTTTTCCAAAATTTTTGAAAATATCGGTAAAAGAGCTATTGGTCTGTAATTAACAATATTTTTATTAACATCTTTTTTATACACAGGTACTACTTTAGCCACCTTCAGTCTATCTGGAACAACTCCTTGCGACAACGATTTATTAAAAATATCACAAAGGGGCTCTACAAAATTTAGAATACAACCTTTAATGACCCGAGGGGCTATATCGTCAGAGCCACTAGATTTAAATGGCTTGAGCGGTGATACGAAGTTTATAATTTCAGATGTGGAAGTTGGAATAAAAACTAAAGATGCATTATCTCTATTGGGCTTTGAAAACTCATCGTAAGTTTTCTGGACTAATGGGATATCCTTGCTGATCATATCAGGTAATTCAACAAAATAATTAAAGCAATCAGCCTTCTGCTTACTTGACACTAATAAAGTTTCCCCAAGAAACATTTCAGAGGGTAAGGAATGTTTCTTACCCCTCCCCAATAAATCATTAATATGGGACCAGGTTTTCCTTATATCCCTTCTTACTTTATGGAATAAATCATAATAATATCTTTGTTTGGCTAAACGATGAGTACTGACTAAAACATTTTTATAACCAGTATAATTCTTTTTATTAATATCAGTTGGTCTCTCGATATAGATGCTATAAAGCTTATTTTTACGTGTAATGGATTTTAACAAACAGGAGGTAACCCATGATACCAGTAAAGAGACTGATAAAGAGACATGATAAAGAGGACAGAAGAAGAGCTCATGGAGGGGTATTGTGAATGATGGTAGCTTTACTCGAGAATGAGGACCTAATTGAACTGCGCATGCGCATCAAAGAGAAACAAGCTTGACCCTTATCAGACGACTGTACTCTACTATTACTTCCGCCTAAAAATAATAAGAAAAAAGTAAACAAATATCAGATCTGGGAAGATGGAGTAAGAAGCGAAGCTGCCAGGACCAAACGTCGATTTTATTTCTAAATACAACTCATCGTCATTATACTATGGCCCTGTTAGATACAGGAAACTGAAACAAACGCAATGTACCAGCCACCGCCGCATCCGAATTTGCCATATGGTGAGTTCCTTTCCATTATTTTGATTGAGGAATGGCCGTCGTGAATGAGGACTGAAGGAAGGCGAGTTAGCAGCTGATTGTGTGTTGTACACACGAGTAGTGTGCGGGTTGATGATGCATAGTGAGATCATGCAGTTGGTCATGCATGCATGTTGGGTCGTTGGCGTATAGGGGAGTCAGATGGATGCTGAGTAGATGCACCGTGCTAACTCTCGCAGTAATTCTAACTATTAGGAGATAATTATAGGTCTACATCATCTTTTCACCTTTGATATCTTTACAATTACACCCTACAATGCCCTGGTAATCCTGGGTTTTAGGGGTATAAATTATTTGCACTTACAACATTTGACTGCTAACTTCAGCACACCGCTTCAGACTGTCATGTGTGGATTATGGTTAGGATTATGGTTAGGATTGGGATTAGTATTAGGATTAGAGTTAGGGTCAGGGTAAGGATTAGGGTTAGGGTTAGGGTAAGGGTTAGGGTTAGGTTTAGGGTCAGGGTTAGGGTACACAACTACCCTTCAGGCTCCTGGAGAGGTGTGCTGAAGTTAGCAGTCAAATGTAAGTGCAAATAATTTATACCCCTAAAACCCAGGATTACCAATGCCCTATTCCTTTTTTATTTTCATTTTATGTTAGATTGAGATGAAAATCAACTTTTTAGTTACATCTAACAGTTTTAAGACATGTAAGATGTTACGTGTTTTCTAACTTCAGACATGTCAAGTCTCACGCATTAGGCGTGACACTCCTGTTTTGGTGGCTCTTGCTCATCCCCCTAAATCTTTTTCTCACGCCTTGTACATCACAGCCTATCCCCATATAATACATAATGCCTGGCTGTCTCACGGTTCCCTGCTTTAAATCTCAGGCATTGCTGGTCTTTGACCTTGGTGTCTCTGTAACTTATATTTAGTCTATAGACAAATATAGTATAGATCTACATTTGTATAAAGAGAAAGTACACTGTAATCCAAAATTAACAGTGATTCATGCAGACATTATGCCATCCTTTTCAAATCAAACCAGTTTTGGGCACTGCTTCACTTGCTAATCACATGCCCTTTAATATTATTCTTACAAACTCCCAACCATTCAGTCTTGGCCATGGCATGCCCTGATTGTATTTTTGGTAAAGTTAAATTTTCTTTGTTATTATTGTGGTGTCGGTCTCATTGGTGTAACTTTAAGTGAGGTGTATTTTCATAGTCGATATAAGCCAACTGAACATGAAAAATAAACATATGGCCTGTCATTGTTTCTTTTTTAAAATATCTCTATAATATAGAAATCAGTGTAGGTGCGAATAAATTGAATGAAGATAGGCACAGTAAATGCAATAACATTTGATCAATCAATCACCCGTGGGTTTTTTTTCTTTCAAGTAAAAAGTAATTTTTTTCCGTCTTTAATTCTATGTATATGTACGGCTTCATTGCCATATACCCTACCATTTTCTAATAAGTAATATATATCCATGCAGGTTGGCCTTATTCTGAAAACACGTATGGATGAATTAAGATGATGATAATGTATTCTGCAATTTTTCCTGTATGTACTTTTTAAAATCACCAACATATAAACTTGTGTTCGGATTGTACCATTACAGTGTGAGCAAAACTGTTTCAGAGCAATTGGCAAAGGTTGATTGATTGAAGAGTACTTAAAACCTGGGACTTGAGGTTTTGAAATCATTAAAATGGTTAAGAAATAAAAATAGTTCTAGGTGAAAAGCACATGCACTGTATGATGCACTGTCCATAGAATTGGAGATGCATGAGTAGAACTACAGTGTTTAGCAAAAACACTTGGCTTGTCATATTTCATATATACATGTATTAGGGCATTAAGAGAGAAATCCTGTACATTTTTCTTGGGATAATTCTAATATAGTGAATTTTTCCAAACTGACATGAAAAATAGAAATACGTACCTTAAAAATACATATTTAGTCCCTGAAATCTATCGGGGATTATAAGGCACAATAAGCAGTGTTTCTCCAGTAAGTACTATCATATCAACTAAATAATGTGTGTGGGGGAGGGGGGAGGGGGGTTCTAAGTGTCTATAGGTCAAGGAAAGATCTCTATGTGCACCTTTAAATTACGGTTGTTTCTTCCTAGAATCAGATTTGTGTTTCCTTTTTAACAATCTATTATATATAGGCCAACGCCGCTTAGGTACATTATTTAAAGAAAAAAAAACAAAAAACGATTCATTAATTTGTTTAAACATTTCTCTGATGTATATATCAAAACCAGTTTTCCAGTCTTAACACATTATTCCAACATAATGTTTTAGAACTCATTCAGTCTATTATTTCATTTGTTGATTTTTTTCGTTGATTTATTTCTGATTTATTCATTTACTGATCTAAGTTAAATTTTTTGTGAGTTTCATTTTAACATGACATACGCGATCTGTTAAAGGCCTCTTATCATGTAGGTCTGATCCCAATTTGACCCCCGCCTTTAGCGGGAATCCCACCCAGCATCTTTTGGTCCACTATCCTCCCATTCCTCCATAGACAAAACATCGGGGGATCGGGAAAGCCGAATGTGAATACCTGGGCACAGAGAAGCCGAGGGACGCGACTTTTGATAAGGGTCCTAACAGGCACTTCCCAATACGTATGTGACATATTTCAGTGTCACTTCTTTGAAAATTGAAAATTGCAGGAATTGCTTTAGCATGATGCCGGATGAGCACCACATCAGTGATGTGCTTGTTAAAGTATTTCCACAGTTTGAAAAAAAAAATTATTCTCCTTAAAGTCCTGGTTTACCCATATTCATTCACATGATAGCATTTCAGTCAACAAGCATCCTTATAAATTTGCCTATTTTTATCATCTAGTCTATTATTGTCCATGCTTTGTTTGGGTTTTCCCCAGCATAGCTGTGATTGCCATATCTGTAGGTTTGGCATGTGGCCAATTGAAAGGTATTGCAAAGACATACTAAACTCTTTAACATGTTTTATGAAATTGGCAAAAACTGACATTGTGATGTTACTACTGTATCTTGAGCAATTTTTTGGTAATAAAGAACCATGGCTTTTATCTCACCAGAGTCTATTCAAGGTACGATGGTTATCTTCTTATATTTTCATATAATTTTTTTATTTATTATGAATGTGAGCTTTCATGTAGTGTTGTTATTGGATTTTACTTTCGAGTGTCTCATGGATTGTGAATGATTTTATTCAAGTGAGATGTGTGGTCTCGATCTAGAAGCTTGCTTTGATTAATATAGTTCGACCTGGTTGTTCTGACAACATCAGGACCGGAAAATTGATTTAGCCGGATTTTAGAGATGTGCTTGAATAATGCTGGTTTTTCAGTAAGGTCTAGATGCATATGATATCAAGTGAAAAAAAAAAGTGTGGTGCGAAGTTGGCCATGAAATTCACATCGCACATGACCTGTTGTCCAGCGTACTTCAGGGCCACCATACAATGTACTTTAGGGCTTTGCATCAAAAGTTATTGAGCCAAAGTCCCCATTTTTTTTTCTTCATATTTTCATATTTTCAGATTGTTTTCTTGTAAGATCGTCTCTCATACATTTGTAAACACGTAATAATCTCAAAGATTTTTTTTAACTCTCAAGGGAATCTACAAATACAAGCTTAGCTTTTTATTAGATTCCCTCATGTTTCACTTCACCAAATCAGTTTGTCTTATCTCAATGATGGAATATCGATCAGTGTCTTTGCATGTCTACTTGTTTTTCTCCATTGTTTGTTAAAAGCTTTGTAGATGTTTTTTTTTTTAATATTATTGTTTATGTTCTGTTCCATTTATGTGAAGTATGAGATAGACTAAACTAAAAACTGAACTGAAACCACAAAATTGTACTCCCTGTTGCAAATGGGTTAAACTTAAAGTAATATGGACTATTTTCAACACGTTTGTAAAGCAAGAATGATGAATGATAGTATTAATGACTAGAGAGGGATGCTTTCTAAGCAGTTATGATGTAACAGTATACAGTAGGTTACATTCTTCTCATTTGATTTTCATTACAGATGTATATACAGACATACAGATGTATATACAGATGTATATACAGACATATATATTTTGATTTCTGTAACACTACTTACATGTAGCTTGAGGAAGGAAATAATCTTAAAATCCTTGTAAACATTTAGATGTGTAATATGAAACCAATTTCTTCTCATCTGATGATCAGTCTGATAATATCATATTATAAACTTCAAGGAAATAAGCTCATATGATACACTCACACACATGTACTTGTAATCAAGTCTGTGTATTGTTCTTTGTTTTTGGCGAGGTGGAGCAAGACTAAGGGATCGTCCGTCCATCCGTCTGTCTGTAACACTTTTGAAACTTTTATTTTGCGACCATTTGCCTGTTTGTTATCAAACTTGGAAGGTAGATGCCTTTCAGGGACCTCACTGTTGTTTGGGATCAAAGTTCACATAATGTGGGTTAAAGACATTGGTTAACATTGTTATGATTTTAAAAAATCTTGTTTTGTTACTTGAAAATGGGATAAACATGAGGATTATAGTGTAAAAATACCAGTCTGAAAGTTTCAAAGTATAATATCGACAGGAAGTATTTTCAAATATCAAAAATGTGAACCAATGTTTTCAAAAATATACGAGGGTCAGTTGCACAGCATAGACATAAAGAGTGCGCATGCGCTTATGACTCACCTTACTGTACTGTGTGTATTGGTGTATCACGTGGCGGGAGGTATATAACGGCATTTTCAAATTCAAGCAAAGTGGTCCTCTTAGTGATTGTCTCGTGAGACGAAGGATAATAAAATCGTCGTTTGCGTCTAACTTACACTTTTTCATTCCAAATTATGGTTGGTTTCAGGGTTTTTGAGTACAAATACAAGTACTCATACACATGTTCCATCTTAGTTTGAGAATTTTTTAAATCAGCTACTCACAAAGTTAGCCAATGCCTTTAAAAGGGGTACCCAATGCTGAAACAATGTTAGTTCATTTAAAAGAGCATGATTTTATTAGCAGAAAATCATCTGCCTACAATTTTTTAATAAATCGTGTTGCCAAGGAAACCCCCAAATGTGGTAAGATTTCAGGATATTTTTGACCCCTCAGCTGTGACCCAGTTTCAAATGGGTACCCACTTTGACGTCAAAATGACGTCAAAGTGGGTACCTTGTCGCGCAATTCTAGCAAAATGCGCGCAAGGTATACATCTTGTACAGTCTAGCGCGCAGCACAAGTGCAATGCGTGAAGCTGGGTACCCACTTTTACGTCATACCTCATACTCAAATTTTTTGGTCAACTCTTGACTTTTTATGAGAAAATTAGCCAAAATGCATTGATTTCAATTGAAAATCATCAAAGTTTTAATGTTATTGTTCTTGGAATTCTATTCTCGATCATACATTGTATATCAAAATTTTTTGTACCATTGTGTAATCACTTTAAAGGTCAAATGAGGGCAAATGTTAAAATTTACCTGCAAGTTTCTACTTGTGTTGGTAACTTTGTAGCCATTAGCCTATTTGTAACCAAACTTGAATGGTAGATGCCCTATAGAGACCTCAATATAATTTTGGGGTCAAAGGCCATGTAGGGTCAAAGGTCAAATGAGGTCAAATACAAAGCTGTACATGTACCTGTAATATGGAAGAGGCAAAGAATCATCCAGTGCATGCTTTCTCATAGTGTAGTTGTAATACTCCAATTGCATCAATAATCAACTCTTGGTATTTCACTATAGATATCATCAGAATTGATCTTGGTATATTACTAATACCTGGTGGATATAATCAGAATTACTTTACTAGAATGATTGTGTGCAAATAGGGCAAGACACATTATGGCCATTGCTTTGTTTGCATTTAAATGAGCTTTGTTTGGAGTGGAGATCATGAAATGCATGCACATGTAGATGCAGTGCACAAAATTATTATTATGTATCTAAAATTCATGTAAGCTTTTTGGGACAAGATTGTTGGCAACCTAAAAATTTGTCGGAGACTTTTGTAATCCAGCAACACATGTTATTTACGCACGCGGCACAAGGTGGTCAGGTCCCGTTTTGGCCTTGGTGCCCCTCTGAGAGGATATGTGCCCTCCCAAAAATGTACATTGTTGCAAGTGATGCAATTGACATTGAATTGGTCTGGTCATCTTTCTATAACAAACCTGCAGGTTAAAGAGACCTACATGTATCAATGAATGGTATTATGTTTTATTATTAAATGGGTTCTAGACTCTTTGCATTATGATTGCTGAATTGATGCCCAGTGGATGAGCATTTTTCTTTCCTGCAGTCACAAGCATGCAAAATATCCCATGAAAAAGTGATAACCGGTGACTAAAAGTGATAATACAGGTGTATGATACCTCTGGCGCATCAAAACATGAATTATTTTTATATAAATTCATGAGTAGATAGTCATTCTTGAGGTTAAGTTCATTCTTTAAATTATACTAATGGGGTGTTGCAGGAAAGTTGCAATCAATTGCAAATAATTGCTAATTTTGAAACAACCATTCTGATTGGCTATGGGTCTGCCCTTTTAAGAAGACATGCATGCAACAATGATTTTGATTGGCCAGTGACAATCAGTTGCAACTTTCTTGCAACACCCCATAACAGTGGGTCAAGTAAGTTTTATTCTAAATTGTGAATGTGTTGAATTCCTCACCAGGAGTGCCACAGTTTCCCCAGGCACCTATCCAGCGCCCACAGGCAGGTCAACCCCCACGCCAGCCTGCCATTCCAGCACCCATCCAGCCCCAGCAGACCACCCTCCCACCCATCAGCACAGGCCCGCCCGGTCCCCCAGCCCCTGCTGCCCCTCCTGGGGGGCCACAGGCCCCCAGATCAGACCTGGTTGCCCTGCCATCCAGGCCAGGGTTTGGGGAGGATGGTCGTCCCATCGTGCTGAGGGCCAACCACTTCCAAGTCAAGATTCCGGCAATAGAAATCTTTCACTATGATGTCACCATCACACCTGACAAATGTCCTCGGAGGGTGAATAGGTAGAGTACCTGTCTTCTGCTTCTTCTCCTTTTCGTTAAATTTGAGGATTTAATTTATGCCGTCTGGGCCCCGTTTCGTAAAACTTGTTATCAGTAACAAGTTGCAATAACTGTTATAAGTTACTGATATCCTTGCATCTAATTGGCTGAGAAAAAAATTGTCATAGAAATTGGCAGTTTTTACTGATAACAAGTTTTATGAAACAGGGCCATGGAATCAGGTAGTCCCTGTATTTAACCTATGGAGAATCTGAGAATTCGAGTAGTCAACAGATTTACTTTTATGTGTCAGTCTTCTCAGTAACAACAAAAAAAGTAGGTGACACTGTTGATCTGCAATAGATAATGTAGAACTCATTTTAATGGAGGATTGATAACCGGATAAATGAAATCAACTATAACATTTTGAATTTTAGGCCAGTTCAACATACATGATTTAGGAATTTGTACCTTTTATCCGCCCCCCCCCCCCAATTTAGAAAGCTATGTTGTCTAGATTTTCTTCATGTATAAAGCTAGCTGTAATAAAGCAGCTAACAAATTAGAAAGGGTATTTGCTGTTATACTGTGTATATCTTTAAAATGCTTTACTGAGAGCCAGCACACAGTAGAAAATGATTCTGATTTATTGTTTTCAAATTATGACTACATTAATGAATGAGAAAATGATTCTGATTTATTCTTGAAATGATAACTAGATGACAATAAAGATGTGTCCTAAGAATTTTTACATGTTGGAAAAGTTAGTTTAAACCTTGAAGTGTAATTTGATGAATGTTTGTTATTGTGTTGCCTTCCTTTTGCTTTTACTGTATTCTTTTCTTTTCTTTCCTTTTCTTTTCAAGAATAACAATAGTTATAATTATTATTATTTTTTGTAACCAGGGATGTGATTGACACACTGGTGAATGCATACAAGGCCAGATACTTCCAGAACAATCTTCCAGTGTTTGATGGGAGGAGAAATATGTACTGCAAGGAACAGCTACCTCTAGAGAATGAAAGGGTAAGTCCTTTTCTCCTTTCAGTCTGCTATAGCATCAACTTGGTGTGGTCTAATGGATATGTTGCCGGACTGTAGATCACAAGGTTGCCGTTCAAGTCCCTCCGTGGCATCAGTGTCCTTTGGCGAGACACTAATCTACAATTGCCACTCTTGACGCAGATGTAGTAAATGGGTATCCGGTAGGAAGAATTTCCTTGAAATGCTAAAGCGCCTTACTGGCAGCCTTGCTGAAGCCAGGGTAATAACAGTGGAGCACCAGGAGTGTCATTTCTGACCAACATGAGCACTATACAAGAGCCCACTATTGATAAAAACAGAAAAATAAAAGAAATAGATGTATTCCTTGTTAAACTTTCCGTAAAGTGAAAGTTTAAGAAAAATCAGAACAGAGATGAAGAAGTAGATATATCTTTCAGTTGTAATCAAGCAGATGCAAATGGGCAGTTCACTTATTTGGCTTGTGACCTTCTGCCCCATTTTTTTTTTTTATTAAGAATTCTATGAATGTCCATTGTCTTGTTGGTTTGGTAGATGATATGAATAGACCTATTTAATATACAGAAAAGTGTATAAAAGTTTTTGTGGAAAGTGTTTGGAGGGTCCATTAGGTCATCAGCAAGTAAGATGTAGGTTTCACAGACCTCTTAGCTTGACCGGGGTTCACTGGATCTACATTGTCATTCTTGTGGACTGCTGGTCTCATGAGCCATATAGGCCTCAATAGTTTGTCAATCTCATGAGTTGTTGCTCTTCTGGGATTTCCTTGATAGTATTAATCTGAAAAATTTTAATGTGATCACATTTTAACCCTTTGACTACTGAATTCTCTTGTTCTCATAGGCTTAATACAGGGGCCACCCGGTTCCAGTAGCCAATGTGTTAAAGGAAATTTGTAGTGATAAAGAGTGTACGTCTCCCTTGCAGGTTGAACTTGAAGCAACGTTGCCTGGTGAGGGGAAGGACAGGGTGTTCAAGACTCAGATCAGATATGTTGGGAAAGTGAGTCTCTCCCTCCTGGAATCTGCACTGAAGGGAGAGATTGAGCACATGCCATATGATGCAATACAAGCATTGGATGTTATCATGAGACATCTCCCATCAATGAGGTAAGACATCACCTCTGCAGCAGAATGGAATCTCCTTCATGTGTGATGTATTTCATGTTTGGGAACATACCATTTTTATTAGTGGTAGGGTAAACTGTAACCAGGTGGGGGAAAAGTGTTCAACACTTGGATCTGATATGTTGGGGAAAGTGAGTCTGGCCCTTCTCCAAAACACACTGAGGGGAGAGATTGAATGCATGCTGTATGATGTAATACAAGCATCGGATGTTATCATGAGACATCGCCCCTCAATGAGGTAATACACCCCTCTACAGTAAAATGGAGGTGACTGGACTATGTGAAAAATGTTAGGTGAGAAAGTGTACCATTTTCGTATTGGGTAAGGCAACCTGTTATCTGGTCAGGGCAGTGTGCACCAAAGGGAGAAATTGAGCACATGCTGCATGATGCAAGACAAGCGTGGGATGTTATCACAAGACATCCCCCCTCAATGAAGTAAGACTCCCCTGTACAGTAGAATGGAGTTGACCTGTGTAATACATGTAAAGTGTTTGTTGGATTGAGGAAGTACCATTTTTACCTAGGGTAGAGTATAGTAACTTTTCCAATTTTGTTTTAGCTAAAGTAAAGAATATTCACTGACAACAATTTAAGCTGAAGAGATAGCGAATCTGATTCTTGCATTAAATAGAAAATTGTAATAAGTAGAAATTAATCTCATACATGTTTACATGAATCTTAGTTGTGTGCCAATGAAGCTCAGGGCAAGACTGTATTAGAGTATACATTCCTATTGCAGGTAGGTGCACTTTTATCATGATAATCAGTCCATGTTTACAGATGAATTTGAATGTTTTTTTGTGAAGCACCCAAAATGACTCAATGTCGTAGAAACTTCATCTCCCATCTCTATTCCTTTCATTCTTTTCCAGGTATACTCCAGTAGGGCGGTCTTTCTTCTCGCCCCCTGAGGAATACTTCCACCCCCTAGGGGGTGGTAGAGAGGTGTGGTTTGGGTTTCATCAGAGCGTCAGGCCCTCCATGTGGAAGATGATGCTTAATATAGATGGTAAGTGATTCATCTTGAATTCTTTGTGTAGCAACCGTATGGCTACTGAATTTTCTGATTACTACAGCAATCATCCGTTCCCTGTGAGCATTGAAGTTGTGTTACATAGTGTCAGAGAAAAGAAATCATCAAGCAGCCACATTCAGCTCTAATGCATAAACTTGTTTCTTTTTGGTACATCTGCAGGCACCAGGTGATGGTTTCTTCTCTCTTCTTTCGTACCTTTTATCTTGTCTTTTGTAATCTTTGTTATGAATTATGCTCTTTGTATTCCTTGAAATAAAATATAAATACACAAATGCTCTTACTTAAATTTAGAATCATGGCAGTTTAATTTCCTTTATATATTAATTATATCCTTTAATTTCCTTAAATATAAATACACAAATGCGCTTACTTAAATTTAGAATCATGGCCGTTTAATTTCCTTTTAATTCATGTTATGAATTATGCTCTTTGTATTCCTTGAAATGGAGCAAAAAATATAAATACACAAATGCTCTTACTTAAATTTAGAATCATGGCAGTTTAATTTCCTTTTAATTCATATGATTTATTTGACTCAATTAGTAATTACTATCCATTTATTGATACATGTTCATTCATATTGTTCATGTTATTATAATGAGTAGTGCAGATGTTGTAGTTCTACTGACTGCTTGATGAAAGTAAGTGCGTTATTACTGTTAGAAAAGCAACAAGTTGACCTACGCCATTTACGTATCGCTGGTGGAAAGCAAGTGATTCCACTATTTCCCATTAGGAAAGGGAAAAATTTGGTAGTTAATCTGTTCAGTCCTATCCCAGGAATGTGGTGTTACACTTTACCAGATTCTATGCATTAAATAGGTGGGATGTTTTAATGTTATGGTACATTTAATTTCAATTTTGCATACAGTATCAGCAACAGCATTCTACAATGCTCAGTCAGTGATTGACTTCCTGTGTGAGGTCTTGGATATCCAGAACATCTCAGAACAACGTCGCCCCCTATCGGACTCACAGAGGGTGAAGTTCACCAAAGAGATCAAAGGTTAGGGAGAATCTTAAAGTGACGCTCAGGAAAACATGTTCCCATATGACTCAGTAAACCCTGTAAACATAAAAGTGCTGCACAGTGAAATTATATGCTTTTAAGCCTTTTATGCCTCACGCTTCCGTACCTTGTAACACACAGATTAGTCAGTATGCTTAGGTACTTAGGTACTTAGCAAAGCTCATATTGTGCTATAGTGTTTCATATTGATAAAATATTGATATTCATATTCAAAACGGTGTGATGCAGAAAGACTTGTAAAGAACACAAATTGCATATTTTCTCCATTATTGTTTGCATTCCGTATGCATCTTTTTGCATTTTTTTTTCTTCAAGAAGTGTAAGGAATCGATAAGTAGTGGCCAGAAGGTAATGGAAATAAAACATTTGAAATATGAGCTCATATTGTTCTATAATGTTTCATATTGATGAAATATTCCTATTCATATTCAAAACGATGTGGTGCGGAAAGACGAGTAAAGAACAAAAATTGTATTTTGTGTTCATTCCAGATGCATCTTTTTGCATTACTGTGTATCGCTAAGCAACCTTCAACCTGTGTTAACCGAGATGCTTTATTTTCATCCTGACTTGCTGTTCATTTATATGTGGAATTAGTTTCATTGCTGTGATGGTTTACAGTGTTATTGTGTAAACAAGCCCTTATACGAAAAGCGGGATATTGGAATTTCCTTTCTCTGTATATATGTACATAGATTGTTACCCTTCCGAAGGCAATTCCTATTCTCTCCATGTGACATGTAATGAGATAGTGCAAAACTTTTCATTTCAAGAAGTGTAAGGAATCGATAAGTTGTGTCAAGAAGGAAATGGAAATAAATTATTTGGAATTTGAGCTCATATTGTGCTATATTGTGCTAAAATGTTTCATATTGATATGACACTTGAAATATATCTCTTCATGATACTTGAGCATACCTGATAATGAAATTGCTGTATCTCAGGTAACATATTGTTCTAGTTTTGGGATGGAGTTTCACAAATGTGCGATCTAAAATCTTTCAGCTTTTTTTTTTTTTTCTCATCCAGAATAGCCCACTATATTCGTGAAGGTCATGCAAACTTATGTTGACATTGCTCTCCTCTTTTTCAGGTCTTAAAATTGAAATAACGCACTGTGGAAACATGAGGCGGAAATACAGAGTGTGCAATGTGACCAAGAGGCCAGCTCAAACCCAAACGTGAGTTCAAACCTCCATCACTGCCGATAGACCCGATGCAAGAGCAGTCCTTTCTGTCCACCATATATTATATGCATGTATGATTCCTGCAGAATTATGCATATTTATTTGGCAGATTGAATTAATGTAAAAGAAATTTTCAACTTGGAGTCACCAAGGACAGGACATGTTGAAAGAAATGTAGCACTAAAAAAAAGAAAAAGAAGAGTTTGTCACTAAATTTGCTATCGAAAATGTGTTCCTTGTGTTTGGAAGTACAATTTATAAATTTTTCCCTAAATGTGATACAAATGGTAAAGAACTGATATGTTTTGCAGTTAAAAACATGGTTATTTTTATGTTTTGCTCTTATCAGATTCCCTTGGCAACTGGAGAATGGGCAGACTGTAGAATGTACAGTGGCTAAATACTTCAAAGAAAGGCACAACAGAATCTTGCAGTAAGTCAATTCAAAATTATACAACTTTTAATGTCCATCTTGTCAGATATGTATTGTTACAACCACTGAATGAAAGAAGTAGTTTCCTGTACAAGTAGGATTCAAGTCCATTTCTTTTCCATTGCTTGTATTTCATGCACATGAGCACAGTGTTTTGGATGGAGTATGCAGGGTCATTATGACAATGGCTGTATTAGAGAATTTAGAACTGAGAACTGTTGCCATGGAGTTGGGTTTGAATTCAAATCTCTGTGTCATGAAAATTCAGACTATTTTATGTTTTTTAAGCCTCTGCTCACCGTAGGTGGTTGCCGGAGGCATTATGTTTTTGGGTCATCCGTCCGTCCGTCCCGTTTTCGTTCTCACGATAACTTAAGAACCATTTGACGGATCAACTTCAAACTTGGCATATGGGAGGGACAATGATCTGATTAGATTTTGGGGTCTCATGGTCAAAGGGCAAAGGTCACAGAGGTCATTATGTACATAGAAATGGGCCGATTCTCGCGATAACTCAACAACCATTTGAAAGAGCAGCTTCATACTTGGCACATGTATGCTTATGGGAGGGATAGTAATCTGATGAGATTTGGGGGTCTCAAGGTTAAAGGTCAAAGGTCACAGAGGTCATTATATACATTAAAGTTGCTTGTTATTGTGATAACTTAACTCTGTGACAGTTCAACTTCAAACTTGGCTCATGTATGCATATGGAAAGTCTCATAATGGTCTCATTAGATTTGAGGGTCACAAGGTCAAAGGTCAAGGTCAAAGATGTCATTGTATACATGAAAATAAAAAAATCAACATGAATGTGCCATATATTTGCGATCTGGCAATTGCGGAGGCATAAATTTCGACCGTGCGCGGTTCGAGGATTCATCTAATTTTTTTTTTTTTTTTGGTAGTTGGTGCTTTATTAGATCAATCAAATGTTTTATTTGAAGGATGCGAACAACAGTAGTGTTTATCATATCCTCTACGTACAAATAAGTGATATTTGTGATATGTTGTTTTGTTTTCTTACAGAGATATCCTCAGTTGTTCATCCCTTGTTGTTTCATTTCAAAGTACTTTTGTAGGTGTATTTTGTGAAATTGTAATTGATTTGTGTGTAGATAATAGATTGGAAACACCTTTAGAGTACTTGAGCTTCTTGTACTTTCACCTTGAAAATTTAGTTTTTTTCGTATCTTATCATCTCTTCTCAGATACCCTCATCTTCCCTGTCTGCAGGTTGGACAGGAGCAGCGTCACACCTACCTACCTCTAGAGGTATGTAACACCCCTCTTGAATATTGGTTCTTTCCACTACCAGTGTATTAAACACTTAATGTGGACTAAACCATCAATTATGTTTAGGTCTTGAGGGGTGTTTCCAGGTACCATTTGATACCTCCCCTTTACTTTTTTTCACAGATTATTGATAGATATAATGGTACTGCCAAAATTGTTTTCTTAATTTAGGTAACAGCGACTTGTGAGTAAACTAGTCAAACTCAGGAGGTATGGAAGAGGACTCTGATTGCAAAATTGTGTTATTACCGTTATGCTTGGTATCTGTTGGCCTTTGTAGTGTCTATTACTATTCACATACATTTATGTGTAAAACTTAAGTGAATACCTTGTTACATAAACTAACTGTACACCCCAGAAATATTGGTTGCTGAATTTTCGAGACATAATTCTAATTTTGTTGACAGGTTTGCAACATCGTTGCTGGGCAGCGCTGTATCAAGAAACTGACAGATATGCAGACCTCTACAATGATCAAGGTCAGATTTACATCAGTTGAAGTGTACTAATCACCTGAAGAATGATTTGTGCACAGCTACTAAATGTGAAATAATTCCAAAAAAAAACAATTACGCAGCATTCTAGCGGTTTACGTTCAGGAGTTTGGGGACGTTCGGAAGTTCAGGGAAAATAAAGAATGACATAAGACCACACGATTGGGACGTTACGGTATTGAATGGCTTTTCGATTCCGTAAACCATAACCCTGATTCATGCTTGCACAGGGTATTTTAATGGGGGGGGGGGGGGAGAGGGTTGCAAGATGATGCATTTATGACAATATTGCACATTGTGTTGAGCAAAGCAAAAATAGGGCTATTATATAGTTGCATGACCCTACCCCATACTTTTGTTTTTTTTTCTTCTTCATCTTTGGCTTTTTTAAGGGGGTATCACTTGAACAGTGATAAAGGAAAGCTGCCCCCCCCCCCAGCACCACCCCTGTTCTCTCTACATCAGCGATTCTGTCTGAATAGTCATCTTTATGTTGATTGAGAGTATATTTGAAATATCTCTTTCTAGAAGTAATATTTAAAGCTGATATTTTGAGTACAGTATAGTGACATTGAATCTCTAACTCATAAAGCAAAATGTATTCTGGTGATTGGTCCTTTTGAGGCGCATATGGAGTGAAAAGACTTTGTTACTACAGGTTGTACACAGACACCGTCCATTGCCTTTTGACACATGTTTCAGGTTGTGATGTATACAATGATGAGTAAAAATAAATATTCTTTCTCTGATACAGTGTAATAACTGCACCACAATGAACACATACATTTATCACAAGGATTGATATGCACTTGAAAGCGAGGATTTGTTGTCCCAAGACCATTTCATTATGTAGTAATTGGCATATATTCATTCATGTTTTTAGCTTAGGTGATATTGGAAAAGCCTGTAATGAAAGAAATCTCTCTTTGATGATCAGTGGGTGATTTCAAGTTTGGTGTTGACCTTTTGGTGTTAGTGTTAGGCTGATTTTTACATCAACGCAGCTCCAAGTTAAAAATAAAACTGGTCTTGGGACAACTGTCACTTGGAGTTGAGCAGTCAATAATGTCATTTGAACCACTTTTGTAAATTCAGATTAGGTGTTGGAGCTATGGAAAGCAGTCAAAATTGTGCTTCTACCACCAACACCGAACTTGAAATCACCCATTAAGCGGAGGGCCAAAAGCAGAAAAGGGGGGTTTCGTTCCACCATCTGTACAAACTAAGTAGACCATGCTTATTTTCAAGCTTAAAGCATAACACACAATATTCAAGAGGTCTACCTCAAAAAATTAGTAGCGAAAGCCTCCAAATCCAAGATGGCGTCCAAAATGGCCGCCAATTTGACGGAATTTGAATTTTTCAAGATAAAATTTGATAGAAACATCCAATTGCAACAAAATTGGTCTCATCTGAAAGAGAATTAAATTCCCTACAGTTTGATGTCATTTGTGAGTAATGTCAAAGTAATTCAGTCCAGATATTTAGTCAAAAAGTGTGTTTTTTTACATTTTTTCCGAAAAACTGAAAATTTGCAAAATGCATGATTTAGC
This sequence comes from Echinometra lucunter, assembly GCA_029962745.1. Taxonomy (NCBI): domain Eukaryota; kingdom Metazoa; phylum Echinodermata; class Echinoidea; order Camarodonta; family Echinometridae; genus Echinometra; species Echinometra lucunter. Next base: position 25,534,052 of record CM057153.1, read on the forward strand.
ATAAATCAAGAAAAAATTTAAGAATTGTCTTGAAACCTTCCAGAAAACTTTCTTGATATTCAATAATCATCTGTGGAAAATTATAAAGCAATACCATTCTTCGTTCTAAAGTTATAATGTCTCAAACTTGAAAACTCATATTTCATAAATTTCTCTTCTTGCATATGCATGTGTTATATTCCCATAGACTATAATGCATTAACATGCATGTGCCCTGTACAAAAGTGCAGACGTGGATTTTTGCTCTACAAACCAAGAAGGCCATGCTTATATTTGTGCTTATTGACATGTTTGTAACTAAACTTGGATGATAGATGCCTTACATAAACTCCGGTGTTATTGGGGAATCAAAGGTCACATATGTAGGTCAAAGGTCAAATGAGGTCAAATGTTAACATTTTCCGTGCATATTTCTACTGGGGTTGGTAACTTTAGAACCATAAGTCCATTTGTAACCAAACTTGGATAGTAGATGCCTTTCAGGGACATAACTGGTATTTGAGGGTCAAAGGTCATGTATGTAGGTCAAAGGTCAAATGGTAAAAAAATTCATGCATATTTCTACTGGGGGTGGTAAGTTTAGAACCATAAGTCCATTTATAACAAAACTTGAATGGTAATTACCCTTTAAGGACATCATTGTTATTTGGGGGTCAAAGGTCATGGGTGCAGGTCAAAGGTCAAAGGAGGTCAAATGTTAAAACTTTCCTGCAATTTTCGATTGGGGTTGATAGCTTTAGAACGATGACTCCAAACTTGGATGGTAGATGCCCTATACAGGGTGGCCCAGAAAGAACGGAAAACCTGTGATCCTTAATTTCAGCGAGATTAATAATATGATGTGATAATTTTTCATTTGGTTTGAAACACAATTTCCTTTGAAAACGACAGTGATATTACATTTAATATTCCCAGGACTTATTTTAGACAACCACTAGGAAAACGGCATTTTCAAGAGTTTTCTCCCGTTTCTACTTGATCGTACCATTTACTGGTTCAGTTCACCTGCATGGTGTCCCATCACCGTGTTTGAGTCCCTTGTTTTTAATACTTATTAGAATAAAAACTAGAAACATTGGGATTGTGTCAAAGAATGCATTAGCCTCAATCCCACTTTGAGTTATGGATAATTGTATCCTGAACTTTATTGATAAAATGATAAAGCAAAAATGGTAGGTATCAATACAGTAGGAACTTATTTGGGATTCCCCACGTGTCTGCATATACTGAATCACTGTAAAACAAAATAATATCTACATGCTGAGATGTCTGGAAATAGTATAAGGCACCTCTGAACCATACAAATACATCGTATTATTGATATATTCATCCTTTCCTTGAGGATTAAGCTTTTATCTTCATTGGCAACTTGAGTACTTAACAAATAAAGAAGGTTAATGGGAGAAATTCATGATTTGTAAACAAATTTGTGTACAAATTAAGTATTCACCTAGTGAAATTTTCAGCTCCCTGAAAAAAATTAGAATAAGATTACAAAACATATGAGAAAGTCCTTAAAATTAGCTCATTGGAAGTATGAGATGTAGAATGCTGCGTCTACACTTTTTAATTGCCTGTTGCCATTAATATTATGTACAATTTATTAAAAGCACCAAAATTTCAAAAACAGAAAGGTTACAAAACAGTCCTTTTTGCCGTTTCCGATTGCTACACGAATAAGAGACAGTGCAAAGGTACAATGTTGTATGTACTTGTATTTTAATTCTATTTTGTATTAACTGGTCCAATTTCTTCTGTTGATATTTCTATGCATGCACACTGTTAATTTTATGTATATTTATGGATTTTATGGATTGACTTTTTTTATGCCGCTGTTAAAATCAGCTTAAAGTTAGCTGTCTAATTAAAAGTTAGATGTATATACATGTAATTATGCTGAATAATAAACTGTAATATACAAATAATGAGTTTATAACTAATGAGAAATTAGATTTTTTTTTTTTTTTTTACTAATCATGCTTACGATAGCTTATTATCTTGTGAAGTCATTTTGTACTAATTTATATTCAATTTATATAATACAATAACCACAACTGCACCAGATAAATCAAAGAACAACTTCCAATGAGTTGAAAAAATAACTTAATGACACTAGAATATTTAAAGTGTTCTTTGAAAGAGTGCTCTCGCTGCCATTTTACCATATTTCTATAGCTATTATTTTCTTTCCATTAAATGTGACATGTGTAATTTGTAATTTCAAAGAATAGAACACATTCAAAATTGTATAGCCATTATATATTGGCTGCGAAGCAAGATGATAAGGACCATTTCATCTATCTATCTTATATCTATTTACATAATGATATTGAAACCTTTCCATCCCGGCGCTTTCTGACCCTACTCTCACTTTCACTAATTTCATGGGGGGGGGGGTATGTAGAAAAACAATATTTTCCCACTAAATATAGAATAAATTGCATGGTAACTCAATACCCCTCATGAAGGGCATTCAGTTGTTTAAAAAAAAAAAAAATCATCTGAGACCTATTTAATTCCAATTTGAAGTTTCTAACAATTTTTATGATCTAAATATATTTTCTGCTTATGGCTCCCTGCTTATATGTGGAAGAGTCACAATGATTATGTCAACAACAAAATGAAAAGATGTGAAGAACATATGTACATGTATCTCATGCAAAGTTCGCACCCATATATTCAATATCAAATGATATAAACCTACAACCCAAGCCCCATAACATGTGGAATTGAGGTCCCTATATAGGGCATCTACCATCCAAGTTTGGAGTCATCGTTCTAAAGCTATCACCCCCAATAGAAAAAGTGCCTTATACTATTTCCAGACATCTCAGCATGTAGATATTATTTTGTTTTACAGTGATTCAGTATATGCAGACACGTGGGGAATCCCAAATAAGTTCCTACTGTATTGATACCTACCATTTTTGCTTTATCATTTTATCAATAAAGTTCGGGATACAATTATCCATAACTCAAAGTGGGATTGAGGCTAATGCATTCTTTGACACAATCCCAATGTTTCTAGTTTTTATTCTAATAAGTATTAAAAACAAGGGACTCAAACTCGGTGATGGGACACCATGCAGGTGAACTGAACCAGTAAATGGTACGATCAAGTAGAAACGGGAGAAAACTCTTGAAAATGCCGTTTTCCTAGTGGTTGTCTAAAATAAGTCCTGGGAATATTAAATGTAATATCACTGTCGTTTTCAAAGGAAATTGTGTTTCAAACTAAATGAAAAATTATCACATCATATTATTAATCTCGCTGAAATTAAGGATCACAGGTTTTCCGTTCTTTCTGGGCCACCCTGTATAGGGCATCTACCATCCAAGTTTGGAGTCATCGTTCTAAAACTATCAACCCCAATCGAAAATTGCAGGAAAGTTTTAACATTTGACCTCCTTTGACCTTTGACCTGCACCCATGACCTTTGACCCCCAAATAACAATGATGTCCTTAAAGGGTAATTACCATTCAAGTTTTGTTACAAATGGACTTATGGTTCTAAAGTTACCAACCCCAGTAGAAATATGCACGGAAAATGTTAACATTTGACCTCATTTGACCTTTGACCTACATATGTGATCTTTGATTCCCCAATAACACTGGAGTTTGTGTAAGGCATCTATCATCCAAGTTTAGTTACAAACATGTCAATAAGCACAAATATAAGCATGGCCTTCTTGGTTTGTAGAGCAAAAATCCACGTCTGCACTTTTGTACAGGGCACATGCATGCTAATGCATTATAGTCTATGGGAATATAACACATGCATATGCAAGAAGAGAAATTTATGAAATATGAGTTTTCAAGTTTGAGACATTATAACTTTAGAACGAAGAATGGTATTGCTTTACAATTTTCCACAGATGATTATTGAATATCAAGAAAGTTTTCTGGAAGGTTTCAAGAAAATTCTTAAATTTTTTCTTGATTTATGCTAAATCATGCATTTTGCAAATTTTCAGTTTTTGGGAAAAAATGTCAAAAAACACAATTTTTGACTAAATATCTGGACCGAATTACTTTAACATTACTCACAAATGACATCAAACTGTAGGGAATTTAATTTTCTTTCAGATGAGACCAATTTTGTTGCAATCGGATGTTTCTATCAAATTTTATCTTGAAAAATTCAAATTCCGTCAAAATGGCGGCCATTTTGGACGCCATCTTGGATTTGGAAGCTTTCGCTACTAATTTTTTGAGGTAGACCTCTTGAATATTGTGTGTTATGCTTTAAGCTTGAAAATGAGCATGGTCTACTTAGTTTGTACAGATGGTGGAACGAACTCAAAAAATAAGCTAGATATTTGACTTTGGCCCTTCGCTTACATTGTCTCATTCCACATATTTCATTGAAAACATTGAAAAGAGTTTGGAGCATGTAAATGATTTTGATTATCATGTTTTTAAAATCTTCTTAATTAGGCCACTGCAAGGTCTGCCCCTGATCGAGAAAAAGAGATAAAGAACTTGGTAAGTACAGCATGATGAGTTGGAGTTAGAATGTATTGATTTTAAAGCTTCTATTCAAATTAACCCCATTAAAAGATATTTACATTGTACTTTTTAGATGAAAATTTTCACTTTTGGTAGATAACTTCCACTTTTGGTAGATAACTTCCAAATTAAATATTTTTTCTTTTCTTTCCTTCGAGAAGTGACTTGAGTTTTTCTGCATCTACAATGTGAATATGTTATCCAATTTGCAATTTAGCTACCTGTTGTGCTGGTAATTGTTTGAATTTGCAAGTCATTCTTTGCTTGAAAGAGCATCATGAGCTCATGTTTAAGTTCTTGTCAATTGGTCAATTTTATGGAAGGATAACTATTAGCACTCTTGCAATCTGTAAAGCCCATGATGTTTCATATTATGTATGCCTTTCTTGCTTTCAAGGTGCATAAAGCTAACTTCAACAACGACCGCTATGTCCGGCAGTTTGGTCTGAGTATCAGTAATGACATGGTGACCATTGAGGGCAGGGTTCTACCGGCACCCAAGATCCAGTACGGCGGAAAGGTAGCTGTTTAAGATAGGCCTCATAAAAGCTCGTTTGCAAATGGCTCAGTAAACTGCAAAAAAAAAAGAAGAAGAGATATGTCACGTATAAATAAATGGGAGGTGGGGATGTGAAAGAGGTATCTGTACCTAACAAAGACTTCTTAAAGTGTCTATTCATGTATTTATTATAAGATATAGAAATGTTAGGCCTACTACATTTATGTTTTATTTTGCTTTGGGTTCTTTTTAACCGACTTCATAAACTGTATGAGACTTGCTAGGTGGGTTGTTGTGATGTCAGAAGCCATTAGAGAGTGGGTTAAGAAATCCCAGGAATTTGATTGGTGAAGAGCCAGTAAGTTGAATACTTTTTACTGGACACCCATTGCACTATCATTGTCAGTGCCCTATAGGTATAAAGAGTGAAACGATAATTATGTTTCCATCTTGGTGATTTCAAGAGAGAGTTGTGACATTTGACTCTTATCTCATGTGTAGATATAGAAGAACATGCTGATAATATTTATGGGTGACTTTAGCTTCTAAAGAAACAGACAGGTAATCTCATAAGACATGGCTCCTTTGCAAGTTTGACTCAAAATGTTCTGAAGTGTATGGAGCAATGCTCTTCGTTCAAACTGTCACAACACAAGATGATGAATATTTTTTTTGCTTGTTTGGATGTTTGTCTGTTGATATCACAACAAAGATCAGAACTATTGGGTTTTCATTTTCTCTATCTATTGATGTCAAAGCAAAGATTAGAATTATTGTGTTTCCATGTTTTATATCTATTGATGTCGCAGCAAAACAAGACTCAGGCGATCCCAGCCCAGGGAGTGTGGGACATGAGGGGCAAGCAGTTCCATACAGGTGTGGAGATTCGAGTCTGGGCCATTGCCTGCTTTGCACCTCAGCACCAGTGCAGAGAAGAAGCCCTTAGGTAAATCCTGTTACTTTGGGGGGGGGGGGGGGGTTGAGAATCAATTTTTCAAACCTTATCTGAGAATAACAAACTCAGAAACTTTAATCTTTAGAATATTCATTGTTTGTTGAACCTGTTGGTACATTAGAAATGTAGATATCCTAAAGGCAAATTACCATAGTGAAGGTGTCTTCTTCAGTGTCTTAAGATTTGTAGGTGTGTACAGTTGTAAGGGAATCTTTTTTTTATCAAACCTTTTCAACCTGTTCCCAAACTATGCAATACACTCCCCTCCAAAAGTTTGGGAACACCTGCATTCGGTGTGTGTTTTTCTAAACTTGGTAGACTTTATTGAAATTCAGGCTCATAGCACAGCTGTATTTTTGTTTTAAAGTGAAGACTGTACACCAGTGTACATTTTCTCATTGATTCAAACAAATTTAAAGCTCTTAATCGACATACAGCTGCCAGAAATGGCAGGCTACCAGTCAAGATGGCATTCTCTCCAAAATGCTAACTTCTTTTATTATGTGTAGTTATTCAGAGCTTTTTACACTTATATACCAGTGCACATTCATTCATTTTTTGCCTTTTCACTTTGGCCTAGTCAGAAGTCAGACACAAAAATAAAATTTAAAAAATACTCAATATTTCACTTGTACAGAAAACTTGTGTATTGTAATTCAATAAATATAATAGACAGTAAATAATATTTTTTTTAATAAACACGATAACAATTAAAAGGGCGTCATTTTTCTTCTTGATCATGGAAACTCATTATTGCGAACAACTTCAGTTGTTTTTGTGATACTGTAACAAACAAAATAAAATCTAAAATGAATATAACTTTTGCGCATGTCTTTGTTTTTTCATAGTGTTCCAGTTAGACTGCCTTTTCATCAAATAATCCTTCTTTGACAGCAATAACAGCATGGCACACTCTTGGCATTCTGTTGGTCAACTTGTTAAGGGAGTCACTGGAAATACCCTGCCATGCTTTCTGTAGAATCTCCCACTGATGAGTCTCACTTGTTGGGCAAATTTCTGGAACCTTTCTGTCTAGTTCTTCCCAAAGCAGCTCAATGGGGTTGAGATCTAGGGCCTGGCCGGCCAATCCATGGACTTGTTTCTCTTCTTTTTTCTTCAAGTATTCTTTGCATAGTCTTGACGAGTGTTTGGGGTCATTGTTCTGCTGGAAAACAAACGCTTCTCCGATCATGCGTTTCCCCGAAGGGATGGCCTTCCACTGTAGGATGGAATGATAGCCGTACTGGTTGAGGATACCCTCTACTCTATGCAAGCTGCCAACTTTTCCTGCACCAAAGCAACCCCAAACCATGACATTTCACCACCATGTTTCACAGTTGGCTTGATGCACTGTGGTAGCATCTTTTCTCCGTTTCGCCATCCCACATAGAGACGAGTCAAAGTTCAAGGTGTTTGGCAGCAAGAAACGTACCTATGTGAGACGGCAAAAGGGAGAAAAGATGCTACCACAGTGCATCAAGCCAGCTGTGAAACATGGTGGCGGAAATGTCATGGTTTGGGGTTGCTTTGGTGCAGGAAACGTTGGCAGCTTGCATAGAGTAGAGGGTATCCTCAACCAGCACGGCTATCATTCCATCCTACAGTGGAAGGCCATCCCTTCGGGGAAACGGCTGATTGGAGGAGGGTTTGTTTTCCAGCAGAACAATGACCCCAAACACTCGTCAAGACTATGCAAAGACTACTTGAAGAAAAAAGAAGAGAAACAAGTCCTGGAAATCATGGATTGGCCACCCCATTCCCTAGATCTCAACCCCATTGAGCTGCTTTGGGAAGAACTAGACAGAAAGGTTTCAGAAATTTGCCCAACAAGTGAGACTCATCAGCGGGAGATTCTACAGAAAGCATGGCAGTTTATTTCCAGTGACTCCCTCAACAAGTTGACCAACAGGATGCCAAGAGTGTGCCGTGCTGTTATCGCTGTCAAAGAAGGATTCTTTGATGAGAAGGTAGTCTAACTGGAACACTATGAAAAAACAAAGACATGCGCAAAAGTTATATTCATTTTAGATTTTATTTTGTTTGTTACAGTATCACAAAAACAACTGAAGTTGTTCGCAATAATGAGTTTTCATGATCAAGAAGAAAAATGACGCCCTTTTAATTGTTGTCGTGTTTATTAAAAACATATTATTTATTGTCTATTATGTTTATTGAATTACAATAAAAAATAAGTTTTCTGTACAAGTGAAACATCGAGTATTGTTTTATTTTAGTTTTTGTGTCTGACTTCTGACTAGGCCAAAGTGAAAAGGCAAAATGAATGAAGGTGCACTGGTATAAGTGTAAAAAGCTCTGAATAACTACACGTAATAAAAGAAGTTAGCATTTTGGAGAGAATGCCATCTTGACTGGTAGCCTGCCATTTCTGGCAGCTGTATGTCTATTAAGAGCTTTAAATTTGTTTGAATCAATGAGAAAATGTACACTGGTGTACAGTCTTCACTTTAAAACAAAAATACAGCTGTGCTATGAGCCTGAATTTCAATAAAGTCTACCAAGTTTAGAAAAACACACACTGAATGCAGGTGTTCCCAAACTTTTGGAGGGGAGTGTACCATGAGACATCATGCTTGGAAAATCAAACCTGTATCCATTGCCTGTATCTGATTTAAAGTGTGACTCAGACTTCTTGTATTTTAGCAGACATACATATACGCAATAAATATAAACCAGAAAGTCTTTGGAGAATCCTTAGGAAGATGCTAGAATTGATAGAGAGCCTTTTGAACCATCTCTGCAGGACATTCACGGCACAGCTTCAAAAGATCTCCAATGATGCAGGGATGCCTATCATGGGACAGCCATGCTTCTGTAAGTATGCTGTAGGTGCAGACCAGGTGGAACCCATGTTCAGACATCTCAAGTCAACGTATAAAGGACTCCAGCTGATTGTGGTTGTGCTACCTGGTAAAACCCCAGTCTATGGTGAGTTTATGTGGTAATGGTAATGATGGCGGTATTGATGACAAAGATTACAATGACACTGATCATGATGATTATGATGATTATGATGACGACGATGATGACGATGATGACGATGACGATGATGATGATGATGATGATGATTAGGTTGATGGTGATGAAGATGATGATAATGGTGATGATGATGATGATGATGATGATTAGGGTGATGGTAATGAAGATAATGATAATAATAATAATAATAAAAATAATAATAATATACAGTTCTTGTATAGGGCATATCACATTCTGATATAACGTCTCTATGTGCTTCCAAAGGACTTGGATATTACCCCAGCATTAGTCCAGCAGCCTTTTACAGCGCGCAAGCATTTCAAGGAATGAATTCCTGCCAGGTACCCATTCACCTCACCTGGGTTGGGCGCAGCACAATATGGATGAATTTCTTGCTGAAGGAAATTAAAGCCATGGCTGGGATTTGAACCCATGACCCTCTGATTGAAAGACGAGAGTCACAACCACCAGACCACGACGCTTCCACGAGTTGATAATGATGATAATGGTGATGATGATGATGATGACGATTAGGGTGATTGTGATGAAGATGATGATGATGAAGACGAAAATGGTGATGATACTGATGATGACAGAGGGGTTGGTAGAGATGGTGGTGTGATGATGATGATGACGATCATGATGATCATGATTAGAATTAGGATGAGGAGGAGTAGGAGGATGGTGATGGTTATGATATAAATACAATGTTATGATGTTTGCCTTGAAATCAATCGTACTTCATTATAATCTCTGTTGCTGTCGTCCTGCCCCCATCTCTCCTCTAAATTTCAAATCATTGAAGACATGCTTTTGGTATTCCCACAGCTGAAGTGAAGCGAGTTGGAGACACTCTGTTGGGTATCGCCACACAGTGTGTCCAAGTCAAGAATGTGAACAGGACCACGGCACAGACCCTTTCCAATCTCTGCCTCAAGATCAACGTTAAACTAGGCGGTATCAACAACATCCTTGTTCCAAATATTAGGTAAGTAGTAGCCTCTATTCAGTTGATAGGATTCCTTTCAAGCAGAGAAAAGAGCTATTTGTCTCATTTGATTTTTAAACCGTTGAATACTAACCCCGAAATAACTCGGGCTAGGGTCTATGGAAAATACAATGTTATACTGAAATCAAAATGTACTCATCAGGTTAACTTGTGGGTCATACCGGAAAATGCATTCAGTGGAATGGAAACTGTGCCTGTTTTACACTTCTTAGGTATCTTTTCAGTATCTCAAATTTAATTCAAAGAGATCTTTTCATCCATTTGAAATGTTTATCAAAGAAATTTTGAGATTTTCTTGCCTTGGACATTTTGTAAAACTTCCAAGATATTTTGTGATTGTGATGATATGTAATGAATATTTTTTCCTTGTCAGACCTCGTGTCTTTGCTGAGCCTGTCATCTTCCTTGGTGCTGATGTCACTCATCCGCCAGCAGGAGACGATAAGAAACCTTCCATTGCTGCTGTAAGTTAATTGAGAAATCAGAAATACAATCCTAAACAAATTTCTCCAAACATACACCTGTACTGTCATCATCATCGTTTCTTAAAGTCAGCCTCTTAACTCTTTATACAAAGGGTCACTTACCCGTGATCCATGATGATACTCCTCCTTCCACTTGCTCTTAACTTTAGCATCCTCCTCCTTTAGCTCTTTTGTGATGTCATTAAAAAATATTGCCCTTATTGGGACTCTGAAACAGTCCCTTTTTTTTATTTCTAACTGCAAGTAGTAGCAGCTACATGGTTACAAGTAAAAACCTTCCATTTTTGCTGTGAGTTCAAAACAGAATGATTATGAAATCAGAATTGCCATTCCGTTTCTTGAATGGACTATCCCAGAACGAAATTATTGGCTTATAGGGATGGAACAATACAAAGTTCTAAAGGAAATAATCCTGTTTATAGCTGTTTATTGTGTCATTGCCATGCTTCAGCTTTGGCTATTCAGAAAAGCATACATCATGATTTAAATTTAGTCTCTATCCCAGTGTAGTGTCACTTGAATAATAATCTTCGAAAAATTTCTTATGATAGGTTGTGGGTAGTATGGACGGCCATCCGAGCCGTTACTGCGCAAGCGTACGAGTCCAGAATCACCGAGTGGAGATCATCCAGGACTTGATGGGAATGGTGCGGGAGCTCCTCATGGAGTTCTACAGGTCAACCAGATTTAAACCAGCTCGGATCATCATGTACAGGGATGGGGTCAGTGAAGGTCAATTCTTACAGGTGTGTATAGCCTCGGCACCACCATTTACACACATACCTTTTTCATACTAACTAATGTTCCCTTTTCTTATCTTAATTTTGCCGTAAGGTCTAATCCCATAAGAGCAATATTCGAACCTCTGATTTTATTTTCTGTATTGTTTTAAAAATGTCTTGCCATCAGTTTACCTTATCTGTCGCAGTTTATATATAATATTGTGCTAAAATTTATATTTCCATTTTGGCAACACTCACCATATGAATAAAACCATAGATTCAAATTGAATTCTGTTTGAGAAGAGCTTAAATTTGGCGAATGAGGAAGGCTGCTGTAAAAATGGAAAGTTTGATTGAGAGTTTGTTTTTTTGGATGATGGAATTTAAAGGAATACTATATCTCTATTATTAGTAAGATTTATCATTGTAATCTTGTAGAAAATACTCTCTGCCGGCCGATCAACTTGGTTTATTAGGCTTTATCAGGGAATAGCATTGAACACACCCATACTAAACTTTTCAACATGCACTCATCTGAGTATGCTGCATTTTCATTCATGCAGTATATTCTGATGAGGGTATATTGAAAAGCTTTGTTGTGAGTGTGTTCAGGGCTATTCTTCACTTCTGCAGTACTAAACATCTTTTAGTTATAAGGTTAACTACCTTGTCTTATTCTCCTTTGATATCAGGTGCTAGCTCAAGAGATGACGGCAATACGTAATGCCTGCCGTTCTCTGGAAGACTTCTATGAGCCTGGTATCACGTTCATTGTGGTTCAGAAGAGACATCATACCAGGCTCTTCTGTGCAGAGAGAAGAGAACAGGTAAGTGGAAAGATAAAGGGATGGATAGAAGGAATGATAGAGTGAAGGGAAGAAGGTTATGTGCCTGGTATCATGTTCATTGTCATTCAGAAGAGACAAATACCAGGTTCTTCTGTGCAGAGAGAAGAGAACAGGTAAGTGGAAAGATAAAGGGATAGATAGAAGAAATGATAGAGTGAAGAGTGAATATAAGAGTAATACAATGTTCAGGGAGTCTTGATTGTGTTAACCAGGTTTTAAGAGAGCAGAACTGAAAAGTATGGAAGGACGGGTGTACAGGAGATTGTGGAATGAATGTGAGGATACAAATGTGGGTGTATCTCCCATCTGCCGACATAGAGCTGTTGGTGTAAGCTCACTCCCTTGGTCTCTGCCAGTGACTCCTGCTCTTTATATAGTGAATAGGTGTGTTATCATTTCTTTGCTTTTCCTTTATCTTTGTTCCTCCTTCTCTTTTTCTCTCTCTCTGTAGATTGGCAGAAGTGGTAACATCCCTGCAGGTACTACAGTAGACAGTGGCATCACACATCCTCTTGAGTTTGATTTCTTCCTCTGCAGTCATGCTGGTATCCAGGTATTGAAAATCTGACAAACGTAATAATCTGCGTTTGTGTAGTCAGGAAGATACATTTATTCATTAGAACTTTGATAAAATTCTGCTTTGCTGAAGGAACAGTCGTTACATAATTTTCAAAGATCTTATAATTGTTATTGACCCAGTCATTTCCTTTATGTAGTTTGTAATGTGTGCACCGTTTCCTTGTCTTGAGGAGTGTTCCTGCCATAGGGTCACTGTGAGTCCATACTACAGTCGGTCCATGTCTCTGTAAGCGCCAAATACAGAGGAATGTCTTGCCAGAATATGACGGCTCCCAATTTTTGTCTGTTACATCCCTTCTGGCTCTGAGGGAATTTTTTAAATAGTTTGAAGTACCCTTTGTTTAACACGATGTTTACTCATAAATAGATTCTACTGGAGTAAACTACAAGATAGTGTTGTACATCATTTAAAGCTTTGAATCTTCTGGTGTATAGGGCATAGCACATAAAGGAAAAATAAAGTTGATGGTTTATGGTTGCTTTTGAGCCCTTGGGTCATATATGTTCCAAAGTCCTACAAGGATAATGGTTTCATCTCACCCTCTGCATTTGTCCAGGGCACCAGCCGCCCCTCTCACTACCATGTCCTGTGGGACGACAACCGCTTCAAGGCTGACGAACTCCAGTGTCTGACCTACCAGCTGTGCCACACCTACGTACGTTGCACCCGCAGCGTGTCCATCCCAGCCCCCGCCTACTACGCCCACCTGGTGGCCTTCCGCGCCAGATACCATCTCGTGGAAAAGGACCACGATAGGTATGATCATGACAGGTAAGCTAGTAGACAGTCACAAACATTTTGTCTGCTGGGAGCTAGATGGCAATAACTCTTGAAATAATTGTTGGACAAGTTCATCAGGATGGTTCAGATCTTACAGAGGAAGTTGAGTTCTGGGAAAAGTGAAAAATAATAAACAAGCATTGTCATTATTTTTACATGAGGAAGAATATTATACGAAACATCATGTGAAGAGATTGCTCTTTGGAGACCCTCATATTCCAAAATGAGAAAAAACCAAAGTGTTTGGGCAGGCATTCTTGCAGATGGTTATATAAAGTGCCATATTTTCATGCAGTGCATGTGCTCAACTACTAGAATGGGTCAATCTATTTTTATCTTTGATTATTCAAAATCCTCACTCCTCATCTCATGTACTGCGTAATAAACCTTTCCTTGTTGCTTGAAGACAATTTCTGTCACAATGTAATTGTTAATCAGAATTCAACTTCATCTCTAAGAATGAGTTCTGTGATACTTCTGCAAGGCATTTTACCTGTGACAGTTGTTTGACGTGGTGATCGCCAATCCGGTATTTTCTTGCGATCATAAAACTTCTGCTAACTTCAGCGTTAGTCCACTAGTACATGTGTGAATACAGTGTCTGAAGCATAAAAATGATAATGATGCCACTCTCTTCTAGTACACGCTAACAGTGTATGCTGAACAAAGCCCTTACATTATTATTAATACCCTGGTCACTGGATTCAAAATTTACATTCCCGCACTTACTGAGCACATTCCCTGGGGAGCACTCCAGCCATTTTATGGGTATGCATGTGCTAATCCAATCATACTAGCCTGTTCTTCCTACTGGGTACCCAGTTAGCACCTGGGTTAGAGTGGCAAATGTGGATTAAAGTCTTGCCAAAAGTTGTGCAGGGCTCTGAACCCTCAACCCTTAGATTACAAATCACAGGGTTCATACGGGTCAGGGAATTTCTGGAAAGTCAGGGAATTGGAAATTCTTTTTTCCAGAAGCAAAAAGTCAGGGAAAGTCAGGGAATTTGTAAGTTTCTTCTGGAAAGTCATGGAAAATCATTTATTCAAGATATTTTTAATGTTAATAAATTCGCGCTCCGGCCAGCCCTGCATTCATGGCACCCAGATCAGCTTTGAAACTCTTTTAATCAGTGCGCATTTTATGTAAGTTTTGCATCACATGTGATCGATGAGTCATGGAAATTTGCATTTTTCTGCCCTGGAAAGTCATGGAAAGTCATGAAATTTTGAAAATCTATAAGTGTATGAACCCTGAAATCAAGTGAATGAACCACTACACCATGGTACCTCCACAGATAGATATTGAAACTGTCAAAGGTGAATGGTTTCACAGAATGAATCTAAGCCGCCTTTTGATAATGGTTCTCATCTGGCTTTCAGAGGATGATTTGTTTGATTGCATGTTGGCTTCATTTCGCTTTGCTTTGCACTGCTGCCTTACTCTGAGCTATGAACCAATTTGGCTTGTTTCCATGTGCTTTTATATTCTGTGAGCAGTTGCTATGTGCAATATGAATAGCAGCATTGCTTGTACTTTGTTACAACACTTTTCATGTCAAAGGTTAGACAGTTATTTCCTGCTTCATCATACTTTCCTCTGCTTGCCGAGTAGTTAATACACAAGAAAAATGGATTGCTTGTCAATGTTAACAGTTTTGCAGTTTTATTTTGGACATGAGTATGCACAAGTCCTTTGAATGCTGTACTATATAGGCTTGGGTCTGTTAGGACTTTTTTTCTCTTTATTTTCTCTTTTTTTTTATTTTTAATTTTTGTTTTTGTGTGTGTACTCTGCCTGTTGGCTGGATGGCATTTTCTGGGGGTTTTTTTTGTTTGTTTGTTTGTGTTCTTTTTTTTTGCATTAAAGTTTATTACATACTTTTTATTGTATTGCTTGCTTTTTGGAAATACAGCTTTAATATTCATAAAAACTAGGCTGTATATTTTAGTTTTGTGATTGAAGAAATGGTTCCAGTTTTATTCCAGATACAGTGGTGAATGTACTGTTAAAGCTGCAATGACGTTGGCATATTTGTGATGTAGAAGTAATAGTAGTAGTGGTAGTAGTAGTAGTTGTAGTAGTAATTGTAGTAGTTGTAGTAGTTGTAATAGTAGTAGCAGCAGCAGTAGTAGTAGTAGTAGTAGTAGAAATATGTGTTGTAAAAGTAGTAGAAATAGATGTTGTAGTAGTAGTAGTAGTAGTAGTAGTAGTAGTAGTAGTAGTAGTAGTAGAAGTATAGTTGTAGTATGGTAGACGTAGTACTGGTAGTATGGTCATCGTACCTGTCAAAGTAGTATTAGTATATTAAGTATACATAATTATACCAAGTATACCAATGATTAAATTATAAATTTTTAGGTAGCTTATCGAAACAGAGCGGCAAGATAAGATCCTAGTCTGCAAGCACAGACCCTAATTGACACTTTATTTAAATGCATTGCATCTTGAGAGAAGCCTAGCAAGACTGTCTTAGGCTATGGTCTGGAGCAGCTATAGTACACGATTTCCATTGACCTCCTCTCTTCTCCTACTCAGACCTCTATAACGTGTTTCAACAGACAAGGATTTGTGCCTGCAAACCAGGCCCCTAGAGCTCCGCCATTTTGTCCAGATTCATTAGAAGGCCGACCTAAGCAACCGTCAGTATTCATGATCAAAAATGAATAATTCATTTTGTAAGATGATTCCAAGGAGTGCATCTTTTAAAACATCATGCCCATCAGCTAAAAACATGCGCAAGAAATGCACAGTAAATGCGCAAAAAAATGTGCAACTAATGCGCATTAAATCAAAGTGTCACAATAAAACTGATATGCAGAAAAGTTATGAATAATGCATCGATAACAGGTGCTTAGGTCGGCCTTCAAATAATCCTAAAGAGGCGGGGCCTTATGCCATTGGCGTAATGATATCCGCGCGTGCTGCTTTTCGTCTCGTAAATTTATTATATGTCTGTGCTGCAAACTAACAAGATGTATACAGAAAACAAGCACTACAACAGCAACATGTATTTTGTGTTCCAATGCATCTTTGGGTGCCACTCTTGTTTCACTGAGATGCCTTATGTTGTAGCTTTGAGGTTTGACATATTGATATTAATTTGGTCATGAAAAAAGCCTGTGGTATATGTAACTCTAGTTTTGGGGGAGAGGAAAGGTTCGCAAGCGTAAAACTTAATAAGAAAATTGTGATTTGTAGGCTATCTAAAAGATTTCTTAAATTGGTCACATTTGGTCTTTAAAAATTATTACATTTTCTTGAAATCTTGAACCGTTTATTTGATGGATTGCAATCGATGACTGAAGTGCTTGTTTAAAAAGAAAACTTAATGAAGGCGTATCCTCTGTCTATATACTAGGATAGCTTCCTTGGCCTCTGAGATTAAAAAGTTACCAATTTACCAATGGATTAGATGCCTTGACACAGCATTGTTCATTTGCCATGTAGGATGGATTCAAGTGCATTATGTACAGATAAGAGCCAAGTAGATATTAGATAGTGATAGACTGCATAAGAAATCTGTGATTTCTGTACAAATATATTTCTATCTGTTCCCCTTGTAAAGCTTTTTAAAAATGACAGTTTTGTTTTGAAAAGATGACAAAAATTGTGCAATGTACATGTATTTCCAAATAGAAATTAGTCTTTCATATTCATTTCATTCCAAGATTTATATGTGTGCATTTAGATAAATGAATTGAATGGATAAATATTGTACGTATATTGTATGAACTACGTATAATGAAGGTGAAGGATGTATGTTTTCAATATGAAAATGTGTAAATGTTTAATAGAAAATAATGATATTTGTTCTATTGTACATTTTTCAACCTATTTTTGGGACTGAATTCAAAATATGTATTCATAATACATGGTGTGAAACAAGGTGCTTGCATGTAATTTATAATGCAGATGAAATGCTAGTCATTCATTTCACCAAATCATCCCACAGAACTTTATTGAATATCTCTTATTGCTGTTTATTTATGTTTTTAATCATCACCTTTTATTTTATTTTTGCAGCCATCAGTCAGGCACAAATAGCAAGTGAGTGAAAAAAAAAGTGAAACCATTGCTTCCTGCTTCTTTCTTCTCTTCTCTCTTCTTCACATAAATAACAAAAACCTCTTCTCTCTTCTTGCATCAAATCTTTTTTGTTCCCAACCTTGCTCATGATATAACCTTTTCAGGATAGTGACTTTATAGAGGGTGTAAAGCTTACGTACATGTACAGTTTTGGTAAGCCCTCAAAAACTTTTCCTTAGATTTCTTTGCTTTTAGCTGCTCAGCAGCAAGATGAAAACAAAACTTAAGATGCTTTGGAGTTTTTTCCCTTCTCAAGTGGAACATAATAAATGAAAGGCAAAAAAATATTTTTGATCTCGGGTCAACAACGTGTTGGGTCAATCACACAGTGCCTGCACTGTGTAAAACCAATGAGAGGTCTGTTTACGCAACAAGTGCTGTGATCATTGTGTAGGGAGAGGTCAAGATGCAGGGGTCTTACCGTAAGGCCAAGTGTAGCCATTACATTGCATTCCTTTCTGACATTTACACTAAAATTCCTATGAAATCATGAATGGATTATCACATGATCTCAGACACGTATCTTTTTATGCATGTCGGACAATGTGGGACTATGTTTAATGGAATTCATGCCAATTTTTTTTTTTTTTTTTTTGGCTACCAAGACTGTACATTATCTTTGATTGATAGTCCCTTGTCTTACTTAAACTAGAAACACTGAAATTTTTCTTACGTTGCTACATTTAGAAATCAGAGTTTTTAGGCAAGGAATATATATGGACAGAAACATATGTTGAAAAGTTACAAATTCTGTAGCAAAACATTACTTAGGAATTTCAAGATTCCTTGTAAAGATTTTGAGTTGTTTTGTTGTCAATCGAACCCCATTTGGTAACAAAACAAATACGGAGTCCATTGTACAAAAAGTTTTCAGGTTTACACCATGTCATCTTTCAAGGAATAAGAACCCCGAAAAGGGCTGGTGAGCTCTCCACTGGGAGCTCTGATTCTCAACATTGCGATCAGTATGCTCTAGTCGTCTTCAGGAGAAAGCATTTTATGAATCCTGAGATTCATGATGTTTGCGCACGAACCACTTTTGACATTTTTCAATTCAAACTCTTCATATTCATTCATGTTTGTCAATATCATAACATATTTGCCATCATATAAAGAAGAAGAAGAAGTGATGTTTGACATGAATAATACAAATCTATCAGGAAATGATTTTATGATAATTGAGTTTAATAATAAAATTCACATTAAAGCACTGTCTTGTACAGGAAACATTGCATTTACTGCTTTAACTGCCACAAACTTTGCTCAAGCAGCACAAAATACTCTGTGTTTGGGTTGTAATGTTTGTTTAGGTTTGTTTAATGTTTGTTCTTTCATGTGACATGGTGAATATGATATTCTCCAACTTAAAAGACATGCTTTGCCTTTCCGAGAACCTTCTTTTAAGGTAATTGGTGCCTTTCTGGCTTTTTGAGTTGATAATGTGTTAAAGGTAGAGGATCCCTTTTGCAATCGCCAAATTCAACTTCCCTTCATAACTTGCCATATTATAGACGTAGATGATTAAAATCTTCCCTCATAATAGCAAAACTGTAAACTTCTTGTTAATGTGGAAAAAATGAAACATTTCAATTGAATTTAAGATGCACCTACATACAAATTATGTAAAGGGACCTGTTTTCCAATTTGATGATGTACGTGCCTGGGAATATCCCAACAAACATACATACAACATTATGCATAACACACATTACATGCACCTATACACAATATTATACACACTCTGATCCAGACTCAGTTCCCGACGTGAACATTCATCTATTCAACGTTTGAATTCAAACTGTTGAAACAGTTCAAAGGGAATGGGGATAGTTTTTCATTTCTTCAAAAACGTTGCAAAGCCTTTGACTATGATATTTCATACACATTACATGTACAAGTATAGTATACTTTTGACCCTCGTAAGTTTCATAAAGTATCCGGAAATTTGCAATAGGATCCTCTACCTTTAAAACAGAAATGAAGTCTCCAGCAGGTTGTCCTAACTGGGTTTTTCTTCTCCTATGTTCTTCCTTTCTCTCACCTAGTGGTGGTGATGGCAGTAGCCACCATGGGGCTACCAGCTATGGGCGGAGCTTCGAGGACATGATACGGGCCGTCAAGGTGCACGACGACACCCTTAAGGTTATGTACTTTGCCTGAGTGGTCTGAGATCAGGGGTCAATCATCTTATGCTGCATGGTAAGCGGAGTTTGAAGACATCTTACAACCGAAATTAATCATCTTTTTATACAAGAAGCCATTGAAGATTTTGTAGAATTTCTTTGGACACAGCAGAGTTTTGACACAAAAATGACACATATTTGCAATGTGTCATTGTTTAATTGAGCAGCAAAAAATGCAGAGATGAAATTCTTACGCAAGACCTTCCGCAGCTCATAACTGACCTTGATTTCATAGGCAACTGAAACTTCAGTTATCTGCAGATGAATTTGAACAGTTTTTTTGTATGTGGCATCGTTATGGATCTTGTGGCTGATTAGCCTTGTGCTACATGTAAACAAGTTATCCAATAAAGTCTCCTACTACTACCACTATTACATGTGAATGTTGGTTCTCTTCTCCATTGAACAGAAAACTAAAGAGGTAGCATTCTTTTATCAGGCCTTCCACCCCTAAGCTAGAAAATTACCTTAACTTCAAAGGTCAACTGAGATTTATTTTATCTGAAGAATAACTTGAACAGTTTTTCTTGTACACGGCAGAGTTATAACACTCGTTGTAATGCTTCTCCACTTAATTAAGCTGCGACTGAAGAGGAAAATTTGTACATAAGCCTTTTCGCACCTAGAAATTTACCTCAAGTCCAAACATCAGTCGAGATGGGTGCTATATGGAGTTACACGCCGTCTTAAGGTAGAATTGACATTTGTGCACAAAATTCCTTCTGCAGTTCATCCTATGAGTTCACATTAAAGCTGTGATATGTGTAAACGTTAATACTTGGTAAATCATCCAATAACGGGTAAGATTGTACCACCAAAATCAAGTGATTTTGCACCTTGACAAGAAGAAGGATCAGTCTGAGGCATATTTGCATGCAGGATTATATCAGGTACATGCATGTGGGATCATATTTTGTAAGACCATGCTATTATGTTGAGGATAAGTGCTACTTTTTCATTCAACTTGTAATGCAACTGCATTTAACAAAAAAGACAGTTGTAGGTTTGGTTTTATTTAGCTGAAATTATTTATGCTTAGATCTCAAGCAAATTAGGCTTCATCTTCTTTGATGGACTATGGCATGAAACAGTGGATTGCTACATTGTCAACTTTTGTCTTGCATTCAAAATCATCAAATCAAATAGATACTGGAAACAAAGTAGGAGTCATGCTGCATTATTTGGAAAGAGTGTGTAGTATCTCATTGCTGTCCATGAATTATTATCAATGGTAACCAGTTGCCTAGAAACTTTTTGACGTGATATGAATAAGGGAATTCAGTTTGGGCTAGCAATAGCTGCATCATTCAGTGGTGCTGGTATGGTATTGGAGATGATGATGATGATGATGATGATGATGGCGGTGGATATGATGATGGTGGCAGTGGTGGTGATGAGTTTGGGGAGAGTTGGATATTTTTATTAAAGGGAATATGAGACTATGAAAGATATAGAAGGAAAAAACAAAACAAAAATCCTTGATTTATTTATTTCAACCTCTTTTAAAAAGCCATTGGGCTCCAATTTAAAAAAAATGTAGATAAAGTTTTTATTGTGATCCTTGTGTGACCTATTTTGAAATTAGAAAGTAGAGATGGATTAAAGCACAAATTTTTATATGTATTTTCCATGGTATAGATAATTTATTTCAGTATATACAGTGTATGTGCATCTTTTGGATAATTATGTATCAATCACTATTTTCTAGAAAGCTTGAAGTCGTTTATCAGAGAATTTGTAAATGTATATTGTGCCAGTGAATAATTATGAATAACTTAGAATGTGTGGATGTACTATGTAAGCGTGGATCTGTGTTGATAGAGACTTTTAGAATCACTTTGTCATGTGATGCAAACAGTGATCATGTGACTCATGTGATCAATTATCCAGAACACAAGATACCTGTTAAAGTGATTGTTGATGAACTTGCCATTAATAACCTCAAAGTATTTACATTTTGTTGTCATTGTATAAGCAGCCATTATCAAGAATTATGTTCAATCATTGCATTTGAAATGATCTCTGCTAAGACAAGCCACTACAGGAAGTGGGCCTATAGCTCAGCCACATGGTGTTTGTTCATCTATCTTCTAATCCAAGTTTGAACTACTCTTTGAAAATTCACACCCAATTCAACCCTTTCCCAGAATAGATTGAGTTGAGTATAGTCTTTTCTTGTTAAGTAGGTAGATGGAAGTAGATGATCTGTTTGTCAATTCTCTATGGTCACCTCACCTACAATGTACAAGGAACATCAAAAAATTGTCACCGACCTCACTTTAGAACTGCATTATGTCATACATGGTGATGTTGAAGGTCATCGGTCCCCAGACATAATTATTTGGACCTGATCGATACATTTCTAAATACCATTTTTATGCATCCATAAAGGAAATCAAGTTTTGTGTTTAGTAGAATACACATATCATGTATGGCTATTTTGTTTGTTCACTGCTGCATCGACAGTCACGGCATAATCCTTGGAAGCGGAATAGGGTCAAGCAAGATATGGGTTCAGATTTAGAGCAGTATGAACAGGAAGGCAATAAAGTTAGAAATGTTGAGATCATTCGGTTGAGAGGGGGCGAGATAGAGGAGGCTATTGCTGCTGCATTTCAAACTCGGTCTTTAATATTGCAATATATATATACATGTAGCTTTGAGGGTATCACTGGTAGCGGTGTAATCGTGTTGCAGTTGATGTTCAATCGAACGTAAGCTTCACAGGAGATAATTCTTATGTACATTTGTGCATGTATGTAGTCCAATTCATACTGATAAATAATATGGAACAATGCAAGTTTTGCATGCGAAAGACGGATAGAGAGTAAAAGCCAAAGATAGCATTGTGAATTCCTTGTTTTACAGATATTTTTACAAGTTATTTATGCTAAGATTTTAGAAGTAAAAAAAAAGTTGTCTATCTTCACACAGGATGCATTGAAATTTAAGCTTTCAAAGATTCAAATATTTGTGAAATATTTATACCTTGATATGAAATCTAGGTTTAAGGATCATAAATGGAGCCCCTTTCTACGCAGTTTTTGATGAGAACATTTAAGTGCAATGTTAGATTTAATATGAAATAGGTCTGTCTATACCAGATAACCATTATTTATTATAAGAACTGGCCAGTTCTGTTTTACCTTTAATAACAACAAAGGGAATTTATAGCTAATTATTTTGAGACCCAGTGGAAGAAGCGAAAGCACATCGTCTGTTCAGAGCCAGAAGGCATTAACTATGTGTTACAGCATATGAGCTAACGTCCTTCTGACTCCAAACAGACGATTTTTTAATGAAAAATAAAAACTGTACGGAACCAAAAATTTGGATTTGAAAACAGTATGTGAGCGTAACATTAAAATGTCTTAACATAAATCCTTGCCAAACTGAACAAATGTGATTTGCTTCAAGATATTTCCTGGTGTATATAGAATTTTTCATTTTGAGAAGTTGCCAATGTAGGTTGGAAAACGATAATATGTAGCCAGTCACCATTCAGTATGTGGGACTTTGGGTATGACATAAAAGTGCAGTAAACTTGCAAGGCTTGTTCAGTATGCTGTGGTAAACTTGAAAATTTCCCCCCAAAATGAAAAAATAAAGATATGCAGCAGTTTTTTTTAAAAATATTCCAAATGAAAAATAAGTTAGGATGTGTGTCACAGCAAAGGCCATGGAGACAAAAACAAAAACAAAAAACAAACTTAAGCGCTGTACACTTGAAAATCACTGCAGATTTTTATGGTGGTCTACCACGGCATATGTGAACTTGCCTTTATTGTATAATTGCAGAGTAACCCCTATCAGTCCTGTAGAATTATTAAAGTATCATATGTGTAAAAAGCAATGTTTTCTCTTGTTAGTACTATGTAAAATTTGTAAATGGTATTGTCTATGGCAAAATTTTGTATGTAGAAGTAATCTGTCTGTTTGATAGAAATATTTATGTATGCAAATAAACTTCTTTTTCTTTTCTTTTCTTTTTTTTTTTTGGTAAAAGATTAAAACTTGGAACAATGAATACCTGTGAACCCAGAGATGTCAGGTGTTAATAGTGTAACTTTGTATTTCTTCTTTTTGAACTGGAAAAGGTTGTTTGTCTTGGAATTTTAAGTGGAGCCATCATTTATGAACATAAATGCAGTGTATGTGAAAACTACATCTCAGTGAACAATGAAGAAAAGAGAATCCAAACATACCTCACAAAATTTGTGATGCATGGTAATAGACTTCATAGCACCATCCATTACAACCTTGTGGCTTGTTATTGACAAAAAATCATTGCATTTAAATCTGATGTGCATTTAGCAGTGTTTTGACCCTCTAACATTCATTCAAAAAGAGTGCGCTTTATTATGCCATGTGTAATAATAATAATATTGCAAAGAAATTAAATTGCATGACAACAAGAAGCTGTATGGTTCAGTGGAATAGCCTTTTGCACGCGTGTTTGCTACAAAGTTGAAATTGTATATGGAGCTTTGTAAGAATGTTTACGAGTGTTAGAACAACTAACAAAATGGTTTTATCAGCTTTTTGATATTTTGAAGCACATAGAAAATGGAGAAATGTACAAAGATTGTAAAGAAGAGAATTTTTAAAGCACTGTGCCTCACATTGGTGGCTCACAGAAATTTAGACACCAGAGTTTGATATATGCAGTCTTAGGGGTTTTTTTGACATGTAGTATGGAAAAAAGAAACAACTTCACTGAAATATCAACACAAAATGGTGCAAACATGGTATGCCTTTTGTTGAAAGAAAGATTCAAAATTACAGTGGTAGAATCATGACTCTCTTAAAGGGAGGAGATGGGACTAAATCTTTAACAATTTCTGATAAGCACACTTATTAAAATAATGATAATAATAGTAATGATAAAAGGTTCTTACATGATTCAGGTGCCTTTGGGGGTCTATGTTTTTTTGTTGTTTTTTTTGGGGGGGTCTGTTGTTGTTTTTTTTTTTAATGGGGGGGGGGGGGTGTGCGCTTGGGATGGGAGGAGGGCACAAGAACACAATTTATTATAAGCGAGCATTTTTAAGATGTCTACTTAAGTACTAAAATGCCCCATTGTGGGTTTTGTGGATGGGGCAAGTGCCCCTCCCCTGCCTGAATCCACCGCTGAACTTGAAATGGGTGAAGGATGATGCAGTGTATTAAGCCTTTGGGGTAAAGGGGTTACAGCAGGAACAGGACAGTACTTGGACCAGCCTTTGTTGGTGTATGGTCACATGGTATGCTGTCAAAGGAAATGAACAAATTTTGTTCAAAGTTAGTTAAAGTTTAACTGTGCACAAAAGAGTAGAAAAGAGAGGTATGC
Organism: Echinometra lucunter; assembly: GCA_029962745.1. NCBI lineage: Eukaryota > Metazoa > Echinodermata > Echinoidea > Camarodonta > Echinometridae > Echinometra > Echinometra lucunter. Next base: position 25,559,036 of record CM057153.1, read on the forward strand.
TGTGTAAATACATTGCTGCACATCAGAATGAATTGAAAAGTTGAAGAGATCTTGAAACTTGTGATGAAACTGATTTGTATTTGTCTACAAAAATACTAAGATTATGAAAGGCATGTTTGCTGCAATGATTACAGAAACTCACATCCTGCATTTTCTTTGGCCATTGCATGTATGTCATTTTTTCAAAATGTCTGTTTTTTATTAGAATTTTTGATAATTAGATTTGATTCAATACTTAAGATTTTTGAAAAGTCTCTTTTCACTAAAAATGATATTAGTTAGGTTTTCAGCCAATCCATGTAATTGTTAATATCTCTTTTCATTCTAAAAGATTATAATAATTTGGTTTTTTATATGGTTCAGGGGAAAATGCAATAGGAGAGCTTTTTCAGACAGACAGTTCCTTAAGTGTGATAGGTACAGTGCATACAGTAAGATGTTGTCCATACATGGATTTGTTTTACATACATGTACATCTCATTCATTTGGTGTTACTTTCACAACACATTTTGTGACAATAGATTACATGATGCTGCTTTTTGTATGCTTCATAACTTTTATAGTTGTCAATTGAATCTCTTCATGTGCTTGGGGTCAAGCCAAGAAGTAACCTGTTCACGGCACACAAGCTTCCAATAATGTTTGGATATGTAAATTTGTATTGGTTCCATGCCAGTCATGAAACTTGGATGGTGTGTATTCCCCTAGACTCCACAAGATAGATATATATATATATCTTGTGTAGGTGGCATACATTCCAGCAACATTCATATCCGTATTTCACAGTTGGGTTAAATGTCCGCAACATTCATGCATGTGTTTCAATATTGGGTTTGATTCCCGCAACATTCGCAGTTAGATTCGATTCCTGCAACATTCATGCATGTATTTTGTTAAATGGGTTTAATTCCTGAAATATTCGTGCATAATGCATATATTTTACAATTAGGTTTAATTCCAGCAACATTCATCTTCACAGTTTCCTCCAGATAAGGGGAATCTTAAACCTGACATTAAATTTGCTTGGAAGAAAAGTAGAAAAAGTGGACATTTTTTCTGCATGTTTCAAAATGGAGTTTGGACAACTACATGAAAAAGTTGTAATAAAAACGTTTCAGTCACTAATATATGCACATTTCTAATGGGCAAATTGGTGATTTCACTATGATGTAGTGTTGAGGAACTCTCCCATTTTTTCCAATATACAAAATCACTAATGCTCGGAGAAAGAGAACAATGATATGACACTGCTGCAGTGCATCTTTCATGTCCTTGGATTAAAAGCTCTAACAAACTGTGTATTTGTTTCTAAATATTAAATAAGGGGGGGGGAGAAAAAGAAAAAATGGAGAACGTGTGCTTATGTGAAGTATACTTTGGTCTTTTTTCTGTTTAACTCTCTTTTTTATTCTGTGAATGTTGCAATGATATATGCAACCAGCATGACATTTGGAGAGGGGTATATACATGTACATCATATCAAGAACAGTAATGAAAGCAACAGCATGAAGAATAAATATATTTTTATCTCATACATATGTACAGAACTGTACGCATTGGCATTTTCTTTTTGTACCAACCGTATGTAATGAGGATATTTTCTCATGAGCAGTTATTCATTTTGTATCTTTGCTGTACAATTATGTTTGTTTTGTACCTGTTTTGAGTGGCTTCTACCCTTTGTGGTGTGTAAACTCTATGCTGTGAACATGATCATATCACTATGGCAATATAGAATAGTACTTGCCTGTAATTCACTCTGCATTTATGAAAGAATAAAATATACATTATTCGTCCACAAAATGTGCGGTGCTCTTTGTTTTATTTCTACATTGTATATTTCTTCCATAAATTTCTTCTGTTATAATGTTTTTTTTCTTCCCTGCGTAGCGAAAGCAAGACATGGGCACCTCTTTTATTTTGAAGACAGCAGCACGGCAAGGATTTGGGCCTGGGGGGGGGGAGAGGGGGTAGGGGTGTTTTTTGTTTTTGTTTTTCAATTTTTATTTCATTTTAGTTTGGGTTCTTCTTCCACAATTCTTTCTGCAGCTCTTTCTTAACCGGGTATGTATATTGTCCATATCTTTTTCTGTCCTCGACCCACCCCTCCCCACCCTCTCTACACACACTCTTTTTCTCTCCTCTCTGCAATCTCTCAATTCTCTATTCCTACCTCTCATCAAATTACTTTCTTTTCTTCTCCCACATTTCATATACTATCACAAAAGGCTCATATATTCTTCATCATGTGCACATGTAATGCCTATGGATGATTTCTTTCACAGATATAGAAGAAGACATAAAAGAAAATGTTGTGCTTAGAGAATTGCAGATAAGTTTTAATGCTCTTTTCCTCGTTGCTTGGTTTCCTTTCAGATATCAAAAGGGTTTCCATGCTCCAAGCAGGATGCCATCCATTTCAATGGAGCCAGTACCTTTCACTACAGAATCCATCTCCAGCTACAGTCTTCAAATACATATTCCTCCTGCTGTTCCAAATGTTTTTTTGTCCTTTAGATTTCTGGGTGATCATTTGGGTATGCCATTTAATTTCCAATAGGTGCTTTGTTTCCTTATTTCTCAGTAGATGCTCATGAAGTCTTCCATGTTCCCTTGTGCACTCAGTTAACTCCTCATCTCCGTGAAGCTGCAGCCTTTTGATGCAGAACAAATCGTCAGTAATTGTCTTCTAAATCACATTTTTCATGCTGTTCTGAAAGTGGTAAACTCTGCAAGATTTCTAGATGATAATCTGGTTATTACAATTTACTTGTACTACCTTCCTTTTATATTATTTCATCTCTCCTCAGATATGATCAAGTGCCCATTTTTCATGCAATATGCAGTGTTGCCAATCCGAATGGAACCCAGTACCTTTGGCTACAGGATCAATTTCTGCACTGAAAGTGATTAATCCTGTGGGACTCCTCATGAAGATTCTCTGGATATCGCATTTCATTTTTGATACTTGCTTTCTTATTTTGCATTCTCTCTTTCGTCTTCCAACCCGTACTTCTTCCACTGCACCACATGGGGATTGTTTGTCTGTTAGGATTCCTTAAAAATGCTCTTGATGTTGCAATGCATTTTAATACTTCGTCTCTTCCTTCATTTAGCAATTGTCTTTAGATATTGTTTAATGCAACATGGACAGCGTCACCCATCCCAAAAGAGACTAGTACCTTTAGCTACAGCTAGATCTATCCCGTGGACTTATCTCCCAGATTGCGTTCTTCCTGCGGTTCTGTAAGTGGCTGACCCTGCAAGTAGGATTCTGTGTTGAGCCAAAGCCATTTCTTCCTTGGAGTTCAGGGAATCTCAGCATAGTCTGTTCAGCTCATTATTACTTCAAAAATCGTTTTGGGTTGGGAATTTTATCTTTCACCTTTGTGAAAGGAATTTTGGTTTCCAGGTGTGCCTGTTTCTTTTTTGGTGCTTCAGTCAATTCATTGCCTCTTTATTCACTCCTTGCAGTTTTCATTCCCATGAATGGTGCATAGTTGAATGTTTTAGTAGCTTTCCAGCTTTACTGCAGACCAATGGCAATCTACTTTTGCTTCTCTGGAATATGTGTGATGCACAAGCCTGCATTCGTTTTGCTGTATTTGCCACTGGAGGCTTCAAATGTTCTTTCATGATTTTGATATGTCCTATGCATACTCAACTACCTGTTTGCCCTTGAAAGAATACGGTACTATTTTCCAAAGAGTTGGATGAGCGTTTCGCCTCAAAGTCACAATAGTGACTACATATGACACAGGTTGTCCATCAGTGTCATTTTCCTGTTCAGGTATTGCTTGATCTTTGGCAACTCAAGCATTGTCCTTGAACCCGTCAAGGTCTGCATTCTTCAGTCTCCCCCATCCCCATTCCCAGCCTCTGCATGACTCCTTGTGCTAGTCTTAAGTTTTTAGGGATGGCACTACATTGAGTCCATTTACGGCATGTCCTCCAAACGCCCTTTCCACCAAAGACTTCTTCTTGGCCACACAGATTCTCCTGACAACAAGTCCTGCAGAGGTTTGCCTGAAACACATCTCAGTTTCAAGCCTCATTGCTTTCTTTACTGCAGGTTTACCACCAGTCTTGTGCCTGCGTCCTGGCATCTCTCGGGCTCGTCTCCAGCCGTCATAGCGCATGTGGATGCCTTCCACCTTAGCCTCGAGTCGAATGGCGAGCTTAGTAAGGTCATCTTTGGTTAGGAGCTCTTGACGACTGGCGGAGGTGTTTGCAATCTGCTTCATTTCCAGGTTTACCTCTCTGGTCAGTGCTCGACGAAGCAAAGCTCCTCTATCACTGTATGGTCTGCTGCGCTTAAATGGTTTATCATTGATAGCATCCAGTCCTTTCTGGGCCTCGAATAGTTCTGCATCAATGTTTCTCAGCAACCGTACTATGTAGGCGCAAGCCCGAATTTCTCCAAAGAATTCAATTGTCCGAAGATAGGTTTTCTTCAGTGTGCGGATTGTTGGAATATCTTTCTCCTTATCAGTCGCGGATGTAATACGCTTTACCTTGGTGGTAGAAGAGCGATCTCTATGAAAAAATTCCTGTAGATTCACACAACGTTGGACAGTGCCGTTCCTGGGATATGAAGTTACAGTCAGAAGCATCCAACTGTTTGATGGGGCACTGTCCTCTAAACCTTTGTGGTCCCTTTTCCTATTGAAGGCATCTTCCACTAAACTGGGAGCAAGGTCCTCAAGAATTGATGGAGCCTGGTTTGGTGAAGCCTTTTCTGGGGTCTTCTTGGTGCTCTTTCCGATGATGAAGAAGAAAGCAGAACACAGCAATGACAGGATGTACGCAAAACCCCGCTTTAAGGGATTCTGGGCTGCTTTCTTTTGCTCCACTTGTGTCTTGGTGCTGATGTCCAGGTTATTGTCTGAGTCTGTTTTCTCAATCCTGGTTTCGATCAAGCACCTGTTGTCCTCATTGCTTTGTAGATGCATTCGCTTACCCATCCTGGTTTTGTAGCTAATGCAGAGACTGCGGATTCCTTGCACCTTCCTGTGCATCATGTCAACTGAATTGATCAACAGCATGAACTCCCATTGCTTTGTTTCAAGTCCCGGGGCTCTATCCCGCATCCTCAGTCTGATGTGACGTGAATATCCTCCACTTCGCTAGGGCCGTACTCTCTGTATGTACATGCTGCACACCAGTAAAGACATCATCGAGCTTGCCGACAATTCGCATCATGCGACACCGTGCTCTCATGAAGACGGAAACGTCCTCATCAATGAAGCTTTCGACATCGCTTTCGCTGGACTCTGGTGAGGCGATACGGACGCTTTGCATCTTCCTCGACCACCATGAACGCCATCTCTGCCATTTGGAGTTCAGGTCCTGATTGAAAGAGTACTCGGAAGATGTAACAGCTACAGCACTGATAATACAGGGAGAGAGAGAGAAAGGAATTTTGAGTGAGGACATTAATGACCGAATTTTAAGAGAAAAAAAAATACATTCTTGCAAGAGAAGGGAAAGATAGTGATAACGATAGACGGAGGAAATGTGAAGTATGGAGAAGAGTGTGAGAGTATCATAGATAAAAAGAATACAAACAAGCGACATAGGAGATTGAGAGAGGGGTGAAAACAAAGAATGAGAGTTGAAAAGAGATTAAAAGAGAAAGATTAAAAAACAGAGTAAGGGAGAGAGAGCGAGAGAGAGAGAAAAGAGGGGCTAATAAAAGAGGAAAAGAAAAAAAAGAGTAAATTTTGAAGAGAAGCCAAGAAGACAAAAACGATGTCGCCTAATGATACATTTTTCACAGAAGAAATTGAGGTGAGAGTGGAGTAAGAGTTGGAGGAGGGAGGCCAAGAGAGAGGGAAATTGCTGCGGGAAAAAAAAAAGCACAAGAAAGGAACGTACAGTGGTGCACCATCCAGTCGCCCCTGGGGAATATTCCCCCAGCTCCCCAAGGCCAGTCAGCCCCCTTGGACACACATTGTAATTAGACTGCTAAGATTATTTTTTGAAATAAATTCCTATGTTGAAAAAATACTTAATTAAAATAGAATTCGTTCGCAATGTCCTTTAAAAAGAAAAAAGAAAAATGGAAACAATTTACATGATCTAATTTGGATAAAAATCATTATTTTTTTTTTTTTTAGTAATTTTCTCTTCTTTGACACTCTAGTCTCCCTCTTTTCCATCATTCCTCCACAAGCTTTTCAAAAACTCACTCTGAAGTACTAGATTCTCGATAATTTTCTTTCTAATACTGAAAGTTATGGGTTAAAAAGAAATTTCTTCTCAAACTTCTTTTGTTGTGTAGCTGTGCCCTTTTAGAATGATGATGTGTTTTTTTAGTAAACTGCTTTTCAATTTTTCGTTCCAATCTACAGGAGGGCGTGCTGGAGATAATTTCGTAACATTCGCAACCTTTTTTTTTTACGAATTTCTAAGCGACGACTAAAAACAACTAAAACAGCTAAAAAGTAAAACCTGATAAAGTTTTAACTAAGTTTACCAAATTTTTATGTTCGTATATTCTTTCTTTGTTTTGTGTCATGTGAGTTTTCATTTCGGAATTAGTATGCTTCTTGCTTCCCAGATGTTGTGTGTCCGGACAGGTTGTATCCGGACATTCGATTTGAAACAACAAGTTTACAAGCAATATTTTTTAAATTTTCTAACACTTGTGTCAGACAATATCATAGAGAACAAACATTGATGATGATTGTTGCTATTTAATGGATAGTTTTTGTTGAATACAAAGGCAGAAGAAGAAGGTTTCCTTTTTGTTAAGCTTCCGGAGAAACGACCCCCATCCTACTGATTATGAAAAAGGAAATGTTGATAAAAATTTACTTCACGAGTAATCTGAATAACAGAAGTCTCGTACCTGGACAGATTAGAATGCCCGACATGATTTCCCTCTGATTTACTCTGAATTAGATGCGACATGGTTGATTATACATGTTATATCGATCGGTTCACTCAGAAGAACGTAGAAAAACGATTGAATCAGAAGAGGTCATCAAGATGATAATGTTGATAAGCGCTATAGTTCAGTAAACAAAAGTTAAGAGGTAAAGTGATGCGCATGCGCGTACAAGATATTGTGACGTCATAGACTGAGTGCGCCATCGTGAAGAGACATTCATGAGCGTTATTATGTGAAATATCACATTCAGCCCAAAACTAAATTGCTCTAGTGACATAACATTATATTTTTAACCTACTTACCGGTCATGTGCATCTTCAGAGTATCATACAGTGTAGCGTTTCTAGTCCTCAACTGAGGAAAAAAATTAAAGAAATTAAACAAAATTCATCCAATGGCTCTCTCTCTTTCCCCCCCCCCCCCTCTCTAAATCTCTAAATCTCGGTAGGACGGCGACAGAAAGAAATTGATAGGAGAGAAATGAATGCTAAAGTAGAAGGGATCCCGTCCCATGGTTCTCCCAAGCAGTGCCTTGTTCATTTGCAATTCATTTGAATGCGACTCAGTGACGTATTTAGAGGGGGTTAAAAGGGACAAACTGCCTTCCCCCCTCCCCTCAAAGCCTATTTTTTTTTAAAAAATAGCTGGCTTATCCATGAAATGAAAAATATTACGAGGTAAATAATCATCATATTGTTGTTAAGACCTCGTAACTTGATAATTTCTGGGGGGGGGGGGATCTGGTCGATCGCGATGCGAAACTATGAAGTCAAACTTCAAAACAAGATGAAATTATATCGTATTATCCCTGATTATTAGTAATTACAAGTTATGACAAGATTGGGGGAAAGGGAGCGTCCGTCGCATCACAGTAAACTCCTTCCCCCTGTCCACGCAAATTCGGACCTATAAACTTCTTATTACTGTTTTGCTCCCCCCCCCCCCACTCCCTTACCTTATACCGAGGTCCAGATGAACCAGTGATATGACTGATGCCCCCCCCCCCGGCACCGCTGCTCTCGAAATGGATGGACTCGCGCTACGCCACTGCTTTGTAGAGTTTGCTTCCCCCCTTTTTTTTTCTTTTTGCTCTTTACATAATAAAGTTGACAAATAGCTGGATTGTAGGTATCAAAGCTGTTGGGGCATACACCTATATGGCATACACACGTACCTCCCCCCCCCCCCCCCCCCCGAAAGAAAAACCAATGGCAAAGAGGGTAGTAAAGAGAGAGAGAGAGGGAGTGGTTACAATAATTAGAAGAAAATGTAAAGATTAAAGGGAGACGTAAAGAAAAGACGTTTGGTCTTTCACCACTCCCTATTGACCAGATAACCTTCTATGGTACAACGATTATTTAAAGACCACCCCCCCCCCCCCCCCAGTCTTGATGCTTGTACTCCCTCGTTATCTGGACCCACCCTGTGCCATCGGCTGTAAGGTTCACTGATATAAAAATCGTAACCATACAGATTCACTCCCCAGGTGTATGACGTCATCTACATGAAAATGAATTTTAAAGGGTCAAGATTTTAGGCCTGGACCCCAACTTTTGACGTCGTATATCACATGACGGTGAAGATATAAAGGCACTGATAAAGTGAATAGGCCCTGTAGATCGTCGGACCTACCCCACTCAACCTTTGAAATCTGACGAGAATAAAGAGAGGTGCTATTGTCAATCCTATTTTAGTTCTATTAATCATTTTGACTTGGACAAAAATAAGCATTGAAGAGTGATTCATTTTATCTGCAGGATTTCAGGGTGTTGTTTTTTCTGTCTTGTTTTATTTTTTAAATCTCTGTATCTGTATATAATGTTCCCTTATATATATATATATATATATATATATATATATATATATATATATATATATATATATATATGGCCATGAATGTAAAAATGATAAAATCCCTCCCCCCCCCTCTCTCTCTCTCTCTCTCTCTCTCTCTGACTCTCTCTGTTTTTCCTTAATCAATGCAGTGCAAATATAGAAAATGTGTGTAAAACCAACCGCACACTACACGATCCGACTGCGACCTGATTTTCGAACAAATGGCATTTTGCATTATATGTTAAAGTTTAAACAGGTAAAATTATCTTATTAGAAGTCGGAATAATGATAGGAATACTAAAATTGAGATTTTTGGTTAACTACAAGCCTTTGGGGCAGAGTAAAGTCCAGTTCGGCTTCAAATCGTAGCCGATCGCAAGATTGGTATGACGTCACTATACGATTCGGAATTGAGTTAGCTTTTATTCCTACAGGGAGGCTCGCAGGAGCCCGGAATTTCAATTTTAGTGTTCATACGACTTTTCGCAACTTTGATCATGAAGAATTTTCATGTTTGAATGTTCATGCTGTAACATTTTTTTTTCCAAAATCGGATCGCAGTCGGATCGTGCATTGTGCGTCGGGCTTAAAGCCCACCGCACACTACACGATCCGACTGCGACCTGATTTTCGAACAAATGGCAATTTGCATTAAGCATAGAAGTGTAAACAAGTAAAATTGAAGTCGGAATAACGATATGAATACTATAATCGAAATCGTGCTTAACCACAAGCCTTTGGGTCGGAGTAAAGGCCAGCTCGGCTTCAAATCGTAGCCGATCGCAAGATTGCTATGACGTCACTACGATTCGGAAATGAATTCGCTTTTATTCCTACAGGGAGGCTCGCAATAAGTCAGGAATTTCGAGTTTAGTCTTCATACGACTTTTCGGAACTATGACCAATCGGATCGCAGACGGATCCTTATAGTGTGCGGTGGGCTTAAGAAATTAAGCTAAACTCTGAATACAAAAAGAAAGAGGACTAGAGCATAAACCGAAGCCTGAAGGTTGAAGTACTTGCAGCCCTCGTGCAGATTTTTTTTTAAGATAATAATTAGTCTGAGAAGAGAGTGATACTTATATTTAAAGGAGGAAAAGGAAGGAGATAACTCGAGGGAAGACCGCTGATTTCTGGAGACTGTAAAGATTACACCTTTGTATTTAAAATGATTGCCTACTTCTCCCCGGCTGCTGTCGTTTGAATCGTTTCTGCTTATGATAGCTGGCCCCTGCATTTATCTAGATTTCTTGACACAAATTTTTTCTTTGTATATTGGTCACACTTTACGTGTATCAATTTTGATTGGTATCATTATTGTGTACAATGTTTGTATTTGGTTTCTTAATAAATGCAGACAATAAATGAAAAAAAAAAATGTTGAACCTGGTGGTTACACAAATTAAAATCCCCTCCTTCCCGCATTTACCCACTAATAAACCCCTATTTTCATTTTTAAAAATTTGAATCCTTGGTTAATCAATTATGTTGCACGTTTGCATATTTTCTCCTCTTTGCTCCTCTCTCGTCCACTCTCCTCCCCCACCCCCCCCCCCCCCTCCCCATCATGTCTATCACTCTTAAAACAAACCAGTTAAAAGTGGCTAGACTGTCACTCAGTCTTTTCCTAATATTTAGAGTGCAATGTTTTCATTTTCTGTTCCCTTTGCTTTCTTCGTTTCTTCTATTATTCTCTTCCATTTCCATTAATGAAAATTATCATATTGATTTTATACTTATTAAAGGGAACCCACAAAAACAAGCTGTGCTTCCCAGTGGGTTCCATTTTTCATTTCTGAATTTTGTCTTTGCTTTACATTGTAAATTTTGTTGATATGGAAATGAAAATCAATTAATCAATCAATCAATCAAAAATGTATTCTCGATTTCCTTTTCTAAGCTAAAGGGGGACCTATAAGTAGACAATGGTCCGATTTTTATAGGTTTTCCTACATTCTTAATTGAACTGTGTGGTATCGTTCTTCACACTGTATCATTTGATTTATATGCTTATTTTTAAATTCATTGTTGAACATAAAATAGAAGCAAATCAAAACAAATCAAAAGCGGTGAGTAGCCGTTGCTACTCCCTCACATCCACAACATCAGTGTTTTCTTTCAAGATTATTCATGTTTTATGTATCTCATTGCTGTGTTATTCTGACTGAATTCACTACTTGTACAGTGCTTTTTTAAGAGATGTGAAATAAAATGAAATAGAGTGAAATAAACTATAAAAACTGTATTAAGCCCCTAGTTAGGGATGGGGGAGTTGGAGAATAAGACGACTTTAGAAATCAATGGGTTTATTGAGAAAAAAAGTAGAAAAAGGGGCAAATGGTCGCGAAGATAAAGAAGTCAGGTGACAGCACCTTTCAAAGACCCTTGTAATGACTGGTTTAAAATAGAAATTAGCTCATATCCAGCTTCATTATCAAGAAAACAGAACCCTTCGTCATGTTTGTTCATTTTCCTGCCTGCTTTTTGCTTTATTATTATTATTTATTTTTTTTTGTCGGCTATCATACATTCTAACGTCAGGCGCTGCTTGTTCAAAGTACAATGTTCAATTTTACTTGTGATGAAGGCCCTACAATATTACACCTTTGGTGCCCCATCAGAATTATCATACCATTTTCCATTTATGATTAACCAACCCTGTCTTGATAACAGTTTGATAAATACAAGAATCGTATGGCAATAACATGGCATTGAGAGGGTCTATGTCT
>CM057153.1:25570995-25775703 GCA_029962745.1 Echinometra lucunter
CGTATTAGCGGGTACATGATCATGGCCGTATGCAGCGGGGCAGTTGCCCCCCCCCCCCCCCCCGAAATTTCAAGAATTACATCTTTTTACTGAAAATTTTCCAGATTTCCACCAAAAGTGTGCACCAGATCCTTCAATTTCAATTTTAAAATTACAAAAGCACCCTTGTGACCAGCAGGTCGCTTCGTTTCCCTCACTTGCAAATTCTGCGTACGGCCCTGTACATAATTTTTAAAGAGTTAAACTCAAAGGTCATAACTTACATGTACATGTATATCCAAGTTTCATTTTAAAGAAATCAGTCAGTGTTTGGGGGTGCATTTAGGGTGTACTTCATGTAACTTGTATTAATCATATAATTTTTCATTTCCCCTAAAATCTATTAAAAGGCACTTATTCAAAGGATAAAAATTGTTTAGTTTTGTATATAAGTCAGTGTATATAGACGCCTAGAATTGTTATGGAAGAAAAATCAACTTCGTATATATCTTTTGTTTCACTTACCACTTGGCTTAGGTTGTAAAAGGCTACGAATGACAAATGTAAGTACCTTAGGTTCACATGACCAAATATATTTGGATTCAAAGTCAGACTCGAATTCCGTATAAAATTCATTTATTCATTAGAACTACTTAACTCAAGTTATATTCATCATATAAGAAAAAAATATGCGATTTATCGTAGCTTTTATCTGATTCCTGAAAATGCATGATATTTTCGTCTATTATTTTGTTGTTACAATATCATACATTATACATCATACACAATTTGAAAATGAAAACAATACCCTGAATTAAGAAAAAATAGATTTAGGGCCTGAACATGCTGAAATGAACCAGTTACAAAATTGAGATTTAGGTTATAGGCTAGGCCTATAAAAGAGTTCAAGATTTTCTTCATTTCTATGAAAAATACGATGATAATTTGTTTCAATCATTCACTAATTTGATTAAGCTTCTTGTATTTAACACCCTGTGACTTCAGTTTATCGTTGTTTGTATGAAATATTAACAAAGATTATTCTGCTCTTACATGTAGAAAAATATTATTGTCGTATGCGAACATGTTGTGATATAGATAACAGCATCGAAAGGAAATTGTATTTTACGGATATTCCCATTGGAATGTTTTAGCATAAGAAACTGTATAAGTAAGGAATGAAGCCAAGAAACGAATCGAGGAAGTCTGCATAATATCCGCGAAAGGAAGATAATTTCTAAAGTGTGATCTACTCTGTTTTCTCATTTTACAAGACAATTGTTGATTTCCTTAGGAATCAAATGGTTCCTTCATGCAGAATAAAGAAATATAATTCAGAAATATATCAAAGTGAAATGTTCTTCCGGAAATGCTCATGTCGTTATTCTATTTTTGTTTTTAACTTTCGATTTATGATTGGGTAGAGAAAGAGAGAGGGAGAGAGAGAGAAAGAGAGAGAGGGAGAAAGAGGGAGGAGAGAGAGAGACAAGCAAACAGACAGAGAAAGGGATTAGAGAGGGAATTTTTATTGTGAATAAATAAGGGGATTAAAAACTTCAAAATTTTCCAGCCTACAACACTACATTACTGTTATTAAATGAATCGGGAATTGTTGAATATCCCGTTACTTACTTAGATGTTTCACTGCAAAAGGCATGTTTAGGCAAAGTATATAGGAATTAACAAAATAACATAATACAGTTTATTTATATTTGCGGAGAAAAGAATTTCAATATACAGAACAATTTTGACCTAAATTTGAAAAAAGGCAAGGGAGGGCCATGCTGAAGGCTAGCTTGTAAGGCTTGTGCCCCTGTCACTTAGTTGCATTATAGGGGGTACCCAATGCTGAAACAATGTTAGCTCATTTAAAAGAGCATGCAGAAAATCATCTGCCTAAAGTTTCTTAAAAAGTCGTGCTGCCAAGGAAACCCCCAAATGTGGTAAGATTTCAGGATATTTTTGACCCCTCAGCTGTGATCCAGTTTCAACTGGATACCCACTTTTACGTCAAAATGACGTCAAAGTGGCAGGCCCCCGGGAGTCGGGGGTGCTGGGGGTGCTGCAGCACCCCCGAGAATTTTTGAGGGGCTGCAGAGTACCCCCAGAGAGCTTAATTTGGGTGGGGGGTGCTGCAGCACCCCCTGATTTTTATGAGGGATGACATAGCACCCACAGCATCTTTTTCATATTATAATTTTCTTTATGCAGTAGTAGATTGAAATATGAAACACTGATGATTATACTCCGCGCAAGAAGTCATATTAATCTCAATCATACCATATATGTATGACATGTATATGCTCTGTTACATTACAGCGCAGTAGAGTATTTTTACACAGTGACTGAGCTATATAATGATCTAATTATTATTATCATTATTATCATTAATTATTATTATTATTATTATTATTATTATTATTATTATTATTATTATTATTATTATTATTATTATTATTATTATTATTATTATTATTATTATTATTATTATTATTATTATTATTATTATTATTACCATATCATATTTATCTCTTTCAGTCAGCTTGTCTTTTCCCAGTGTTGTATCTGAGACTGAGATCGAGACCGAGACGAGACGAGACATTTCACATCCGAGACACGAGACGAGACACGAGAAGCATATTGACGTTCCAAGACCGAGACACATACAACACTAATGTTAGAAAAGGATCACAAAATCTCCCTTCCCATTCGCCAAATCCATTTCAGATTTCAGACCCGGTCATATCTTGGTACAATTTTATCCACTAGGCCTGTATACTCTAACCGTGTTCTTTAAAGCCAGGATTAGATTATCATTTTAGACCACCATTTTTCAGAAAGGGGGGGGGGGGGATTTCCTAAGTTTCCAGGGGAGGAGGTAAACCCCGGTGAACAGTTGTGAGAGCCCCTACTATCTCCTTGAATCGTCGTCCCTGCATTTCAGGGGGTCAACATTATCAAATGTCTCTGTCTACGTCCTGCCTACGGTTAAAAGGTCTGTGCACTGTTTTAAAATATTAATCTGCATGCACATGTTGACCTATCATCCAATGGAGGAGAGCAATCCAACAAAATTTTACATTTACGATGGTCGTAGGCTCCGGAAGCGGGGGGGGGCGGGGCAGGAGGGGCAATCGCCCCCTAAAAATGAGGGGGCAGACGCATTTTGCCCCCCCCCAAAAAAAAAAAAAAAAACATAAAACAAAAAAACAAAAAACAAAAACAAAACAAAACAAAAAGAGAAGAAGGTGAGAGAACGTAAAAGAAACGTAGCAAACAAGGAACGATGACAAAGAAACATCAAAACTTCTGCGCTTGGAGTGGGAAGGGGGAGTTTATGATACGTTTTGATAAAATACATCCCCTTTCCTGATGATGGGGGCTTTGTAAACCAATACCCTATCAATGTCAACTTTGTCGACCATAATTTTTGCCCACTGATATCTTGTATACATGTCGCTTTAACTAACCAAAATTGGTATTTCAGTGTGCACAACTACTTTCAGCAAAACAGAATCTTTCGCCAAATTATGTTCGTTGGGGATACGACCGATTGCTAGATATAGGTGAAGACGACATTTTTTAAAATTATTTTTGCATTCCTTGTAAATCTAATTTCAAATAGCATACGCGTGTGAAGCGGGAGGCAGGAATGCAGTCACCCCACCCCCCCCCCCAAAAAAAGTAAAGGAACAAAAGGCGTTTCGCCACCTCCCAAAAAAGAAGAAGAAGAAGAAAGAAACGAAAAGAAGAGAGAAGGTAAGAGAACGTCGGAAGAGAAGGAGCAGACAAAGAAACGTCAAAGCTTCCGCGCTTCCTGCGAGGGGGGGGGGGGGGGGGGAGGGAATTCCTCCGAGGGAGTGATTTTTAAATAAGGCTGTGTTTTGAGTTAAAATTTAGTTTAAGCTGTAATTCCTCCTGCAAACCAGATACAGTAATATTCGGGAGAAGTGTGAGGTCTCACTGGTTATAGAAACAAAAACATCTGTAATATCAGACAGAATTTATGAGACGTCAGAGAGCAAGCCTAGTTTCTTTTCAATTTTTGTCGATTCATCACAGAACATTTAAAGTGTATTCTAATCTTAATGCAGAGAAAAGGACACGTAAATAGGCAATTACGGAAATACACCATTAGCATTGTAAAATTGATGTTTCTATATCAAACAGAAACTGGAATAGAATTTCTGAAAGGAAGTCTATTGTCGAGTACAATAACATCGCAAAATCACCTCGTGTTCAAAGTCCGAACGTCAAGTAGGCCTACACAAAATCACGTGAACCATAATAAAATCACTTACTCCGGGCACTAATATATTCCTTATCAGGCAATCGTTGGGCTTATATTATCAAGGAAATATTGTAACGCTCTAATTACAGTTAAATGACATAAACACTGTCACGTGGCTTGTGAGGGCGAGATAATCATCATAAACCAATCTCACCTCGACTGAGAACGATCACCACTCGACGTCAGTCACAGAATCGCCGACGGATTGAGGCTGTCATATTTCGGGTAAGTTGGGATTGTTTGGCTTTTGAATACATTATACGCACGAACAAAACTAACATTAAATCTTAGTGCCACAATACAATAGACGTAGAAATTGAAGGCTATACACGTTCATTATTGCAAGTGCTCGTGACAATGAGGATATAAGAGCGTTCAAAATAACTTGGCAGGACCTCTATGGAAAACAGGATAGTCTGTAGGAAAAGCAGGGCCGTACGCAGAAATTTTTTCCGGGGGGGGGGCAAGACGCACAAAAATTTTCGAAGAAACTCGAAAGCGAGGGAACGAAGCGACCGAGCTGGTCACGAGGGCGCTTTTACATTTCTAGAAGTGAAATCGAAGGATTTGGTGCAGTTTTGGGGCGATTTTATGAAAAATTTCAGTGAAAAAAACGTGAGTTTTCAAAATTTTGGGGAGGGGGGGAACTTTATTCTTTTATTCAAAAGAAGAAATGCAGAAGAAAAAACTGAAGAATTGTTTTATTTGTTAGAAATTGGGGGTTGATCTATACAGCATTTAAACCATGTCTATATTACCTTTGCGTTTAGTCTGTTTCGTATCAGGGCTCACTATTATGAGTGATCCAAATCGGACGTAGCTTGGTATCAGTCGCAACCCTGTACTTAAAGAAGAATGCAATCCAGGCCTCAGTGTGCTGTTGGTGAATAAAGATGACCAAGAAGGGTAAACAGTGAAAGTTTGAGTAAAATCGGACAATCTGTTGAAGAGTTATGAATTTGGAAAGTTTCAGTAATTCCCTATAATGGGGATCCTTGAGTTGGCAACTGTGCCAGCATCTGTGATGTCATCGTGGGCAACTCTTAATTCACTTTGTCCATGATTTTTCAAAAAAATTATTTATATGAAATTTCAAGTCAGGAATCAACATAATTCTTCCCAAAATGCTTGCAGAATTGATATAGCCATGTCATACTCAAACAATAAATCAAAAGAATTTTTACTTTTCTTGAAAATAAAGAAAATGTTTAATTCTGTATACAAAATGAATGGAGAGTTGTCCACGATGACATCACAGATGCTGGCAAAGTTGCCAATTCAAGGATCCTTATTATAAGGATTTACTTAAACTTTCAAAGTTCATAACTCTTGAACAGATTCCCTGATTTCCCTCAAACTTTCACTGTTTACTCTTCTTCTTGTTCTTCATTCACTGGAAGCACACTGATGTCTGGGTTGCATTCTCCTTTAAGACAGCGGACATTTCTTGTAGTCATATTTTGCACCCGTGAAACAAAAAAAAATTATACCCGACATTGCAGCATGAAATAACGAGATCGCGAAGGATATGGGAGCACAAAGTAGAGAGAGCTTTAGAAAAGTGCTTTCAATACCCTAGGTCTATACCTTTGAAAACGTATTCATGATTTTTTTTTTTTTTTTTTTTTTTTGCCCCATGGATTTGGGGCCATTGTTAAGGATAAAAACTTTTCGTTTCTTTTCCTGCCTGTAAGATCACTTTCTCTCCTTTGCGGGTTTTCCCCGGTCTCTTCAAGTGCCGTCCGGGGACATGACCTGTACATGTGCCCTCTGCCTCGCCTCCTGTGCTGAGTATTCTGCTGTGCTCAGTTCAGTTTCAGTTTCTGTTGTTCAGTCTATTACACATTTCACAGGAACATTCATGATATATTGCAAATATTTCACAAGTGATGGAACAGTAGCAATCAAAGGGATTCTTATGTGACACAATCTAGTAAAAGAAAAAAGGGGGGGGGGGAGTTGTAATTGAAGATTCCCTTTCAAATAAGAATAGTCTACGATGCATGTGGATTATATTTATATTATATTGGATGGCTCTGAATGGGATAGCAGAGAATATTCCACGAATTAGGGCCAATATTGCACGAATTGAAGATGAGTGCAATATTGGCCCTATACGAGTGGAATATTCCTGGTATTCCATGAAGTAAAGCCATCCAATATGATTATTATTATCTTTACCTAAGAGGAAAGACATTTAAAATTCAATGAAGGTCATTTCAGCAACTAAAAAGGGCCCCCATCATACATTCATTTTGATCACACACAAGTTTGACTTACCTCTTTATGACGTCATCAAAGTGTCGTTTGTGCATTGCGTGTATTGCATATCCGCGCATTGTAATATCGGCAAATTTTGTACATGAGCCTATGGGGAATTCGGCGTTTTATACAATATGCTCTGATATTGCACAGACAAATCATGCAGACAAAAAATACGTGTTTTTAATGCGCCGCTAAAATGCCCTATATAGATAATAATTGATAATAAGAATTAAAACAATTCTTTAAGAAAATAGACAGAGTGAGAAAATAAGACGAGGAGCACGGAAGGGAAAGGACAGTATATGTGGCCAAGGGATTTATTGTGAAAAATGAATCAGAAATAGTCGGTATAGGTTTCCATGGTGAATGAGTATTCACAAATAAATAAATTGTTAGTTAGGCCTATGGCTGCAAGGATTCGAGCGGCAAGTTGACTTTTATAGATGAAATTTCAGGAAAAAACGGCATGTGACAGTGACTATTACTCCTATACCCTCTGTGAGAACAGAAGATACCAGTAAATATTATTGTATGTAACTAAAGCGCGAGAAGGGGTAATAATACACTAGATCATGTTCTCGGTTTTAACAATATGAAACAAAACAAAATGTTCGATCTTGAAATCTCCTCGCAGCAGAAGGCTAAATATCATTTTTTGAAGAGGCGTGTCAGACTATCCTCGAATTCTGCAGGGGGTGTACATTATCAAATTATAGAATCATCTGGTATTATTTTGTAAATTCTTCTTCGCTTGCTGCTATCGCTCATAACTTATAAAGGGTTATATATGATAAGGCAAGCGAATTGGGCATGCACCGGAGGTGACCGATATATTTCAGATTTTTTAGAGACATAATGTTGTATTCTGATGTCAAAATGATACTTTATCATGGAAAGAGTATGTTTTCCTTGCTTACTTCGCTCGCTCGTAATAGTTTTAAAAAGGTGGTTTGGGACAGCAAACAATAACATTGGACCAGCGAGGTATATCATAGTGAGGTGACCAAATATGCTCTGATATTGCAGAGACAAATCATGCAGACAAAAAATACGTGTTTTTAATGCGCCGCTAAAATGCCCTATATAGATAATAATTGATAATAAGAATTAAAACAATTCTTTAAAAATAGACAGAGTGAGAAAATAAGACGAGGAGCACGGAAGGGAAAGGACAGTATATGTGGCCAAGGGATTTATTGTGAAAAATGAATTAGAAATAGTCGGTATAGGTTTCCATGGTGAATGAATATTCACAAAAGTTCGAGATAAACCTCGACAACTGACCAAATATATGCCAAAGGCCTTATCACTGTGATTACCACTTGATACTAATATTATATTATATTATATTTATATTATATTATATTATGTTATATTATATTATGTTATATTATATTATATTATGTTATATTGTATTATAGTATATTTTATTTTATTATATTATATTATATTATATTATGTTATGTTATGTTATGTTATATTATGTTATATCATATCATATTATTATATTATTTCATTTTATATCATAATATTATATTATTACTGCCAACAACC
This sequence comes from Echinometra lucunter, assembly GCA_029962745.1. Taxonomy (NCBI): domain Eukaryota; kingdom Metazoa; phylum Echinodermata; class Echinoidea; order Camarodonta; family Echinometridae; genus Echinometra; species Echinometra lucunter. The sequence goes on from CM057153.1 coordinate 25,579,085, forward strand.
TATAATTGTAAATAAATTAGAAAGTTGATGAGGTGACCCGTAAATTTTCAGATTTCTTACAACGTCAATTCCTCTTTCTTTTTTTTTTTTTTAAATCTTTCGACTTTTACCAACTTTTTTTTTGTTCATGTGTAAGGAGACTAACATAATTATTTCATTGTGAAATTTTGCTGTTTTTGACGCATCTATAACAAGTTGCAATAAAAGCCACTGAAATCCTTGCATCTGATTGGCTGAGAGCAAATTTGTCATAGAAATGTGGCAGTTACTGATAACAAGTTTTATGAAACGGCGCCCTGTGAGGGTTAAATCAGCCTGAGATTGAAACAAATTAGGAGATATGTCATCAATCCATACGTGGGGCACGTGTATACTCCGCTTAGCACTTTCACTTTACTTTCCACTTTAGTTGAGGCAATTAATTGTCCATCTACCTCAACTCACTTATCAATACTTTCTTACCATTATTTCGCTTAAGATTATTTTATGACCCAAACATGATTAAGTTAGGCCTATTGATATAAGTTTCTGGACAATTATAAATACAGGTTTTGCTTTTAATCGTGTCCAGCTGTTTTCAAGAAAATATATCAGTTAGGACAACATTTGTGCATCATATACCTTACTTATTGGCTTTGATTATGCACCCAAATCTATGGAAAACACCATTCTTATTGTATTCATTTTTATCTTATTCATTTTTATCTTATAGTTTGTGTTTGAAAACATGCAATAAACAGCTGAATCTGAATCTGAAGGCAAAGGACGGATTGAAATGATGTAGCAAAAATTAAATCTTTCATGTCTACGGTAACACAATTTCGTCACTCTTTTTTCTCTCCCTCCCTCTCTCTCTCATACACTCTCTCTCTGTCTCTCTCTCTCTCTCTCTCTGTCTCTCTCTCTGTCTCTCTGTCTCTCTCTCTCTCTCTCTCTCTCTCTCTCTCTCTCTCTCTCTCTCCCTCTCTCATTAGTCACAGAAGAGGAACTAACCCAGAGAGGATGGATACGCCCATTAACCCTTACGCGGGGGGCAGTCGCCAGCAGGGGAGTGGCCCACCACACTACGGCTCCGTGCAAACGAAACGGCAGGCTAGCACTGATCCTACAGCAGGCACCAGCAGCTCAGCAGTAGAGATCATTCCTGTCCAGGATGAAGACCCTCCGGCTTATGCGGACGTCTACAAACTCTCTTCGCACGTTCCGGTAAAACTTTCATGATGACAATAATAATAATAATAATAATAATAATAATAATAATAATAATAATAATAATAATAATAATAATAATAATAATAATAATAATAATAATAATAATAATAATAATAATAATAATAATAATAATAATAATGATAATAATAATAGTAATAATAATGATAATAATAATAAAGATAATGATAATAATGATAATAATGATAATAATAATAGTAATAATAATGATAATAATAATAATAATGATGATGATGATAATAATAATAATAATGGGAAGAAGAAGAAGAAGAAGAAGAAGAGGACATGGAGGAGGAGGAGGAAGAAGAAGAGTAATATTATCATCATCATCATCATCATCATCATCATGATAGTAATAACAATCAAATGATATACCAAAGAGAACAAACCAAATAGTAACACCTAGATGGATAGTGACATAAGGTAGATAAATGTCTTGTCAAAAGGAAACTCATTATTGTTCAGTAATGGTAGTATAGCTTAAGGATAGAAAGGGGTGCACTGCTCATAAGGAGGTTGTGGACTTTTCCCCCACGATATTGGGTTAGATTTAAGGCCGGTTGATATGTGATCTGAGGATCGGCTCATTTAGGGTGATTGCATGGGCCTGTCACCTTTTTAGTCCCAGTCCGCCTCTGTAAGAAAGATATCTGAAAGAACCGCGAATTAGTCTATTCATCAAAAGATGCCCGCGCTGTTGGTATATTTTCTTACGGTTCTTGCCATTGTTTGAGGTTCTGTGTTTCGAATTGCCTTTTAAAATAAGTTTAAAGATTAAATTAATCACTTTCAAAGTGGAAGAATCATAGTATTTATGTTCACTGATGAAAACGCGCTACGATAAAATCATAATCATCACAATTATGATAATACAAAGTAAAGACGTAACATAATTGACTTCAGTCACAATGAGAGTCAGCTAAACAATCGGAAAGTGATATAGCCGCAGGAGGTCCAAATTATTCAGGCATAATTAAGATATAAATCTTATCATTATTTTCATGCTTGTACTGAAGTATTTGCGAGATTAATCCATTCGTGACAGAGGTCCACATTTTGTGGTTTGGCCTAATATCTTTTGCTGCAAAGCCCTAAAAATCATATCAAATACATGAGCAGAAAGAGCAAACAATTCTACACAAACTTAGTCCATTTTGGTTGCATTAATATTCATTTTTTTATGCTGAAAATTTTTTAAAGGAAAAAGAGCATTAAAATCCCTAAATTGGAATGTGATAGAAAGTTTAAAATCACAGTTTCCCCCTGCAAATTGGCAACTTTTTGACTTCTCAGCATAATATCTGTCAATTTATATTCATTTCAGATACATGACGTTTTTGTCTCGCCTGCGTAGCGGAGCGAGACATAGGTATCACTATTTCCGGTGTCGGCGTAGGCGTCGTCGTCGGCGGCGTCGGCGTCGGCGTTGTCGTCAACAATTGTGTTGTACACCCAATAACTTTCTATAGCTTTAAGGTGGGATCACCAAATTCATACCAGAGGTCCATCTCTTGAAGGCGCAGGTCAAGTTCGAATATGAGTCGAATTTGAATAAGGTCAAAGGTCAAAGGTCAATGAACTTTCCATGACTGGCACTGTGCTACATTGTACACACAATAACTTTTTATACCTTCGAGGTAGGATTGCCAAATTCATACAAGAGGTCCATCTCTTGAAGGTGCAGGTCAAGTTCGAATGTGAGTTGAATTTGATTAAGGTCAAAGGTTAAAGGTCAATGAACTTTCCATGACTGGCACTGTGCTGTGTTGTACACACAATAACTTTCTATAGCTTCGAGGTGGGATCACCAAATTTATACCAGAGGTACATCTCTTGAAGGCACAGGTCAAGTTTGAGTATGAGTTGAATTTGAATAAGGTCAGAGGTCAAAGGTCAATGAACTTTCCATGACTGGCACTGTGCTATGTTGTACACACAATAACTTTCTATACCTTCGAGGTAGGATTGCCAAATTCATATGAGAGGTCCATCTCTTGAAGGTGCAGGTCAAGTTCGAATGTGAGTTGAATTTGATTAAGGTCAAAGGTCAAAGGTCAATGAACTTTTCATAACTGGCACTGTGCTATGTTGTACACCTAATAACTTTCTATAGCTTTGACGTGGAATCACCAAATTCATACCAGAGGTCCATCTCTTGAAGGTGCAGGTCAAGTTTGAATGTGAATTGAATTTGATTAAGGTTAAAGGTCAATGAACTTTCCATGACTGGCACTGTGCTATGATTTACACCACTTTGTTCCTGTAATGACATGAACTTTATAATTTGATACTTTTTAACACTAACATTTTACTTCAGTTCAACAGAGTTCATTCTACAGTTTACTGTATAATAGCAGTGAACTCACTACTCTCTATACCTGAACCAGATTTTGTATTTTACCTGTTACTGTTTTTCATATATTTGTTTATTTATTTATTTATTTATTTATTTATTTATTTATTTATTTATTTAATTTATCCATAACCAAGCCTATGTAATGATAATTTGTGAACTCCCTTTCACTTATTATTACAATATGATTGTGCATTTTTTTAAATTTATTTACTTAATTTATCCATAACCAGGCCTGTGCAATGATAATTTGTGAACTCCCTTTCACTTATTATTACAATATGATTATGCATTTTTCTGTCTGTGTATTTTGATTTAATTAACAGTGAATGCAACATGGCTGAAGGATCACTATGTTTGGATGCTTTTTGCATCTGTTTGTTCCACTAATAGCATGACCTTTACAATTTTAATACTTTCTAACACTAACATTTTACTTCAGTTCAACAGAGTTCATTCTACAGTTTACTGTATAATAGCAGTGAACTCACTACTCTCTATACCTGAACCAGATTTTGTATTTTACTTGTTTATTTTTTAAATGCATTTGTTGTTATTTATTTAAGGAGCTATAGTTCTTGGCACCATTTATAATATTCACACAAATTTGCCAATGGTACAATAGAAAAGCTGTCAAAGTTTCTTAAATGTTACCCTTCAGATTTGCTGTATGTACATGTTCTGGTAATACTGTAGACTATACAAAACAAATTGAGAAAAGTTATGCCTCTACCATCATCCAACATAATGCTAAAGATTGGCATTTCATTACAGTGTGAATATTATGAAGTGTGATCCGCGTCCACGCCGTGGTGCCGGGCAACATGTTGCACTCATTCAGATCACAAGGAAAAAAAACCAACAACAATAAAAAGCAATAAAAATACATGCAGTAATAATATGTGAACTGTTTTTCATATATTTGTTTATTTATTTATTTATTTATTTAATTTATCCATAACCAGGCCTATGTAATGATAATTTGTGAACTCCCTTTCACTTATTATTACAATATGATTGTGCATTTTTCTGTCTGTGTATTTTCATTTAATTTACAGTGAATGCAACATGGCCGAAGGATCACTTTTGCCCTCACATCTATCGTAGCCTTTAATCAAAATGTGCTTATAAAATACTGCACTCTTTCAAACTTCCTACTCATACCCTATTACTTATTTTATCTTGTAGTACTTCACTCTTGCATCATTTACTTATCATATGCACACAGATCAATTTAGAAAACCCTACTGCTAAAGTGAAGGCAAGATGGCTAAAAATCACACACAATAAGTTTTTATATTTATCTTTCATGCACAACCTTTCCTCCATTTTTCAAACAATAAGTTTGCCATAACACCTTAATAATTAATTTAATTTTACAATTTTACTCACATTATTATCAGTTACATTCTTTTTCACTAACATTCATTTCCTTACTTGCATGGAAATAATTATAGCTTCATAGTATTAACAGCATTCTTAGTGTTATCTGATTTCCTAGGGATAAAGTAGGCCTATACCATTATTGCATATGTAAACTGTCAGAACCACAATTCACCCCCTAAACTGCTGACAGCCTCAGAAGTCATATAGCATAGTTTTGACATGCAGTCTCTTCATGACTGCAATATGCAGGCGAGACAACGCTTGGCGTTTGCCTTGTATAAGAAAAATGTAGCAATAAAATAAAAAAGTTGGTGTTGCCAATTTGAAGAATAAAAGCTGATCAAATTAGGCTTTAAATAGTTCCTGTCACGAATGGGTTAACATCATCATGATCATGGTAGTGATAACTATGTTTCTATATGTAGTGATATTGAAACCGCAAAAATATCTTCATTGTTTTCATGGTGTTTACGGATGGCTGTCACATGTTCATTAATCGATTTTTTAAAACGGAAGCGACTCTTCCGCTTCGGGATTCCCATCATTCTAAAACACAACATTATATTAATTTTTTTTAAGTGAAATTGTTTTCACAGTCGCAGAGGAAGGTGGGGGGGGGGGGGGGGGGTTGTATAAAATGGGGTAGGAATAAACAATCTCAACAACAATAACAATAATAATAATGATAATAATAATAATAATAATAATATACATCTCGGATGTCTCTAAGCGCTTAACAGAAATGTTATTACCCCCGGTCATCAGGTCATAGGATTCAGGCTTGACCGCACATAGTGCATGCATCTTCTCACCTCCCTGTGGAGCATTCCAGCCAGTTTCCTTTTTGCAGACGCTCACAATGCTTAACAATGCTCTCTCTTCCTCCCTCCCTTTCTCTCTCCCTCTTCCTCTTTCTATGTACACATTTCGTGCAGCAAGATTTGTTCTTTTTCCACCTTTGTTGGTCTTCCCATTGTGTCTTAGACAAGATTTCATGTGCTTTAATCTTTTGTTATTCTTCGATGACTGTATCTTCACAACTGACATACGAGTCGTAGCAAGGATATATATGAGCTCACATTAATTTATGTTTTGAAAAGAAAAATGAAATAGAAATGTCTTGAATTTAATGAATTTCATTTTTAAAATGACAAAAGTTATGTTTACTATATTGAGGGATCCACACTCTACAGGCATTGCTTTTTAGTGGATCCCTCCATTTCCATATGAGATTATACTGTATATATATTTTTGTCATTGTAAAAAAGTATACGAATAGTTGTGTATGTTTGATTTCTTTCATGATTTGTTATTTGTGCTTTGGAAATGAAAAATGAACTCTTGAACTCTTGAACTCTTGAACTCTTGAACTCTTGAACTCTTGAACAAACCTCAAAGACTTTCGCATAAATCTGTCTTAAATCGTGAAAGAGACGCATCCCAAATTCAAATACTCACAATTTCTGGGCCAGTTATGAAAGATTCATGTCCCCCTCGATCCTCCGTCCAAAATAATAGATCCTAAACACCCCCTCCCCGGATATCCGTCCATGGGTACAATGCCAAAGAATCTCAAACTATCTTGGAAGAAAATAGGAGCTATTTATACAGGAACTAATGTTCTATGAAAAATACATGCCATCAAAATTAAGAAAACAGTTTTATCACAGAGAGAAGTGCACATATATATTTTACAACTACTTATGTGGAATCATGAGTGGATATCCTGGGACAAGGAGGACATTTTTTCCACCTTCTAAATCGATAGACACCTAGGGAAGATCCTCCATTTCCATTTTGTAACTTTTTACATATCGTGGAATTGAGGGATGAAAAGGGATTTTTTAAAATGCGCCAGAAAAAAAACCAGAACACTTTTCTTTCTGTCTCTCTTTCTTACCTTTTCTAAAGAAATGGATTATTTTTATTCAATATCATTTTATGTCATTCGTCTTTTCATTTTCTTTCAATATTATCATCATTTCATTCCTTTTTAATTTATTTTCATTTTATTTACTTATCTATTTCTTTTTGCTTCCTTTAAACTTGTCAGCGCATATGGGGGTTCAAGGAAGCACTGGAAATGCCTAGGATAATTTTGTTCTTTTATTTGTTTATTCTTTTGCATGCGACAATTTTCAGATGTCACCCTTTACCTTTTCAATGCAGATTTCGACTCATTGACACATTTTTTTTAAATTAATGGCCCTTTCATGATTTATCACTTCCCTTGTAGATCTCCTATGATGATACTTTCAAGGAATCCAGTTCAATCAAGGGTTTCCCCTTCATGACGACAGTCAACGGTGCAATCTATTATTACACGCACGTAAGTATTTTCATATTGGTAAAATTTTCTTCTATTCTTAAAAGGTGTTTGTCTTGATTTCGTTTGAATAAAATATCTGTTTGTAAAGGAAAATGCGGGAAAAGGTGTGTATTATTGGAAAACAAGAGGAGGTTTTCATATTTTGAAGAATCATTCATTTAGAAGGCGGGGCACGTATTAGATTTAGGGCTTATGTATGTTGTTTTTATACAAGTGATTTCATTCGATTTGTTTTCTTTTTTGCTCATTGATTTTTGGAATATGTATTTAATCTATCAAATTCTGTTATGAAAAAGAAGTAAATAGTTTTCATTTTTATTGATTTATATGTAATGCTTTATCCTGAATGAGATCTCTAATAAAAAAAATATTCTGCAGAAAGTAGAGAGCAAAGCAACTTATCAAAATTCCTCCCCGATGTCGGCTTTCATTGCTGTTTTTCTCGCACATTATTTTGTCGAGGAACAGAATAAGTATTCGCGACGTTCGATACTAACACTTCCAATTCGGTTGTAACCCAAATTGTGCTCTTGTTCTTTGATGCAGTTTGCTCTGTACGCTACTCTGACTCTCATCATAGGTCCCTTGCTCTCTTTCGTATGGGCCATCTTCTTCGCCCTCTTCCACATCTTAGTAATCTGGATTGTCCAACCTTCCATCAAGATCTTCTACATCTGGATGAGGATCTCCAGCCTGCTCTTTGCCCCTTCGGTCCGACTCTTCCTCGATCCTATCTTCAAATCGCTCTCCTTGGTGTATTCGAGTATAAGAGGACAATTCAAAATGACCGCTCCGGACGTGACGGTGAATATGAAAACGACGCAGGTTTAATGGTCGGAGGCTTCCATCCGGTCACTGCCCGCAAGATCAACAGCCCAGAGGAGCGTTTCATCAAGTGTCGATCTTGTCTGTGATTTTACCGAAAACTGTTATAAGCTACTGAAATCCTTGCATCTGACTGGCTGAGAGCAAATTTGTCAGTAAAAATCACTGACAAGACACTTGCTGAAACGCTCCCCAGGAAGCCAGCAGCCATGCAGACCAACAGCCTATATACGAGATGGACACGTCAATCTTGTGGGCCTTCCGTCGAACTTTTTGAGGATTTACTAGATGTACATTGACTGTCTCGTATAGTTTCCGGTTTCACGGGTTGTCGGTCTAGTCGGTCCGTTGGTCTTGTAGACTGTTTACTGAACAGGCTATCACTCTTAGAAAAAGTGATGCTGATTTGAACCTTTACTTGTCCCACATTTGGAACCTTCATATGGTTCTCCAAAGAAGCATTAATAGCCTGTGAAGGTTCTCTAAAGGGTTATGACAAAGGGGTCTTTGGGGAGTTCTTGAAAATATAAAGAACCCTTTCTAGAACTCCTGTTTCTGGAGGTTCTAAATACGGGATAAAAAAGGTTGTTTTCGAAGAGTATATAGTTAAAAATGACTAGGTTCAGGGTCAGCTGGGTACAACTAATATGTCTAGTCATAGTCAGAAATGACTGTGTTCTAGTAAAAAAAAAAAACGATTGGAAATAGGTTGGGGTTTTGTTAAAACTAGAATAATAGTTGCACCCAGCTGCCCTTTCGTCTAACAATTCTTAGTTCCAGTGGCGGCGCTTTCAGGTAACGAGTGGGGGGGGGGGGGGGGGGGGGGACGGAAGCACGTAAGGCCTGCACCGAAAATCTGTTTCGAGAAGTGAGAAGGGGATGATCATTATTATGCAAACGAGCGAAACGAGCGAGCTCAGAATAACCGCAAAAAAATAATGAAAGAAGCCTGATTTTATCATCAAAATGCATTCTAGGCCTATAAAATATTAAAGTGGTTGGCCTAAAATTGGTCACCTGACTCAAAATAGACAAATAATATAGTATTAGTAGTAGTAGCAGTAGTAGTAATAGTAGCAGTAGTAATAGTAGTAGTAGTAGTAGCAGTAGTAGTAGTAGCAGTAGTAGTAGTAGTAGTAGTAGTAGTAGTAGTAGTAGTAGTAGTAGTAGCAGTAGTAGTAGCAGCAGCAGCAGCACTAGTAGCAGTAGTAACAGTAGTAGTAGCAGTAGTAGCAGTAGTAGTAGTAGTAGCAGTAGTAGTAGTAGTAGTAGTAGTAGTAGTAGTAGCAGTAGTAGTAGCAGTAGTAGCAGCAGCAGTAGTAGTAGTAGCAGTAGTAGTAGTAGTAGTAGTAGTAGTAGTAGTAGTAGTAGTAGTAGTAGTAGCAGTAGTAGTAGCAGCAGCAGCAGCAGCACTAGTAGCAGTAGTAACAGTAGTAGTAGTAGTAGTAGTAGTAGTAGCAGTAGTAGCAGTAGTAGTAGTAGTAGTAGTAGTAGTAGTAGTAGTAGCAGTAGTAGCAGTAGTAGCAGCAGTAGTAGTAGTAGTAGTAGTAGTAGTAGTAGTAGTAGTAGTAGTAGCAGTAGTAGCAGCAGCAGTAGTAGTATAAAAGTAGCTAATTAGGAATTTAGCAGTATTGACATAATCATTATGTTATGAAATAACATTAACGCTTATAGAAATATCTATGAAAATTGGTTCCAATAATTAACTTTAACATCTCAGTCGTGGTTCTGGTCTTGTCAGTCTCCCTATACTCTTCGAATCTCTGTTTATCTTTCCTCTTTTCTTTCTTTCTTTCTTCTCTCATTTCTCCCTCTCCCAGTCTGACTTTGCTTGAGTTAAGCTAAGTGTATATCTTTGATCGATTCACCTGCATGTCATTTTTTATGCTATACTATGTTGTAATAACGTTTTACACTCTTAGAAAAAAAATGGTGCTGATTAGAACATTTTTTGTCACTCATTTGGAACCTTTAAAGGTTCTTCAAAGAATCATTACTAGCCTATAAAGGTTCTCTAAAGAATTCTATAGGGGTCTCTAGAGCCACTATTGGTTGTACAAGGAACCTTTTGGGGTTTTTTAAAATAATAAAGAACCCTGTTACAGACCCCTTTTCTGCAGGGTTCTAAATACGGGGTTCTAAATGGCTCGTTTTTCTTATGGGGTGTTGCAAGAAAGTTGCAATCGATTGCAAATAATTGCTAATTTTGAAACAACTATTCTGATTGGCTCAGGTTCTGCCCTTTCAAGAAGACATGCATGCAACGGTGATTTTGATTGGCCAATCAGGTATGGGAAGGAAACCTGCATGTGGGTCATGGCCATAGTTGACCTTGCCCTATGGCTACCCGGTCGGGTGTGCTATAGGGTCTGCGAAATTATTGTAGGCCTATTCCTTCAATTTGATATGTTCATTTTGTTGTTGTTGTTGTTTCTTGATGTCTTAAATTGGCAAATATTTGATAACGATAACCATCATGGACAGAATTTTACTAGGAAAAATGGAAATAAGACATTATGGCAAGGGGAAATATGTACCCCCTCCCTTTCCAGCATCCATTCTGTATGTTCTGGCATAGCTTAGATAAACAGCCATATCCTGCCTTGCGTTCTTACTCGCCTGCATAATCAAAATGTATTTTATTCTTTTACATTTAATAAATTATGTTAAAATAATATATCTTAACTGTTTTTTTTTTCATTATTCTGTATGGTATATCTGGTAAATAAGTTGAAATACTAGGTGTAAATCGTTTTATACTTGTGTATTTGATCATTGATAATAAATAAGTTACAACTCGTATTAAACTTATATTTACACATCTTAAACTAAAGAATGTCGAATTTTATTATTAAAAAGGTTTGAATTTCCTTAACTGAAATTTCTAAAATAATGCTCCGAATACCTAAAGATTTTCACTTTGTGAAAGTCTCATGCAGTCTGATATGACTTATAACTTTCGAGTTACTAATGTTCAACAGTGTCAATTCTTATTAACCTGACACTTAAATATGATCTGAGGCTTTCCATTACATGCACTGAAATCATGCATATTATCTACGTCGTGTTTAGAAGGGTATAATCTGAAATAAAGTTGTGTAAAATTTTTAAAGATTACCGATATGTAAAAGAATGATAAATGAAACAAATTGCAGATCTTGGTGCGATCAAAATGATCGGTACCACAAAGGAAATGAGCTTGCTTTGTTTCTCCCTAAAACATGTGGTACTCTTCTTTGTTTTGCTTCCTCTGCTTGATATTTTTTGTTGTTTTTTTGTTAAGCTCCCTTTATCTAATTTTGAATTTCATTTCACTCACCTTCCTTTCCTAGTTATCTTTCTGGTTTTTCACAGGTTTAAGATTTTATGCTGAGAAATGATTAATTTACACGAAATGTCGTAATAATGTAGCTCACACAAAACACCATAATTAAACGCGATGCAGTATAGTCTTCTTCTAAAAGTAATCAGTAAGGTCATGGGCCCTTGTTAGGTCCATGATAAGATTAACTAAATACTTGATCATTAATACCTGTTTGTTTTTCTTTTTTTCTTTTCTTTTCCTGTGAAAGTCAAAGAGGAATCAAAAAATTAAAAATCAACGCTTAACACTTCTAATTTATTGAAGAAACATTAACAAAACCAACTTTGGAAACATCCGGTTATTTCACACGTTAGACATAATTCAAACGGAAGAGAAAAAAAAATACAATTAAATATTGGATGAAAGAACGAAATGAAGAGAGCTACAGATCACAAACAGCCTCGCGTAAAATAAATACGTCATGTTATACTTGAGTCGTTTTTACGTTGACTGCCAGGTCCGAACCGTTTAAGTTGAGCTGACCTTTGATACCAGAATAAATCAAAGATACTGATCTGAAGAAAGGATCACAGAAGAGTCGGATGGTAGGCTCGTAAAACAGGTTGGCCAACCTCAGGGTGATGTAATACATTTTGATCCATGGTTGGACGAACCAGACGACAGTGATGTGTATCATAGCGAAGATGCTGGCCCAGGTGCACGCCAAAAATGGGCCGATGCAAAGGGTGAATGTGGCGTAAAAAGCGAACTGCGTGTAAAATGAAAAGGAAGAAGCCCGGTGTTGTCACTCTATATTCAAAGGTGTAACCATGATCGTTCGGCAACCCAGAATTTGACCCTTATTTCGCGGTGTTTCAGGTACATTTTCAGCCATTTTTACCCCGATTTGGCACAAAACGGGTACAAGTTGGCCTTTAAAAAACACCCCTATTTTTTAGCATTCCAAGTGCACTTTTTGCAAACAAGGACCAGAAAAAACACCCTTTTCCAATTTCGAGTAGAGGTCTACAGGCTCAAACACCCCTTTTTTTTCAATTTCGCGTACAAGTTCATGAAAACAACCCTTTTTTTTTCGAAATCGCGAACATTCATGTTCGCGTACATGCTCAAAAAAGACCCGTTTTTTACGCGAAATTTCCGAACGATCATGTGTGTCACATGCCACATGAAGTCAATACAAAGTGACAACACCGGGGAAAGAAGGCTTCGGTCATATTATTGACTAATAACGGTGATAGTTAAAGATAACGAGATTTTCAGACAGTTAAAGGTTCACTCTTTGATATTGTGTGCATGTGTGAGAATTCCTGTGTCTGTTAATAAATGGGTAGCTATACAGGGGCTCTGAAACGTTTTTTTTTAAGTGGGGGGCTGACACCCAAACGGGGGGGGGGGGGGTCCATGGCGCGGAGCCCCCTGAATCCCTTGGGGTTTTATCGTTTTCAGCTTACGGGCAAATTAATTATTCAGGTTTTTTTTTTTTTTTTTTTACAATTTATAGGGTTTTTAAATAGCTTTTTCTTTTATTTTTAGCCGAAATATTGGGGACAGCAGCCCAGCCCCCCCCCCTCCCCGCGGCCCCTGCTATAGGTGTACCTATGATGAAAAATCTCGTTATCGTTATCATTACCAGTTAATGTGACCAAGGCCAAAACAAGGAAGTTGACCCCCCCCCCCCCCAAAAAAAAAAAAAGGATTAAGTATTCATATCACTGTTTGTCTTTAAAAAGACGCATAAAAATACTTAAGACAGATCAGGGGAGCATTTCATGAAGAGTTTTGTCGGTGATTTTCACCGACTAATTTGCTCTCAGCCAATCAGATGCGAGGATTTTCAGTAGCTTATAACAGTAATTGTCGGTGAAAATCACCGACAAAACACTTCATGAAACGCTACCCAGGCGTATGCTCCCACCCCCTTGTCTGACGGATCAAAATTTAAAAAACAAAGAATGGTGAGGAAAAATTCAGTTTGTTTATTGAACATGGGTCTCCGAACAAAATACGTCACCTACCCCCCCCCCCACTTTTTTTTTGGCCTGATACTCCACTGCATCATTTGCAGCAAAATTCAACATTTTGAGGGGAATAAACGTACGAAGCTCATGACTCTCTCACACAATGTTTGTGCTTTGTTTTACACTTTTTGTGTTTTTTTTCATTTTGAAATGAACAAAAGATCATCAAGAGAATATATTCCAGTTTTTCTCTCTCCCTGTTCACATTTCCCTATCAATATTCTACCCATCTCCCTCCTTACCCCTCCCCACCCACCTTTTCCTTTTAATCTCTCTCTCTCTCTCTCTCTCTCTCTCTCTCTCTCTCACACACACACACTCATTTGGGGATCTGTTCATTTTCTTCTCCTTTTCTTCTCATATTTTTCCTTTAATACATATTACCTTTCTTCTACTCTCACCTCCTCTCTCTCTTTTATCTACTTTCCATTTTCAATTTTACCTGGGGTACAAGATAACCTCATAATGCACTCTATAAACAAATTAGTTAAAATGGCTAGATTATGGGTAAGTTGGGTGCAACTATGGATCCATGGTGCAACTTATGTATCTAGTCATAAAAGTTACTACATGCATCAGAAATGACTGAGTTCTGGTCAAAATACGACTAGAAATACAGTAAAATACAGTTTAAAAAAAAAAAATAAAAAAAAAAAGACTATTGATTTAGTTGCACCCAGTTGACCCTTTCATCTAGTCATTTTAACTGATTTGTTTTTTAAGAGTGATGGGTCCGTTTTACCCATATATATATTAATCTTAAACCTCGTTGTGGTGTAAATGCTCACATGTGTCCATTTGTAGATCGCTCCATTGAACTTTTCCATGAATGAGAACCCCTTAATGGCACTCGATTCCTTAAAGGTATCGGCAAATGAGATCTGAAATTATAAAATGAAAAAATAAACATCTTAATAGGTTAAATATTCATCGCTATGCTGGTATAGTATTTGCAACGAATATCTGGAAAAGGGTCATTACACTCGAGTAAAGTCATGGGTGAGCTAAACTTCAGATTTCTAATTTCATTATCTAAATAACTTTCAATAGCAACTTCTTAATATACTGTAGTTCATCACTGCACAATAGTATCAGCAAAGACGATCTGAAGGAGTGGGATGAGCTTAACTTTAGATTTCTTATTTCATTATATCTACTTGGCCCCATCGCGTGTGTGCACTTATTAAACCAGGGCCCCGTAACACAAAGGTTTGCGATCGATCGCAAATTTAAAACAACCATTCTGATTTGTCCAGGGTCACCCTTTTGAACGAGATGCGCATGAAACAATGGTCTTGATTGGTACTACTTTGCGATTGATTGCAAATCTTTGTGTTACGGGCCCCAGGTGTCCACTAGAGGCGGAAAGCAAATCTAGTAAATCCGCACTCATTCAGCAACCTCTCCGCATATTCTTGAAAGATTCCGCTCACTGTCTTAAGCCCCAGTCACATAATGCTCTGCGTCCGGCGTTGCGTCCAAAAAGTTATTTATTTTTTTTCTCCCACGGATCCCTTCCCGTCACCAATTTTTTTAAAACAAAATATATGGGAAAAGATGCGGGCGATAAGGATAGATACGACCAGATGCGGATACTTGGGTCCACTTGTGGATAATCTTACGAGTTATTTGCGGGAAGTGAAAATTTTCCCGGATGGTCTACGTCCAAGCTACGGATAGTTACGTTCATTTACGGATAGTTACGTTTAGTTACTGTTACTTGCGTAAGTCTGCAACCGTGGCGACTCCCTGCGAAATTTTGAAAATTTCAAAATTTCGCAGGCTTGGCGCCGTAATTTTGCGTTTCACTACGGATCAGTTACGTCTACTTACGACCCTGCGGATGCCTGCGTCCGTGCTGCGTCTACTTATCCGTATCTATACGCGGCGGACGTAACTCAACGTATAATGCGACTATGTGACTGGGGCATTAACCGCTTCGCACACTCTCCTAATCGGCTCCGAACTTTCCTAAACATTCCGCCTGGCTTGCGCTTATCGTCGAGACTAAAATTTGGATGCGGAACTGAACTTCCGTACACCTTCGGAAATTTGTCTGCATTGTCGTGCGGATATCCGGAGGACATCCCACCTTTCTTTAATACTTCCGCAAACGCTCCTGAAAGCCTCCGCGACGAGGGCAGCTATACGCGAAGATAAGCGCAAGCCAGGCGGAATGTTTTAGGAAAGCTCGGAGCCGATTAGGAGAGTGTGCGAAGCGGCTGCAGACATTGCGGTCATGACATGAAAGGGAAAACAGGTTGATGCCCAAATAGCATCATATTCGGAAGATCCTGAAGATAAGTTATACAGTTAAAGGCTTATATTGTCATGACTGTAATTTTATGACGGGAAAAAAGCCAGTGTATATTTTTTCCTCCCTTGCTGCGCTCGCACGTATGATACAGGCTGGTCGGGGAAAGCAAACGAATTCGGCCAGAGAGGCGACCGAATCTACAGTTCAGATTATCTTATATGTAGGCCCATAGTATGTTTTGATAACGAATTATCATTTTAACCTGAAAAAGTGTACATTTTTCCTCGTTCGATGCGTTTGCTCGTATCATATTTAGATACAGGATGGTTTCGGACTGTAAACAAATTCGGCGAGTGAATAGTCTCAAATAACATTAGGCCCGTGTATTTGGATGACGAGTATCGTCAAAAGAGTGTGTTTTTCTTCGCGCGCTTCACTCGCTCGTAATATTTAGAAACAGGGTAATATTGGATCAACGAGGTGCCAAAATAGAGTCATATTTTTCACCGAGATGACCAAATATATCATGCAGATATCCTATATGCCTACGATACCTCCAGGGTATTTTCATGACAAAATAACATGTCAATAGATGTCATTTAAATTTTGGACTGAACAGAAGCTTCTTCTCTTTTTAAAATTTATTCTTCCTCTTTTTCGGGGGGGGGGGGGCTGGAAAGAGATTACGAGAATGAAGGCTCATTATTATGCCATTTCATTGTCATGATCGTGCAAGTTTGTCCATTTGCTCCAATTGTTAAGCGTAAGGGCATTTACACATGAATGGCAAACTGTCCAATTTTGCTATTTTTACTATTTTGTACCTAAGAAGAGAAAAACGGATATGTTCACTCATGCGTAAATTGTCTCTTTATGTTCACCTACCAGATCAAAAGGCCTTTAAATTTTCTTCAATTTTATATATGATATATTGATTTTATCAAATTCTTCTGTGAAAAATTTGAACTTGAAAAGTGTTTATCTTTCTTTCTTTTTTTATTTTTTTATTTTTTGTTTGCTGAGTGTGCATGTGTTGAGTTGAACCCAAAAGTTTGCAAACACCTGATGGAAAAATGTTTCCTCACATATTCACAACTTACATTATCAAAAGTATTATCAATCTCTACAAATCTGAGGATGAATTTATTTGACGAACTTGCCTAACCATTATGATGGGCCTATATAGTGTGCGGCTGATAGGAATTCATACCGTAACATGTGGGGGGGAACTTGTAGATATCACTTTTATCCGTCTCTGCCTCACTATCGTCATGGTGGGCGCCATCTTCGAGCGGTACTTGCACAGCGGTCGCTCCCAATCCAGTTTGCATTGGTAACTGCACAGGCATGATGACAGGGGCCACTCTGGGCAGTCCAGGTTGGATTGATATAGGCACAGCGTCCGATCCAGATGGAATATTAATTGGCTGTGTTCCTTCCATTTTTTTCCTTCTTTGGCTGCTCCTCCTTTAAAATTCAAAGAGGGGGGGGGGGGGAGAGAGAGAGATGGGTGGGGGAGAGAAAGGAGGAGGAGATGGGAAAGGAAGAATGACAATCATCTTTAATAGACATCTGTCAGAATACTGACAAAGGTTTGTTGACCCTTTCAGTGTCTACAACAAAATGTCCCTCCAAGAGTCTTGAGCCAACCGCTTCATTTCACTGAAGCCTACTTAACTATCCCACGATCTCATAATAATTATGACTTCATCCAAGAATCCTTTATGAGGTTTACTTTTTAACGTCTTTCCACACACAAGAGAAGGGACTGGCAATGGAGTTTTTTGTTTTGTTTTGTTTTGTTTTATTGGGAAATTTCTATATGACCGACCCACTCAATCTCCACACTAAGAAAAAAAGGTGCATGTTTGCACCCTAAATGCAACACTGGCAGCACCTTTTAGGGTGCAATCTTGCACCCTATACAAAAAAGGTGCAAAAATGCACCTTTTTGTTCTTGTTTGCACCCGAAAATGCCCGTTTGCACCTTTTAGGGTGCAGAATTTTTGCGTACAAAAAGGTGCAAATTTGGACCTTCTCTAAAAGGGTGCAAAATGTAGCAAACTGCACCTTTAAAGGTGCAAAAAGCTCGTAAAGGTGCAAAGGTGCACCCGAAAAGGAGCTCCCAGTGTTGCATTTGAAGGATGCAAAATTGCACATTTTTTCTTTCAGTGTGTAATAATATTATTTGCCAAATTTTCCAAGTCATTACGATTATGATTTTTTTCCCCCGGACGAGGAATTTATTATATAAACATGATAAAGCAACTCAATAATATTACATAGTTTACATAACTTTTTTTTTTTGTGGTTTACATAACTAAATAGATTCGTGAAACATATAAGATAACATTGTCTTCAAACTTTGTACACTAAATCTTCTTCAAAATTTCGTTAATCTTGCATACTTTTCCTCTGAAAATTTAAGTAGTTCTTTTCTTTTTGAGGTATTTCACCATTTTCCAAAAGATCTCTTTTAAATTCAAGAAACATAACTATCGAATTGAACTGTTAGATGTGAAATTACTTAAAACATACTTTTTGTAAATGATATATTGAGCAAACAATAGGATGATATTAAGAAGAATCATATTTTCATTACCAATGTCATATCCGATAACTAATATTTTTTCATCAATATCGATGTTTAAATCATAAACAGTATGTAATGAAATATGATATTGTAATGTATAATATCAAATTAAAGAAAAATCGATACTCTAACATCTAACAACATCGACTAAGATTAAGTTTCGAACTTTCATTCCGTGATCGGCACATTTTTAACCATTACAAGGTCTGATTAAGAAAATAGCAAAAAGAGAGCAAGGAGCCATTCAAGTGTGAACATCTGCATGCAGGTGGACTCTTTGAGTGAAATAAAGTTGCATCCAAGATGAATTTCCCTTCATTTTTCAGACAAACATTCGTCAGTTGGAAATAGTGCAATACTCTGTTTCAGAATATTCAAGATAAACCATAAAGTCAAGTGTTTTATGATTTTTCTTTTATAAATTGTTGTTTTAATTCGATTATACAAAATGGAATTCTTATCAGCATTTGGCTAGCCAGATGCCTTATTTTTTTGCGATTTTGTTTCAGAGCTCATTTATTGTTAAATGGTTAAGCTTGCTCTTACGTGATTGGTTTCATCATATCATATCATCTTAAATGGGATTAATATATGTTTATTTTGACATACAAAACATATACACTGTAAAAGGTCTAAACACTTTTATAAACGCTTTTCTGTAATACTTTATAAACATTTAAACACGTTTAAATGGAAATCATAAACACTACTAATTAGAAGTAATCATTATCGCCTGTATGATATTAAAAGTCCCTGTTTAGTTTTGGAACACTTCATAAACACTTAGACACGTTTATCCTATATGTTTAATTGGGAATCTTGAACACTTCATAAACACTTAAACACGTTGAGATGTGTGTTTAAATGTTTATACACGATAAGTTTATAAACACATGATTCCATATTAACGTGTCAAAGTGTTCCAAAATATTCATATTAAACGTGTTTTTGTGTGTATGTAAGCATGTTTGAGTGTTTATGAAGTGTTTCAAAACTAAACAGGGACTTTTAATATCATACAGGCGATAATGATAACTTCTAATTAGTAGTGTTTATGATTTCCATTTAAACGTGTTTAAGTGTTTATAAAGTGTTACAGAAAAGCGTTTATAAAAGTGTTTAGACCTTTTACAGTGTATCAAACATTTGTTTGAAAAACTGAACTATAAAAAGTTTCCATTTTATCATTTCTTCATCTTCTTTTCTTTTCTTAAGGTATTTGTAGTCACTTTTGCGGGATATCTTTTAAATATGAAAGGTATGATGATAATAATGAATGAGGGTGGAGTCATTTTGAATACATCCATTGGATGAGTTCCCCAAATGTGTTAGATTTTAAATGAGAAATCTTTGTGTGTTGTCAACGTATTTCATTCCAATAATTTTCCATATGCATAACGCGTTTACATTCGAGCGCCCTTCCATTTTAAAACCACAATGTCCTCAAAAAGCTGAAGCTCACCCTTCATACATCAAACTACTTCAAAAATAAAATAAACATAATTATAAATATTGTTTGATGGATCTAAAATATTTCGAACTAAATTATGACATAATCGTTCCAAACCTGGGTTGCAGGACAGTGTTATGTTGTGATTATTGTAGCTTAGCGCGTTATAATTCAATGATGAAGATGATGATGACGATGATGATGATGATGATGATGATGATGATAAGGATGATGATAATAACAATAATAATAATAATAATAATAATAATAATAATAATAATAATAATAACAACAACAACAACAACAACAACAACAACAACAACAACAACAACAACAACAACAACAACAACAATAATAATAATAATAATAATAATAATAATAATAATAATAATAATAATAATAATAATATGCAATAACGATTAGTGTCTTGCCAAAGAAAATCAGTGCCGGGCTGGGATTCGAACCCTCAACCCTCAGACAGTCAAGACAATGATTGGACCACTGTGTCCACCGTATATAGCTTATGGTGAGCTGAGAGTTCGAATTATTGATATCCAACTTCCTCCTATATCATGTTGGAGCCGGAGGCTTGCAGTCCAGAAAAGCAGGAGTAAATTTCAACTTACCTGGATGTGACTCTTCCTTTGGTCGATGGTTGTGATATCACTGCAATGTGATGACACTTTTTTTTCTAGAATTCTCGCAAATTCTAATCAGAGCCTAGTAATAATATCAAGAGAATGTCCACTAATCCAGGAGAGGAATGCAATGACCTTGATGCATGAATTGGGCGAAATGGAAATGGCAAGGCCGTCACTGGGTACGAGCGCGGAGGGGGAGGGGGGGGGGGGGTATATTTCACAGAAATGATGATGTCGTCATCATTAAAATCGGCGCATATTGTGGTTCCCTGGTGGTTCCCATTCTGACATATACTCAATGGAGAATTGGTTTGTTAGGTTGGTTTCCATGGTACCGCAATTGATTCATTCCATGCTATAGTACGCGTGCTCAGTATAGCGACAATGCGGTTGAAGCCTGAAGCGTTTCGTGAAAATTATTTTGATGATCTTAAACCCGGATAGGTAGATAGAGCAGAGCGAGATAGACTCTACGAATTCTCAAAGCTTCCAAATTTGCTTCGTTTTATCCTTCATTCTGTATCAGGGCACAAGATTTTGAGATATTTAGAAGAAAAAAAATCAATGTGAGAAAGCGAAGCGACCGATCATTAGAAATTAAACTTTCTGCATCCGGATGCTTTAAAACACTTTAATCTTTTTATGCACTTTTGTATTTTGCATATTGACTTAGAGTTTCTCTCTTTTCTCTCTCTCTCTCTCTCTCTCTCTCTCTCTGACCATGCAGGTGCATGCTCTGACTCTCTCTCTCTCTCTCCTCTCTCTCTCTCTCTCTCTCTTTCTCTCTCTTTCTCTCTCTTTCCTCCTCCTCCTCATTCTCCGCCTCTCCCTCCAGCTCCTCTTCCTCTTCGTCCTTGCTGTGTCTGCCACGCTCATTTCCTCATTCCTTTTAATCAACTGTTCTTCATCAATGTTTTTCTATTGTTATACACTCACCCCCCACACATACACTCCCCCCCCCCCTCACACACACACACACACACACATACACCCCTCTTCTCTATCTCTCTCTCTCTCTCTCTCTCTTTGAATCACCAACGTTATTAAGAAAGAATAGCTCTCTCTCTCTCTCTCTCTCTCTCTCTGGGCAATCTATTCTCAAATATCTCGTCATTAGCCTCATTAGACAGGGAGATAATGCCAACGTTATTAATATCCTCTTATAAATTGCGATGCCTGTTCTAAAGCACTTGAATGTTAGGTTGGTTTCTGCGGTATGGTTCACTCTGTGATGCTATTATACAGTAGCACAGTGCGGCATTATCACTTCACCTTGAATTTGTGCAAACATGACAGAAATTTTGAAGCGCCATATGCTTTCTCAATTTTTGTTTCGTTAAACTGCAGTTGCCAATTGAGATAATCAGTGCAAATATTTTTGTTGAATTTAACCAATTCTTGATATTTTCATAAATAATTTTGAATTTAGCGTCTTATGGAAGGAAACTCTTCATTAAACCTGGGTTGTTTTCATGTTGAGCACGAGTTCGGAATTATTCATCTTTCCTTTGATACCAGAGCATATATTTAGGGAGGCTGATCGAGAGAGTGGGTCCAATACAAGTCTAACCGAGGGCTCTTATACTATAGATTACAGATCCTCAGCCATATGAAGTAAGCATTGATGCTAGGTTGGGCAATCCACACGATGGTGAGGTGGTTGAAGGCAAAGACGAGGGCCCAGATAAGAGTCATGAGCGGGGCAATGATGAGGGACAGAAGTGACGTAAACAGCGAACTGGAATGATTAGACAATGAATGAAATCAATAGAATTTCATTTTATTCCTATAGGAAATGATAAAGATAGAGCAAGAAACTGACACTGAAAGGGAAAAATACAAAGAAATGACTAATAACCTCTCTCTCTCTATCTTTCTCTCTAGCTATCTCGTTCCATCCTCCCCCTCCCTCTCTCTCTCTCTCTCCCTCTATCCGCGCCTTCCCCCCCCCCTTTCTCTCTCTCTCTCTCTCTCTCTCTCTCTCTCTCTCTCTCTCTCTCACTCCCTACCTCTCTCTCTTTTGCCGAATCTGTAGCCTTACTTCCCTCACATATCTTTTATCATATCAAGGAAGCTCCTTGATCATATTGTCTCTCTCTCTCCTATTTTCTCGCGCACCATTTTTCTTTTCTTACAAAAACACGAACGGCCCATTGAATGAACGATCAACGGGTGATGAGAAGGGGAAATCCCGGGTTTAGCCGTATCCTGTTTTTTCGGACTGGGTCATTGTTATTGTGCTTCAGTATACTCGGGATACGAATGCGTTGCTGGTTGCTGGGTCGGACAAACATGGCTTGTCTGACCAGCAGCAACTCTTAATGATTATATGCAGTCATAATGCTGAATATTTAACTACTATAATTTTTAACGGGTTAATGTAATGTTTACTTACATTTATGTATTAAGTCTTATTTTAACATGGTAGCCCTTTCAGTAATTTATATTGATCTTTCAAGGGGTCTCGTATACAATTAACAACAATTCTTTTGATCAATGATGATGATGATGATGATCAATGATTATAATGATTACAATAGTAATGAATAATAATAACAATTATTATAATAAACAAACGCGAGAAATTCCTTGATACGCCACCACCGTTTATAGATTTATATTGGGTTTGGTTTATCAATAGACAAGAGAAATAGATGTAATTTTTGAAACGTTAACATGATGGTTATACCACAACAACAATTCTTTTGATCAATGATGATGATGATAATGATCACTGATTATAATGGTTATAATAGTAATGAATAATAATAACAATTATGATAATAAACAAACGCCAGAGAATCCTTGATACGCCACTACCCTTTATAGATTTATATTGGGTTTGGTTTATCAATAGACAAGAGAAATAGATGTAATTTTTGAAACGTTAACATGATGGTTATACCATGAGTGTAATGTGTTAGATTAATCCGTTGATTTGCCGGCTTATAAATCGGCCGGAAGTTTGCGATTTGAAGTATCTAATTTCTCGGAGGATGAAGATATTGCAGAGTCAAATTAAAACAGTGCAAAAAGGGGAAAACAATCACGAGAAAAAACCTGCACGTTTGATTCATCGTGAAACGAAGTCAACATCCAGAGCGAAATCCCCCGCCTTGTTTCTCATTCTCTGTTTGCACTAATGCAAAAAGAATCTAAAAACGCACATCATGTTCATTAACATTTGAATGGGTTAGGACGGAGCCAGGATATTTTGATGGGGACAAAGTATGGTTTTTAACCTTGGCCCATCGGTGAGTTTAGGCTACTTAAGTTTTAAATGAACAAATAGTTTTAATATAGTTGCATGACCCTACCCTCTCTTCTCGCCTACTTTTCTTTCTTTCTTCTTCTTCTTCTTCTTCTTCTTCTTCTTCTTCTTCTTCTTCTTCTTCTTCTTCTTCTTCTACTTCTTCTTAACTGGATCACTTGAAAAATCATGGTGGACGGCCGCCCCCTGCCCCCCCCCCCCCCCCCCCCCGTAGAGCGGCCCTTGGAATGGTTAATGGTTCTCAGATCTTTGCAGTTTTCTTAATCAGACTTTCCAACAGCTAAAGAAATGTGCCCATCCAAGGAAGAAAGTTCAAAACTAACTGATGTTGGTAGATCTTTTATCCTGTAATTTTATGTGTAATCTATTCTACTTTATTGACGGTTTAGTTGAAAATAAGAAGGGTCCACTCTCTTTTCTAAAAAGGGAAATTTGAAATTGTGCATATGGACAAATTTCATTCAGTTTCTTTTATTATTCAACGGTTGAGGACAAGAAGGCCTACGCCTTCTTGTCCTCAAACTGTATGTACATGACTGGTAAGTAGCTTAAAAAATCAAACTTTTTTGTATCACATGCAGAGCAAATTAATTTTGGGCTGAATGGGCGATTTCGCAATGCTGATACCACTTCAAGATGACGCGCTCAGCCTATGACGTCAACAATACCTTGAGCGCGCATGCGAATCACCTTATCTCCTAGCTTTTGTTTACTGAACTAACGCTTACTGACATTATTATCTGGATGACCTTTTTTCGGATTCAAGCGTTTCTCTATATTCTGAGTAAACTGAAAATCAACCATGTCGCATCTAATCCAGAGTCAATCAGAGCGAACACATGTGGGACATTCTAATCTGTCAAGGTACAGGAATTCTTTTATTCATAATTATTGTAAATCAAAAATTCACATTTATTATTAGTAGCATAATTTGGGGACGTAAACTCCCATAACACAAAACAAGCAAGGCACCAAATAAACAAACAAGTCAATAAGTTAAACCGAATTCAAGCTTTAGCAGTCTTTAATTTTAATTGTTGCTTAGAAAATCGGTTGAAAAGGGGGGTTTCGAATGTTACGCAAGTTATTTTCGTTATATAATGTAAGAAAACCCTCCTGTACTATATAGCTCCTAAATTTCAGAAAGTATTATGCAAAAGCGCATTTTCTGAAAGACCACATATTGTTGGTGGAAGGGGTATTGTTAAATGGAGCAGCATGAACAGCTACACAGTTAAATAACTTTGAAAAGAAAATCGTTCTTTTAGAACTCATGTTATAATTTTTGTATCTTATCAGGAATCCAATTCACTGTGAATTTTTAAAAAGTGTTGAAGGAAAAGCGCAAGACGAGAGCACCAAAGAAAAGAAAACTACTAAAAATGATGGGTTTTTAAAAAAACTAAAATGGGTTATTACATATTTGGGCTTTTGTGTGTGTGTGTGTGTGTGTGTGTGTGTTTGTGTTTGTATTTTGTTTTTTACAAAAAAAAACAATGTGCAGATGTAGTTTTGTTTGGTTCTTTTTTTGGGGGGGGGGTCGGGGAGGGGTGATAAAGGTGTATGTGTGTATGCATGTTTTTTTTTTTTCATATATGCGTATATATAAGGGATTCATTCCTCCTTGTATCTTTTGCTCATTAATTGATGTCTTATCTACGCAAATATGCAATGGAAACAAAATGAAGACTTGTATTATATTATTTTGCTTATATTGATTTATATGGATGTATTGATGTTTATTTTTAATGAAATCTCTAATAAAAACATTATGGGAAAAAACATCTTGAAAGAATCTCTTGTAGAAATTATTGTAAATAACTTAAGAATACATTTTATTAGTAATATCTTCAGGCTAATTCAATAATAAATTCTTTCCACGGGGAGGGGGTGGGGAGTCCCCCCCCCCCCCCCGACCTCTTGATATTTTTTCTTCATTGGGCCAGTCACATTGAAAAATTTTATTCCCAGTCTGCCCCTGTGTACCCCTTTCTAGTGCTTTCTTTTAGTTGTAGCAAAAATTGTCCCTCTCTTGCCCTTCCTCTCCCATCTCTAACTCTGTTGTACTCGATTTACTTGGAAGAAAAAAAAACACCTCAGTAATCAATGGCTACATTCTCCCTCTCTCTCTCTCTCGCTCTCATTTTTTCTCCTGGATTTTCTTATATTTTTCTCTTTTTAAATGTTTTGGCTTATTCTCCCCCCCCCCCCCCTCTTTATGATCCGCTCCCTCTCTGCGGATATCACCTTTACTCTCTGCATGTTTTCATCTTTCTTTCTTTTCTTCCTTTCTCGGCCTTCACCCTGTATGCTTTAAAGCTTTCTCTCTCTCTCTCCCCTCTCTTCTCCATTTTCTTCTCCTTGATTTTCTTATATTTTTTTCTCTTTTTATGTGTTTTGGTTTATCCCCCTCCCCCTCATCTCACTCTTTGTTGTCGTCTTTCTCTTTCTTTTTTCTCTTTCTCATTTACCCTGTCTGCTTTAAAGCTTTCTCTCCCTCTCTCTCTCTCTTTTAATATCTCTCTCTTTCTCTCACCCTTATACTATTTGTTTTCATCCTCCTCCATCTCTTTCTTTCTCCCCCCCCCCCCAATCCTATTACTTTTGTCCTTATTTTGTCTTTATTTGTCATACTCACATACTCTCCTCCATAACTCAGGTTCTCGTTATTCTCTGGCAGTTTATTTTTTTTTTTTTCAAAATTCGATCCTCAATAATGTGCTTCACTAGCAATTCCCCTCCCTCTCTCTTTCCCTATATATATCAGCGCTGTTGCTGGTACATCTTCGGAGCACTCTTTCACCCAGGACCTAAACTCCAAATGGCAGAAATGGCGTTCATGGTGGTCGAAGAAGACGCGCAATATCCGCATCGCCTCACAAGAGTCCAGCGAAAGCGATGTCGAAAGCGTCATTGATGAGGATGTTTCGGCCTTCATGAAAGCACGATGTCGCATGATGCGAATGGTCGGCAAGCTCGATGATGTCTTTACTGGTGTACAGCATGTACATACAGAGAGGTACGGCCCTAGTGAAGTGGAGGATACTTCACGTCACATCAGACTGAGGATGCGGGATAGAGCCCCGGGACTTGAAACACAGCGATGGGAGTTCATGCTGTTGATCAATTCAGTCGACATCATGCACAGGAAGGTGCAAGCAATTCGCAGTCTCTCCATCAGCTACAAAACCAGGATGGGCAAGCGGATGCATCGACAAATCGATGAGGGTAACAGGTGCTTGATCGAAACCAGGATTGAGAAAATAGACTCAGACAATAACCTGGACATCAGCACCAAGACACAGGTGGAGCAAAAGAAAGCAGCCAAGAATCGTAGGGGGTTTGCGTACATCCTGTCATTGCTGTGTTCTGCTTTCTTCTTCATCATTGGCAAGAGCACGAAGACGACCTCAGAAAAGGCTTCACCGAACCATTCTCCACAAACGTCAAAGGACATTGCTTCCAGTTTAGTGGAAGAAGCCTTCAACAGGAAAAGGGACCACAAAGGTTTAGAGGACAGTGCCCCATCAAAAAGCTGGATGCTTGTGACTGTAACTTCATATCCCAGGAACGGTATTGTCCAGCGTTGCGTAAATCTACAGGAATTTCTTGGAAGAGATCGCTCTTCTACCATCAAAGTAAAGCGTGTTACCTCAGCAAGTGATAAAACGCAAGATATTCCAACGATCCGGAAAGTGAAGAAAACGTATCTTCGGACATTTGAATACTTGGGAGAGATCCGTGCTTGCGCCTACATAGTACGGTTGCTGAGAAACATTGATGCAGAACTATTCGAGGCCCAGAAAGGACTGGATGCTATCAATGATAAACCATTTAAGCGCAGCAGACCATACAGTGATAGAGGAGCTTTGCTTCGTCGAGCACTGACCAGAGGCGAGGTAAAACTGGAACTTAAGCAAATCGCAAACACCTCCACAAGTCGTCAAGAGCTCCTAACCAAAGATGACCTTACAAAGCTCACCATTCGACTCGAGGCTAAGGTGGAAGGCATCCACAAGCGTTATGATGGTTGGAGACGAGCCCGAGAGCTGCCAGGACGCAGGTACAAGACTGGTGGTAAACCTTCAGTGAAGAATGCAGTGAAGCTTGAAACTGAGATGTGTTTCAGGCAAACCTCTGCAGGACTTGTTGTCAGGAGAATCTGTGTGGCCAAGAAGAAGTCTTTGGTTGAAAGGGCATTTGGAGGACATACCGTAAATGGACTCAATATAGTGCCGTCCCTGAACACTTAAGACCAGCATAAGGAGTGACAGAGGCTTGGGCAGGGTGGAGGGGACGGAAGAAGGCAGGCCTTGATGGGTTAATTCAAGGACAATATTTAACTTGCCAAAGGCCAGGCAATATCTTTAATGCAAAAGAAAACCAATGGACAGCCTGTGTCCTGCGACTATATAGAAGCCAAGGTGAAAGGCATTCACATGCGTTATGACGGTTGGAGACGAGCCCGAGAGATGCCAGGCCGCAGGCACATGACTGGTGGCAAACCTTCAGTGAAGAAAGCAGTGAGGCTTGAAACTGAGATGTGTTTCAGGCAAACCTCTGCTGGACTTGTTGTCAGAAGAATCTGTGTGGCCAAGAAGAAGTCTCTGCATGGTTGAAAGGGCGTTTGGAGGACATGCCGTAAATGGACTCAATGTAGTACCGTGCCTGAACACTTAAGAACAGAGCAGCATAAGGAGTGAAAGAGGCTTAGGTGGGGTGGAGGAGGCGGAAGAAGGCAGGCCTTGAGGGGTTCAAGAACATTATTTGACTTGCCATAGATCAAGCAATACCTTTAACGCAAAAGGACACCAATGGACAACCTGTGTCATTATGTAGTCACTGTGACTTTGAAGCAAAATGCCCCAAACTGTTTGGAAAATAGCACTGCCTTCTTTCAGGAGAAAACAGCTAGTTGAGCAAGCATTGTCATGAAAGAACATTAGTGTCCAGTGGCGAAAAGAAATATACAGAGTTGCAAAAATTGGAACATGTAGACCTGACGACTGAAACTCCTATCACAAAAGTGGAAGATGAAATTCCCATCCCAGAGTGAATTTTGAACGAAACAAGCTTCATAAGACTGTCCTTGAGATTCCCTGAACTCTTCCATCTTAAGGAGAAATGAATTCGGCTCAACATTATAGAATCCCGAATGCAGGATTATAGCCACGTACGGAACAGCGGGAAGAATGCAATCAGTAGGAGATAAGTCCTCATGATGGTTCTAGCTGTGGCTAATAATGGTACAATTTTTCTTAGGGATGGACGACAACTGTGCATATTGCATTAAACAATATCAGAGAGCATTGCAAACTAATGTAAGAACTCAAATATTAAAATGATCACAGCACCTCGAGAATCTTCCAGGAGCCCTAACCATGCAACTCCGGTACAGCGGATGTAGTCAACGGTTTGGAAGACAATCCTGAGTGCATAGTTTGTGGCCCAACCTACATTTCCTGTTGGTTATACTGGGTGATGAGCAGCAATGTGTATGTTGCACAGGAAAAAGCGAACTGGATGAAAAGAAAAAGAGAAAAATATAGAAAGAAAGCAAGCACTGAAATGGAATTGCAATACCAAGAGCATCTTCTATAGGCGTTCTACGCAAAATAGGCCTATGCAAGTCACTTCTTGGCACAGCACGAGGAATGCAGTGTGTGACGATCCCATATATAGCCAAAGGGCCGCACTGCAAGTTTCATGAAAAATAGGCTCCACATGAATTCTGAAGTGAAATAAAAACAATGATGAAAAATGCTTTATACTTCGTAAACCCCATGGTATGCTGCCAGGTCAACTGGGAGCCGGAGAATATGATTTTGGAAGATTTTCCCAAAGGAAAATGGATTCTGTGGTTGAAGGTATTGGCTCCATTGCGATGGATGCCATTCCATAGAAAATTAGTGAATTCGCTTAATATCTGAAATGAAATAAAAACATGAAGAAGATGATGCAAAAATAAACATTAAAGGTGATTAACAACACTCTCAGAATGACTTTGTCGTTGAGTATTTTTCTATTATGTGAACCTGTGAAATTAGTCTACACGCCCAGTAATTATAGGCATTATAAGCAGAACTGAAGATGGAAAGTAAGATAAATTTTCGATGAGAAAATATAAGTAAACTGAAGCGAGAAGGAACAAAAGCGAGAAACTCGAAGAGGGGTATGAAAAGAGGACGAGGAGAGAGAGAGAGAGAGAGAGAGAGAGAGAGAGAGAGAGAGAGGGGAGAGAAGAGAAAGAGAGAGAGAGAGAGAGACGGGGAGAGAGACGGAGAGAAGAGAGAGGGAGAGGGGGTATCATGAGACATGGCGGACTGGATGGGCTGGGGAAAAGAAACTAAGACAAGAAAAACGTGCAAAATGTGCAGCAAGAAATAATGATGAAAAATACAATAACACAAAAATTAAAGGAAAACACACAATTAATATCATAATTTTGCTTTTATTTCTGGAAAGTGATATCAGTAGCAGGGCAGATCTAATGAAATGTTCATGTTAATTCAGCTAAAGCTATATATCCTGATGTTAAGCATGTTAAGAAAGATACAAAAGTCTCGTAAATGGCATGAAACTGTATAATTCAAAATATGACCAGTCCAAGACACTATACTCATGATACTGGAAACTTCTTTGCAGTGAGTATTTTCACTAAGTATAAATTGCATCTAAGTGACTTGGCTAAAACACTAGTAATCAAGATTTTTGGTATGAGAATGATTTATATCCAGCTACAAAAGTTAACAAGTATACAAATAGCAACATCACCTAATCTATCGTCATTAAAAATATCGAAAAATTACACCTAAATCAAATATCAAGTCAATACAAATCGATGTACGAACACTTTTGTTCCAAAATATTCTACAGGGACTGTCGGCGCTAACATTGCAATTGTTTATCTGAAGGATGCAACATGCAGCTAAATGATTACTCACCCAGCACACTTTTCTTCTTGGCTTTGCGGGCAGAGTAAAAATTCATATACACTTTCTAAACAAAATCTTGTTTTGTTCCTTCTTTACTTTGACCAATATAGCATCTGACACTCTTTGAATACACAGAAGCACCAGATAGTCATTTTTGCCCCTCCCCCAACTCATCATCATTCACAACGGGGCGGGGTGCCAGGGTATTTCGATAGGCCCGGGGACAAGCAGCTTTCTGGATTTTAGTAGTAGTAGAATGGTTTATTAAAAAGAACTGAAATGGCAGCCCGAAGGCTGAATTACAATCAGTTTACAAATAAATGCAATCATAACAATCATGATATATAATACATATTTAAAAAAAAATCAAAGAAATATACTTTAAAAATTACAATAAGCAGGTAAAATGTCTTAAAAGCTTCATATAGAACAGAGTTTTATATATGTAAGCATAATGCTCATTTTGACCTTTGCCCACAGGTGAGTTCATTTATGTTTTAACAATACAGTTGCATGACCCTGCCCTCTCTTTCCCGCGTACTCTTCTTCTTCTTTCTTCTTCTTCTTCTTCTTCTTCTTCTTCTTCTTCTTCTTCTTCTTCTTCTTCTTCTTCTTCTTCTTCTTCTTTCTTCTTCTTCTTCTTCGTCTTCTTCTTCTTCTCTTCTCCTCCTCCTCCTCCTCCTTCTCTTCTTTTTGATAACATGAAAAATCACAGGGGAGGCCACCCCTGCCTCATACCTGTAGCGCTGCCCTGATTCTCAAGTTCCGAAACCACCCTCTTTCTAATAACAAGCGAGCGAAACGAGCGAGGAGCACACACTAAGTAATAGCTCGTCATCCCAGCAAAAATTACACTATGGGCCAATGAAACATCTAAATTATGTATTTGGTCACCTAACTTACGGAATTCCTTTGTTTTCGGAAACAATCCTTGTAAATATTATACGAGCCAGCTCATGGAAAAATATAATACTCTTTTTCGTGGGAAAAGTGGTATTTCGTCATCACAGATACATGCACTGTAAGCCTATCTAAATAACAGATAATGTCTGCCGAATCTGACTCTATTTAGGAAGCTCGCTTGCCGTCCAAAACATTATGTTTCTACGATGAAGCCAGCGACCGACAAAAAATAAATCATATGGATTTGTCACCAAAGTAGATGGTTTTTGTAGCTTTGTCAACCATCTCGCTGCCCAATATTGTTATGATATTCTGGCAGGGCTTGCTGCCCGACACCATCTTGTTTCTAGATTTTACGAGCGAGCGAAGCGACGTGCATACGACGGCCAAGCACTCTACAGTTTTGTTGAATGCAAATCATGAAAATTACTTACATGCAGTGGCGGATCCAGGCAGGGGCATCAAAGGCGCCCCCTTATTTATTTATTTCATTTATTTTACTCCTCGGACGAAGGTTTAGTAAAAGCTTTTGCTCTAAAATTGCTCTTAAAATGCGACTTCCGCTCATGATTCTTAGAAAAGTTCTCACCGTGGGAGGGGGATACCCCCTCCCCGCTCGTTCGAGTCCGCTTCCTCGCCGCTGGCACCTCCCCTTTTTTAAATCCCTGGATCCGCCACTGATTACATTCATGAAACTTGCATAATTAAAGCTTGCATCCATGTCATGATTAACTTTTACTGATTATTAAGTGGCATCTTATCGGGAAGGGGGAGGTATATACACCCCCATTTGGGGTCCGCCCACTTGACCGAAGGCCCGCGAGACCGAAGGCCCGCGAGGCCGGCTTTTCTCCTAACGTATTTTCCTTCATTACAAATAATGCAATATCGGTATATGAAATAATTATGTCTCCTTTAGCATGTTTAGTCCTCGTTGTCCCTTAATAATTATTAAACTTCCTTCTGGCACAGGAATTGGTCAGAGCGGTGTGATATTTAATTTAGATTACAATTTGCTATTTTCGGCTCGCGGACCTTCGGTCTGCGGGCCTTCGGTGAAGTGGGTTGTCACCATCTGATTCAAAGAATTAAGTGGAAATTTCCTACCCTTTTCGCGTCCCACTCCCCCTTCTTATCACCGGAGAATTTGATAAGATGACGCGATATTCGCATTTCGCGCAAAAAGTAGGCTTACTTTTTTGACGCGTTCTCTTGTTCGCGGATATATACTACTAGCTAAATGATATGTCGTTATGATTATGATCCACTTCAGGTTTTCTTCCCTTTACTTTTGCTCTTGGCCCCCCCCCCCCCAAAAAAAAAAAAAAAAATCGAAAGCCTAAAAGGAGTTATCCACTTTTTTTCTGTATACTCATTTTACTGCTGAAAAATTGTTAGTGGGTTTTTTTTTGGGGGGGGGGGAATTTGGGGCGAAAATGCGTTTTGCCCCTCCTCTTTTTTCGTTTGGGGGCGACTGCTTCTCCTCTCCGCCCTTCCCCACTCCGGTGCCCTTGTTGGAAGGCAGGGATCGTGTCGGCTCCTTATAAGTTCCTTTTCAGACTTTCTTTTTCACATTTCCTTTCCATCAAGCACCTACTAGTATCCCCCATTATTCGCATTTTCTTTCTTTTCTTTTTTTTTTTTTGTAATCGATTTGATTAGGGTGTACATGACCCACTAACCCCACCATCGTATTGCTCAGGATTTACAACGTAAATATTTTGTAAAATGTCCTCAATGAGCGCTGAATCTATAGCTCGGTTTGTTACATGTAGTATTCATTGTCAGGGTGCCTGTTTTTGCCCCTATCTCTTTTTACAAAACAAAAACAACAACAAAAAGGAAAACAAGAGAGAATCAGAAAGGGGTGGGGAAATTAGAACAGGAAGATGAGGGAGAGGGCCGGGGGCGCAGGGACAGGGGAGAGAAAAAATAGGGAGAGATTTTTATAGGTAGATAATCATTAAACGCACCAACGAAAACTTTTTTTTACACTGGATGTTGCCAAAAGCAAAGTAACAAAGCCTTTGCAAAGGCACAAACGCACAATACAAAGAAAACAAAGGAAAATCGAGAGAGAGACGGGTGGAAACGAGATGCACTACGCGAAGAGTATAACTATAAGCGCCACGACCTTTTGAATATTAACTTCCGGTTCAAGTTGCCAATATACACGGGACGTGCAAAAATGAAGCAGGAAGACCGACTGAAATGCTGAAATAAACGTTCATCTACGGCCTATTTTGCCATTCTAGAAATTTATACTGTGTAATTGTTTTGAAAGAGGAAAGATGTATCAACCACCCTTTCCACCCAATTTCGCATATGGTAAGACAGTATGAATATTTGTCGCTTGTTTTGTCGACGTTTTTACCGACTCGCATTGATTATAACGCTAAGTTAACATTGCAGTGTCGTACATGGTTAGTGTTAACGTGAATACGGTACCACTGTAATGCCACTGTACTGGCGCTGGCTTTGGCTTTGCTTTGCCTTGCTGCTTGACGTGCACGTTTGCCTTTTACTTAGGCCTACACTGTTTTGCTTATTTTACGAGTGGAGAGGCTAATGACTGGGCTCCTAAGATTTGACCTGATATTAAACAATTATTTTCATATGTATTTATCTAATGTTGTATTTATTCCTAATCCTATTCCTATGTTCTAAAGTCTAAAGAGTATTCTAGAGTATGTGCTCCTGTGGCAGTGTGGGTGGCCGTCCCCTGTGAGCGGCCGGTGGTGAATAAAAAATAAAAATTTAAAAAATATTTTTGATATCCCTTCAAAAATTACCTTGGACAGTCTCAGGTAGGTTCTAGTGCACAAAAAACATACTCGGTGAAAGCAGTAAGCATAATCAGGGCTTGCCTTTAACTTTTTTTTTAGGTAGCCAGCCGGGCCACTTGACTAGAAGGTTCAGGTGGCCAAATGGAATTTCAGGTGGCCCTGATATTATTCTGCTAAGATACATGCATACTAATACACAATGACATGTTAAGCTCTTGGGGATAGCCGTTCAACTCCATTCACGCTAAGAGTATAATCCCCGAACTGAAGGAGGAGATGCCAAACATCTGCACCCTCTTTGACCTACTGTTGACTATTCCAGCCAGCGATCTTTCCATGGATGCATGTCCCAATACGAACATTCTTTTTTGCAAAATAATATCCCTCCCCGTCGTAAGTAACTGAAGAAAAAGGAGATCAGAAGGAGGAAAAGGAGATGGACAAGGAGAATAATGAGAAGAATTTTTTTTAAAGCAAGAAAGAAATGCAAAAATAAAGAAACATAAATAGATAAATACAAGAGCCAGAAGCAGCATGTATAGGGATAAAACAGGAAAGGATGAAAAAAAAAAAGGATGAAAAAGAAAGGAAGAAATAATTAAAGACAAGAGCTGAAAGGAGATGTAGGGGAAAAGAAGGGAAGGAATAAATAAAGAAAAGAGTTGGAAGGAGATGTAGGGATACAGACAAAAAAAATTTTTTTTTGGGGGGGGGGAAGAAAAAGGAATAGGAATTGGACGAAGAACAATCAAGAGAGGGAGAAGTGAAAAAAAAGAACAATAGAAAAGGGACAGGACGTGTACGTAGACGAAAATGAAAAAAAAAAGAAGAGAGAGGAAAGAAGAAAAATAAAAAGAGGGTAAGGAGAAAAGGGAAGAGAGATGGAAGAAAAAGCCACGGATGAGGAAGAGGGAGATAAGGTAAAAAAAAATTAGAGAATTATGTCATTTGTGAATTAAGAGTGAGATCAAACGTTCCAAATACTTGGATCATTCATACACACAGACTATTTATTTTATTTTCTGGTAAATATAATAATAATATATAAATATATCACTAGTGTTGCAACGAATCGCCGAAACTCGGATTCGATTCGATTCGGATTCGTTTCAGATTTTCTTCCCGAAATTCGTTTCGATTCGGATTCGGAATTATTTTTATTTGTTTGAAATAAAAAGTCGGAAACATGCGTGTTTTTTTTTTTGTTGTTTTTACTTCCTTTTTCTTCTTTAACATGCGAAGCGCGGGGATGCGCGATCTTGATTCGTTGTTCAAATAGAAATTATTCAAACTCCGTCATCTTTAAAAACAAACTTATAATAGTAGCAGAAATTATTCAAACTCCATTATGTTTAGAAATGAACGTACGATAGAAGCAAAAATCTTTGAAACTCCGTCATGTCTAGAAAATGAACGCACGTTAGAAACAGAAATTATTTAAACTCCGGAATGATAAGAAAAAAACAACTTACGATAGTAGTAGAAATTATTCAAACTCCATTATGTTTAAAACCGAACGTACGATAGAAGCAAGAATTGTTCAAACTCCGTCATGTCTAGAAAATGAACGCACGATAGAAATAGAAATTATTCAAACTCCGTCATGTTTAAAAACAAACTTACGATAGTAGTAGAAATTATTCAAACTCCGTCATGTCTAGAAAATGAACGCGCGATCGAAAATTAATTATTTAAACTTCGTAATGTTTTAAAACGAACGTACGTTAGAAGCAAAAATTATGTGAACTCCGTCATGTCTAGAAAATGAACGCACGATCGAAAATTAATTATTTAAACTCCGTAATGTTTTAAAACGAACGTACGTTAGAAGCAAAAATTATTTAAACTCCGTCACGTATAGAAAATGAACGCACGATCAAAAATTAATTATTCAAACTTCTTAATGTTTTAAAACGTACGTACGTAAGAAGCAAAAATTATTCAAACGCCGTCATGTCTAGAAAATGAACGCACGTTAGAATCAGAAATTATCCAAACTCCGTCATCTTTAAAAACAAACTTACCATAGTAGTAGAAATTATTCAAACTCCTTTATGTTTAAAAACGAACGTACGATAGAAACAAAAATTATATAAACTCCGTCATGTCTAGAAAATGAACGCACGATAGAAATAGAAATTATTTAAACTCCGTCGTGTCTAAAAACAAACTTACGATAGTAGTAGAAATTATTCAAACTCCGTAATGTTTTCAAACGAACATACGTTAGAAGCAAAAATTATGTGAACTCCGTCATGTCTAGAAAATGAACGCACGATCGAAAATTAATTATTTAAACTCCGTCATGTCTAGAAAATGAACGCACGATAGAAATAGAAATTATTTAAACTCCGTCATGTTTAAAAACAACTTACGACAGTAGTAGAAATTATTCAAACTCCATTATGTTTAAAAACGAACGTACGATAGAAGCAAAAATTATATAAACTCCGTCATGTCAAGAAAATGAACGCACGATAGAAATAGAAATTATTTAAACTCCGTCGTGTCTAAAAACAAACTTACGATAGTAGTAGAAATTATTCAAACTCCGTAATGTTTTCAAACGAACGTACGTTAGAAGCAAAAATTATGTGAACTCCGTCATGTCTAGAAAATGAACGCACGATCGAAAATTAATTATTTAAACTCCGTCATGTCTAGAAAATGAACGCACGATAGAAATAGAAATTATTTAAACTCCGTCATGTTTAAAAACAACTTACGACAGTAGTAGAAATTATTCAAACTCCATTATGTTTAAAAACGAACGTACGATAGAAGCAAAAAT
The DNA here is from genome assembly GCA_029962745.1 of Echinometra lucunter. Lineage (NCBI taxonomy): Eukaryota > Metazoa > Echinodermata > Echinoidea > Camarodonta > Echinometridae > Echinometra > Echinometra lucunter. Next base: position 25,616,178 of record CM057153.1, read on the forward strand.
TATTTAAACTCCGTCATGTCTTGAAAATGAACGCACGATAGAAATAGAAATTATTTAAACTCCGTCATGTCTAGAAAATGAACGGACGATAGAAATAAAAATTATTTAAACTCCGTCATGTTTAAAAACAAACTATCGATAATAGCAGAAATTATTCAAGCTCCATTTTGTTTAAAAACATGTTCAACTGAATGCTGGAGTTCCCGAATCTTCCGAATCTTCCGAATCGAGCAGCAAAATTCGGATTCGGCAGGATTCGTTTCGACAACGCAAATTCGCGAATTTTCAGTTCGGTTCGGAAATTCGGAAACAACACTATATATCACGTTTAAAAAAAGCATCAAGTGCAAATTATAATACGTTCCAAGTGCCCAAATAACAGGCCTACCCAACAAACTAAGGCGTCGATCTTCTTTCAAGTGATAAAACTAGGTCAAAGTATGTGTCATTCTTCTATCACGTACGTGCTTGTGAATGGAAATAGTGTTTGCTCCAGTTAATTGTTTTGCTAATTTACAGCAAGTGCCTGATTATTGATAGCGTAAGCCGTAATTCTTGTTGCTCATCGCACCCATACACTTAACCCTGACATGCTATCAAGAATATTCAGAGAATAAACTTTGATACAAGTTGATAATTTATCAAACTGTGAAAAGACGTGTTGGGGGAGTAAATAAAATGGGCTTGAATTCAGACTACATGTATATAAAGGCTCCGGCCAGCGCCACATGCACATGCTCGTCACCAATAACGACAACAATGATATGGGGAGCCTTTCATGAAACCAAATCAGTCAGGGATTTTCACCGACTGTTGTTCTAAGCTACTGCAATCCTCGCATTTGATTGGCTGAGAGCAAATTAGTGACTCGGTGAAAATCGGTGACAAACTTTGACGGAACACGACCTGACCCCGATATCGCTGCATCAAACGTACGTACTAAACTGCGGCTATAAATAGCGCTAGCTACGTACGTACACACTGCGTATCATCAACACATGCGCTGCGCTGCACACACAATTCGCGATCACTTCAGTGTTTGTGCACATTGACGTTCAAGTTAGATCTACGAATCTACTGGACAGCGAGAGCTTATTTTGAACTCGTATGATTTCAGTTGTCTTAAATTTTAAAAGTATGCTCATTTTCAGTAACTGACACTCGCAGACTAGATCTAAGATCTGCTAGAAAACTTCAATTTTTTCATTATTTTTGTTTTCATTTTGTTATTTTGGGGTGGCCACCCGGGCCACTGTTCCGACATTTTCGGGTGGCCCGACGCCGTTTCGGGTGGCCAATGGCACCCGGGCCACCGCTAAGCGCGAGCCCTGATAATGAGTCTCACTGAATATCATTAGAAATCGACACCACCAGTCACTGACTGAAAAATGTCAGTTTCTTGACTTCTAAGGTAAGAAACTTTGACATACTTAAGCCAATACTTAAGCTTTATTTGTTCAATTTGATAACTGATTTGATTTTTATTTAAGAGAATGAAGTTCGTGGTCCATATTTTGCTGCAGAAATTCTTATTTGCACCACCAGAGAAAAAGTTGCATGGGGGTGGCCGCTCACCAGAGCCATTTTTCTAGATGGGCCTGGTGAGCGACCACCTATGTAGAACATGTACAAAATGCAGGTTTTTGTAGCAGAGTGTACTCTGCCTTCATTTTTTTGACATAGCATTTGATAAGATCATCACTTTTGACAGATTTTATGGGTTTCTACAGAATATTATTACTTTTCATAAAGTATTGGTGTGTAAAGTATGAAATTTAATATTGATTTTGTTTACTTAGTCAAAAATATGGCGCTAAATGCTCGCCAAATGATAGGCGGCCGCCCACAGGGGTAGGGGCAGCCGCACACAGGACCCCTAACACTGTTTTGAAAAATGGACACTTCTGACCACATGATTGGTCAGTAATTTTAAGTTTGCCTTCTTTTTAATTAGCAAGTATTTCGACTCTGCAATGATGGTATTGAACTACATGTATGTGTGAGTCTTTGAGTGATAGATATAATAAGCAAATTCCCTTTAAGCAGCCGCACACCAGAGCCTGTACTCTATTTCTTGTAAGATAGCTATGACTTTCTTTCAAAATTTAGAACCCCAAATGATGAACTGTGAAGTTCTGCTTTTTCAAATCCCTTTGTTTTTAGTTAGAGTATAGAAACTACATACTTGCACTGATGACTGGCTGTGTAGTGTATTTGCCTTGCAAACCATTTTGTTGCTTGGTATGGGGTTCAATACTGCTTTCTTGACATAGGGGAGGCCTACATTTTCAACAGTCTAAATTGCTTAAGATTATGCAACAACAACAAGACATGTACAATAAAGAGGACATTTGCTCCTTTCTTCTGTATCAATTAGCTTTTCTTTAATTCTGAGGTTGTTTAAGCTCCATTTCCTTGCAAACTCTCCCCAAACAAAACACACCAACACTTGCATACCGTACAGACACCAAATACCGGCCTGGCCTCAGATCCCGGCCACCTGGGGCAATCTCGCTCACGCTCGCTGTTTAGAACAATCGCAGGCGAAAAACACTTACACGTGAACATCAAACAAATACACAGTAACGTGTACTTTTGTCGACAGCAGTCCCGTCATTTTAGAACAAATCCATTCTTAAGGAAAATACATGTATGGACGGACATATTTATTTTGCAGTATTTTAGCGAAGCAGAAGTCTTCGGGCAGCGATATAACCAGAATTTTCTTCCGTGGTTACGGTAAGACTGTTCTTTTTCCGCCGCCAGAGTGGAGATGGCGTTTCCGTAGATCATGCATGTGTTACCGGCCCCCTGTAGTATACAGTATGCATGCGTGCTATCGTTGCTATATCGCGTCAACATTGTGACAGGCCTCCAGGGTTCTGTCAAAAGCAACACTGATTTTGAACAATGAATTGTTATTTCATCAGATTTTCAAATCATTCAAAAATATTTCAAAGTTTGAGTGTGTGGAATCAGAATGTAGTTATGAAATATCAATTAATTTCAAGATTGTTTTATATTCAAATATCAATTAGAAAAAGTTGCGAATTGTGCAATAGGGAAATGACCGAGGAAGATCTCTCCTGACCTTATACGACCAATAAAAGTTGTGAATTCATATATCTTTTCATTATAATAACTTAATGCAAATTTAGAGAAATACTATAACTTAATGAAATTCAGGCTTGTATTTTAACCCTCGCCAGGTGCATGGGGAAAAATGGAAGAAGGGTAAATAAAAAAGAAAATTTTTAAATCACGTCTGGATGATGTAAAGTCTGATCACCATAACCATGTTTGTATAATGGATATATTTTGTATTTTGTATTAAATTTTCTTGCAAGAAATGTAAGACAATATCAATATAAGACTGTAATTTTTTGTGACTGAAATAAATTTCCATATCTTTCTTAATTTGATACATCTGTACTGCCGATATGCCTCCAAATGAACCTGCACATTTCTTCATTCATGTAGTTATGTTTATTATTGAAGGTTAATTGATTTTAATTTATTTCCATGGTTGTTTCTGACTTTCTGTAAAAAAAAAAAAAATCAGTGATTCGTACCCTTTTATAAAAATCATGCGTTTTGAAATATTCAGTTTAGACTTGATGTTTACATTTATTCCTTCCCCCCCCCCCCCCATCGGTCATTTCATGATTACCCAAAAGGATTGGTCCAATTTACGATTCAAACTTTTCTTCATTTTTTTTTTTTATAAGAAGTAGATTAGCGAAGCTCATGTACGATGGTTATAGATTTTGGAATTCTGTTAAAGACATTATTAGTTCACATTCGAATTCTTAAAAAGTATATATTTTGATCTGATTATAATACAGTGGAAACTCAGTATAACGAGGTCCTTGGGACCAAATATAAAGAGCTGGGACAGGAATATTACCTTGTTTTATATCAGGAATATTATTATATCAGATTTATACTGAGTTTCCACTGCAGCTGGTAATCATCCCAAGTTTTCTATCTTATCATGTGCTTGCATGATATCCAATCTTTTGATCATACTTTGTCAAAATCATCCATTTTCAGTCATATTTTCCGTCACTCTTTTTCCTTATCTTCCTCTAGCTTTTTCCCCATGCGTCGATTCTTTTACACGTACAAGATCTTTCTATATTTTATCTAAATCTTCGCAACAGCAACTGAAATAAATTTTAGCCTGTATTTTTGTTTTGTTTTGAGGGGTCCACAAATTACAAGCAATACTTTTCAGTGGATCCTCCATTTCTGCTGAAGTCAATACAATATACACATGTACTTTTCTTCTGCAGATCAGGCCATTCTTGTGTGTATTTATTTGTCAAAACACCCAAAGCAGAAATGCTTTATTTTAATCTGTATTGATAAAATATTATGTATGTTTTTCTTTCCGTTTTTTTTTTTAAATTGGAAATTAATAATTAAAGCCGAATCCATAAATTCTAGGCTCGCGTGCACGAGAGGCAGAGGGAATTTATGAAAAGAATTCACCTTATAAGAATAGGAAACAGACAATGATAAAGAACACACCTTTCAAAGAAGGTGACAGGTTTTGCAATAGTTCGAAACTGTCCTGCTGTGACTTTCTTAGTTTTCAGGAGATGCCGTTCATAGCGATAACATACATGTATATTTGATTGCCCTAATTATAATTGTGATTTTCTCACCATATTAATTTATAAATTATTTCAGTGGTTTGTTTTTAGTCATTGGCTGTAAAAATATAAGACCTATACCACAAATAATTGTGATTATCTATATAATCATTTAGGCCAATCTGATCATTTTTCTTTGTCTCTTGAAAATAATCCCAAGCCGAATTGAGCCTTTATCCACAAGCAGGGTTGGCGCTACGGGGGGGGGGGGGGGGGGATGTCCCCCCCCCCTATGATTTTTTTTTTTCATGTGACCAGAAAACAAAAAAAAAGGAAGAGGAGCAAAAGAAGAAAAAAGAAGAAAAAAAGAGGAGAAAAAAAAGGAAAAAGAAGACAGAACAGTTATGGAGAAGAGAGGGCTGAGTCATGAAACTACATGTATATAATACCCCTATTTTTTCATTCAAAACCTAAATAAACTCAACTGTGGGTCATCTTGCTGCCCTACCAAAATGCCCCTGTCCGCAATTGCATGCAAGATGATGAGGCAGAGGGACTTTTAAAAAAATCTTTTTCAGAAGAAGAAGAAGGCAATGAGAAAGAATGACTTGAGAAGAAATGGAAAAGATGAAGTTATGTATTTATTTCATTCATACAGAAATGCCCTTTATAATTTATTGAGATATTCTGTGTGCTTAGTTTCTGTTCAGTGAACTTTGCACTTTATATGTCTCAATTAAAACTGTTATAATTTTCTCATCATGTTTGTTTCAACAGGTTTTTAAAAGCTAAAGAGTCGTTTAGTTTTAAAAAAATCTGTGCATTGATCAATATTATTGTTTTTAAAGCTTTTCAACAATAAGCCACGACGATATATATGAATCAAATTCCATTTAAATCTACCTATGCTTTTGTAATTATGTTTGTATGAATTGACATTATAACCAAAATACAGTACTTGGAAAATCATGATGTTCATATCTAGTAAAAAAAAAGAAAAAAGAAAAAAAAAGGGAACTGGTCAGAAAATTGAAGCCGACATTGGTACAAATGTTTTAAGTGAGAGATGCTCGAATCATTATAAGATTTATTTTTAATGTATTTTATTGGTTTTCAAAATTAAATCAATATATGAATCGAAACAACTGAATAACAACAACAAAAAAACCTGCATTGCCGAATTTGTGATAACTAATACATGTAATCTCCATTCAAGTCTAATTAATTTCATTCAAATGATTCTGAAATTGGGAAAGCCAGCATCGATACCTTTGTCTATGCATGTGACAATCACAATTTTGCCCATGCACTCTAAAAAAAAAAAAAAAACACCCTAAAACATGGAGAGGCCCCGTTCCCCCCCCTACTCCCCCCCGCATGGAGTGTGAATAATTATGAAACCATTAATCGTAGCCCAGGCTTTGTTATCCATTGCCAGGACGTCAGAACTTTTTGAAGTGTGAGAGTAGGGGGCGTTTAGGCAATGGCGTAGCTAAGGGGAGGCACAAGGGGGCCATGACCCCCTCTCGATCGGAGAGTACAAAAATTAAGAGTGAAGGGGATTGGTCTATACCACTATTATCTACACCTAATGAAAATGAAATGTGCAAAAGTGCCATTTTGATGCACATATTTTCAAAAATAACCCTAGTACTGTGGGAGGGGAAGAGCTTCATTGCTGTCTTTGATCGCTTAACTCTTCTCTTCCCTCCCTGAAAAACACTGGCTTTGTACACCATTTTCACTGGTCTAGCTAAGGGTCCACCAACTGGTCATGTGTAACCTCAGAGCCTTTCGGCACCACAGCCAGAGGCCATCGTCCCACGTTGATCGGATCGGAGTGGACATAATAAAAAGCGAGGGAAGGGGGTTATAAGGGATTAGCATATGCCACTTTTCATACCCCTAATATGAATTTTAATGTGCAGAAAATGCCATTTTCATGCATGAATTTTAAAAAATTTCAAAAATCTCCCTACAGTGGGAGGGGGATACCCCCTCCCACCGGCTCACCTTGCTCTGTCGCTTCGCTCCTTGCCTTGGCCCCCCTTTGAAAAATTTCTGGCTACGCCAGTGAGTGTAGGCCCGGGCCTTCATGTGTGTTAATCGGAAAAACTGCATTAATCCATTCATCATTAAATCCAATCAGACAGTAATTGTTGAATAATTCTTCTGATAAGTATATGCTCTATTTTAGTGACAGAGATGTTAAATTTTAAGGGAAAGGCCGCACTATGGAAAATCTTCTTTTAAGATCAACTTTTCAATTAATAGAATTCAAAACTGACAGCGAAAAGAGATGGATATGAATAAAACATAATTATCTTGATATCCCGGGTTTAATTTATCACAAAAAGAATTGGTGGAATTTTTGCATGCTATTAAATCTGAAATAAAATAGGGGTGAAAATAAAGAGGAACAAACCCCTTCACCCTATACGCGGTGAGTAACAATACTATATAGCTGGTCAGCAAAATGAAGATACTCCGTGCCCCATTGTATTCTATTTTGGTAATCTTCTGATCATCTCTGCCTTGCCAAAAAATTTGAGAATATAATAACGATATCAGTGGAGGTGCCTTGGTCTAGGCGCCCGACATGCGCTTGAGCAAGGCATTCTATCCACATTGCTCTTTTAGCCTAGAAATTATTGATGCCACCGTGTGCACGTGTAATTTTTTTATTTTTTTTATTTTTTACAAATACATGTAAATAAAAAGTAATATCAACATGATTAAAAATAAACACTAGCATATATCACCTCGTAACCCGAGGCAAAGTGATAATGATGCTGTTGAAGCTACAGAAGAAGGAAACGAAGAAAAAAATTAAGACATGCTAAACTGAAAGGAAGAAACATGGACATAATTTCTGACAGCATGCATGGGTGTGGGATCCAACACAAAGAAAATATTAAGGGAATGCCGAAAAGCTACGATCTCTCTTGGTTATATATATTTCACTGAAACTATTTTGTAAATCATGAATTCATCCATCCAATAAATAATAAATCTACACTTTAATTCAATTTTGCATAGTTTTTTCTTTTACTAAATAAAATAACTAAGCAAACAAAAACACAACATGATAAAGCCTTCCTGTCAATTCACAATAAGCCAACAACGGGGCACATATTCCATAGAGGAGGTCATTGCCATAGTCTGACATCCCCCCCCCCCTTGCAAAAAAAAAACAACAACCCCACAACAAAACCGAAAACAAAAACAAAATTAAAACAAAAGTTAAAACAAACAAACATAATCACAAATCATAAAAAGGACATGTAAAAAATATCTGAGTCATAAAACAGAAGAAATCATGATCTTATTTCAACCAAAAATTTATCAATCATTAAAAAAGAAAAAAAGAGCTTGGCTGCCGCTTCTCTCATATAATCATTTCTGACGTAGATAGTGAGAAGCAAAATAAAGTAAAGATTCAAACAAAGAACTCAACAATACATGTAGGTAGACAAAAATAACTTGTAAGAATGGGCATATAGCTTTCATCATTTCTTCAAATGCCAAAGTGGTATGAATATAAAAAATTTACACATCAAAATAAGGCCGAGAAATAACATTTGAGACCAAAATAAATATTGCAAAATGAGAAACACACCCAAATTCAGAGGAACACCATTTAACAAATGCAAACATTATAAAACAAAACAACAACAATAACAATCACATCGCCGCACCCTTCAGTGTGTAAAACATATAGCACGCGATGGCTGGAAACTGGACCCAGGTATGCCGGTAACTCATCCCCCATGCAGCTGTGTGTAAATCGATCGCTACACAAGCGTCGTAGCGTAATCACGCAAATGAAAACCAACATGTTGTAGCGGAGAATTTCGGCTTCATTTCAACACCTGAAAGAGAAAGAAAGGTGAAAGAATACAATTTGTAAGTCAATAAAACTGCTTAAGGGGCAGGTATCTGGTGCCTGTACGGTACTCTGATCTGATAGCAACAGAGCCTTCAGCAAATATTATTATATCTTGAGAAAGGAAAGGGGGAAATGCGTGAGAAGGAAGGAAATGAACTTGTTTGAAAGATAAAGTGATAAATGTTTTATGATGATGATCTTGGACTCTATTCAAAATTTTGTTGTGAATTAGATGGAATCCCAGCAGACATATGATGATGTATATGAATAAATAAATCAAATAAATAAGTCAAGCAATGCCACTAAAAAAATGATGTTATGATTTATGACATTGGAGAAGCATGAACCATGTGCACATGTACAGCTCCCATTTTGGCCTTGGTGCCCCTCTGAGAGGATTATGTGCAATGTAAAAAAAGTGGCCGTGACCTAAATTTGACAAAAAATTGAGGCCTATAATGGTAAAAACTGCCTACTTTGTAATGTTTGAGAGCATGCACCCTAGCTTAAAAAAACCCCCAATAACAACAGCTATCCATTTGGAAACTTTATCTTACCAATAAATTGTTAATGTACCAGATTGGGGGGGGGGGGAAAGATAAATGGAGTATTCCCTGATCAGTCAGGTTATTGAAAATATACAGGTCAATACAATAATTCTACAATAAACAGATCAGTGCAATAATTATAGAAATATATACAGTGTATATTGCTGTTAAGTAAGTAGCTATATACATGAGTGGATCATGGATCATTAAATTAAGATTCTGTTGCTCCTCATACAAGCTGATGTACAGTGATGCACCGTATGAATCATGGTACAGAAAGAGGAGTGTCAATTCTAACAGACATGAGCGCTATTCAGGAACCCACAATTATTGTTATTCTTTTTATAAAGAGGGTATCATAAATGTGTGACGTTTACCCCGAAGCAGAAGATCTATGGCAAAAAAAATTTTGTTTTCCATAAATTTTAAGAATGGTAAAGGTCCACTTTTAACCATGAACAGGGCCGTACGCAGAAACTTTTTCCTGGGAGGGGGGCAAGACGTGTAAATTTTTGCGAAGAAGCTCAAAAGCAAGGGAGCGAAGCGACCGAGCTGGTCACTAGGGCGCTTTTGCATTTTTAATAGTGAAATTGAAGGATTTGGTGCACACTTTTCGTGGATTTTGTGAAAATTTTCAGTAAAAAAATGCAAGTTTTCAAAATTTCTGGGGGGGGGGGCAACTGCCCCCCCCTGCCCCCCCCTCCCCCCCCCCCCCCCCCCCCGCTGTGTATGGCCAATGACCATAGAAGTGATGCTGAAAATCACCATTCTTCTTATCATAGATACATTTATGTTATTTTAGCCAAACAAGGATTTCTTGCATGCTTGGCATTGAGGATATGGTGAATTGATTGTTTTGCATTGTCTGTTTCATGTTTCTGTCTTTCCTTTGTTTTGCAGGGATGCCCCAGTATCCACCCAACCAACCTGGGCTCCCTGGGCAGTACCCTCCAGGTCCACCCGGTGGTCCCCCTGGTGGCCCTCCAGGTGGGGGCCCTCCAGGCGGGGGCCCTCCAGGTGGGGGTCCTCCCGGTGGCCCACCTGGTCCCCCTGGTGGTCCTCCCTTCACCCCTCCCCCAGGCCAGCAGCCCCCACCCCCTCAGCAGCCACCCCAGCCACCGCCCGGCACTCCTCCCCAGACCTCAGAACTGGTGGCCATGCCCAGAAGACCAGGCTTCGGCCAGGACGGTCGTCCCATCGCCCTTCGTGCTAACCACTTCCAGGTGAAGATCCCACCCCTGGATCTGTTCCACTATGAAGTTAACATCACTCCAGAGAAGTGCCCTAGGAGAATCAACAGGTTAGTTGTGCGATTCATATTCTTCCCGTTTCAAAGCTAATGGAAGGATGGTCTGTTAACTTTTTCAAGGAAAATGGGTTTGTTTTCACCCAACTTTTTTTTTAAAAGTGTTTTGGCAGAATCTTGAAGCATATGACTTTCAAGGTGTGAGAATATTGTACTCAATTTTGACTTTGTGAGCTATACAAGTGTACACCAGTAATCGTACGTCCTGTTTTGCATTTATCTGCATTTATTGAAACAATTTATAAAATACTGATATGTGGAGCCAAGGTCAGACCCAGACATTCAGTTTAGCTCATCACATGTAGGAGCTACACGTTGGTGGTTATCATGCTAAATAAAACCTATTGTCCATTTAATTTGTTGTTAATTTAAGAATTCACATTACTGATCTAAGGTGTGCTATATTTCATTCCCAGAACTTTGTGATTTCATGTCAACATCTAATCTTTATTCAATTACTTTTTGAAAAATTGGCATTGTGTCATAAGCTGAAGAAATAGTGAACTAAGGGGTCTTCTCTCTAAACATAACTTAGAACAGAGCTCAACACCTAACCTTCTAATTTACATGAGCTTCCAAAATTTTTGATATGATAGTTATATAGATAATGCTTAATACCTGGTTTCTATTAATTAGCACAGTTTATGAAGTGTTATTACCCTGGTCATTAGATTCAAGCGCTCTCCATGATGAAATGCGCATTCTCCGCTCCCTGGGGAGCACTCTGGGCCTGGGCGCCATTTTACAAGCGCACAACTGCCAGCCTACATGTACATGTAACTACATTGACTTTTGCATCGTACCGGGTACCCATTTAACACCTTGGTGGAGAGTGGCAAATGTGGATTAATGTCTTGCCAGTGTTGGGATGGGATTCGAACCCTCAACCCTTTGACTGGGGGTCAAGTGAATGAACCACTGCACCACGACCCCTCCACAGGACTTCCAGAGCTGCCAATTAGTAGGATTTTATCCTATTTAGTAGGATTTTTGACATTTAATAGGATTTTTCCCATTGAAATAGGATTTTTGAGACTTGTAAGAATGATTCTTTATACTGTTGGATGTTTAGAAATTTGAAAAAAATAAGATTTGGGGCTTGAAAATAGAATAAAAAGAAATAAAGAATAGGATTTTTTCCCAATTGGGGTTGGCAGCTCTGGACTTCCCATATTTTAAAGTAACATGAGGCTCATGCACACTAACATAGAAAACATTTAGGCCAGACTCCTTAAAAAAGAAAACGGGATCCCTGTTGTAGAGCATGAGTATGTGACACCTACACGTTGTAGAATATGAACTCTTTCATTTCAGCAAGTGTTGTATCAACCATTTTTCACTGGCAACTCGTCTCTTTTTCAGGGATGTGATCGACACACTGGTGAATGCCTACAAGGGCAGATACTTTCAGAACAACCTTCCAGTGTTCGATGGAAGGAAAAACATGTACTGCAAAGACCAGATTCCACTGGATCGCGAAAAGGTGAGTTGAAAAATAAATTCTTGAGAGTGCATGTATAAGAAAAAGTATAAGAAAGTATAAGTAATACATCCAAGACATTTTGCTCCTGTTACCCATGACATGATTGCTCTAAATTTTGAAGTACTCCTGAAGCATAGACATGACAAATTATGAAGTAACGCGATACTTTTAATCCGTCGCCTATGGGAAATTGGTGGCCCTTGTATTAAGTCTGTGGGAATTACATAATTCAGTAGTCAGCGGGTTAATGTCAATTCATGTTCACAATATCATAATACTAGGTAGTGTATGGGACATCAAAAGACAATATACATGTGGCTTGGACATGCCTGTGAAGGAAAAGAAAAGTGACAAAATGTATGCCTCATTACTTACAACCTAAATGCATTTTATTTTTAAGCTGAAATCCTATATATAGTTTTGTTAAGACTCCAAAATAGAAGACTTCTTGGATTGTTTTACTGCATCTTTGATGCTCATTAACCCTGGTCCAGGTTTCATGGAATTGGTATGTGAACTCTAGGGTTGTCACTTTGGTGTAAGAGACAGAGCAGTAACTTGTCAGTAGATATGAGAACCAGGGGGCATTTCATAAAGCTGTTCGTAAAGTTACAAATAACTTTACGAGCGATTTGAATATGGCAAGCCAAATGGGATTATCAATCATTATGAATCGCACCAGCTAAGTTGAAATATGCAGACGTAGATCAACATTGCTATTGTTTACAAACATATTTATGGTGAAGTATGTTTTTTGCCACAATTTAATTGAGATTACAGGAAATGCAGTCACACTTCTCTTCCTTTTACTTTCATTAAAAGGTTCCTGAATATTCATTCATTTATATTTTTGTTTTTGTTATTTTATGAGCATTTCATTTAGTGATTTTTATTTCAGTTTTTATTTTTTTAAACTTTCTTTTCATTTTTTTTCTTGTACACCAACCTACCCCCCCCCCCTTCCTCAGTTTGAAGGATATATTTAGATATAGATAGGGATATGTGTAATTATCCTTTGAATAAATGTCAAGGTAGCATCTCTGATAAAGACAGATGCTGGTAATCTACTTTCTGTCCTGAACCATTTTCAGCAGGTTGAACTCGAAGTGACCTTACCTGGTGAGGGGAAAGACAGGATATTCAAAGCTTCCATCAAGTTTGAAGGCAAAGTCAGTCTGGCCCTGCTCGAGTCTGCTCTCAAGGGGGAAGTGGTCAACATCCCACACGATGCGGTGCAAGCCCTGGATGTGATCATGAGGCATCTGCCGTCCCTAAGGTATGTCAGAAACAAATGATGTAACTCGAATAGAATGTATAGACCAAAGGCTATGTTCCTGGTTGTTTTCTACAAGAAATTTATCTATGATTTTGATGGAAACTAAATGTCTACATTATCTTTTAATTGGTATCAGTGAAATGAACAGGTAGATGAACAGTCTGATCATCATAAACAAGTTCTGTCTTGAATTAGCAAGTAATGAGGATGATAAATCTTCAGTTTTTATCGTTTGATATGTTAAAGGGATTTGACCCTTGAATTTTTAAATCATGATGATTTATATTTCACAAAGTGTTTTCAGTGTCGGCCTATTGAATACTATGGCTGTGATGACTTGGGCTAGGGTCTATGAAAATGCATGTTATCCTGAAATCAAATTATGCTGAGCAGGTAAAAATACTTTTTATGATGGTTCCTTTGACATGTATTTTTGCCATAAAACAAACAAATATTCATTGCAGTAATTTTCTACTGTTTCAAAATCATTAATTCTAGAGCTCAAATTTAAAACAAAAAAAAAATCCAGAGCTTAATCACCTCTTCCACGTAATTTTCTTTTCTTTTCCAGATACACTCCAGTGGGCCGGTCCTTCTTCTCACCCCCAGACGAGTACTCTCATCCTCTAGGTGGTGGTAGAGAGGTGTGGTTTGGGTTCCATCAGAGTATCCGCCCATCCATGTGGAAAATGATGCTCAATATAGATGGTAAGCTCACAAGATTGGATGAAGATAGAAGTCTGTTGTCTTTAATCCTCTTAGCTATTTACATCGTTGTCAATTCTGTAGATGTAAGGTTTTTACTTGTTGTTGCTACCTGAATTTTGTTGCCTATAATATTGAATTTCATTACAAACCTTGACTACTGTGAATAGGGATTTTAATGTACCTGGTTCTTTCCAAATCCTAGGATTTTTATTCAAAATATTCAGTCAAATGCACGTTTATGATAATGTACTTTTGTCACTATGGTCATTTATAAATTTAATGTAGATATCGGTTGTTGGTAGAAGCACAAATATTAAAAAGATAAAAGTGCTGCGACTGAAAATTGCGCCCATATTTTAATAGAGATAATAGTGCTACATTCACCTCGCACTAAAAGAGACCCCCCATTGAAAATTTTTTCTTTTTGCATAGTGTCTGCAACTGCCTTCTACAGCTGTCAGTCGGTGATTGACTTCCTGTGTGAAGTCTTAGACATCCAGGATTTATCAGATCAACGGCGCCCTCTATCAGACTCACATAGAGTGAAGTTCACCAAAGAGATTAAAGGTCAGTTATTTTGTAAACAAAGAATAACTGTTGCGCTTTATTTGTATTTTCTTTATTTCAATTTTATGTAACTTATTATTTAGGTTTCATATTTAATTTAAAGCACATTTTCTCAGCGGTACATTGCATTTGAATGCATTTTCATGTTCTTCAAATTTTCAGAGTCTTGATACAATAATATTTTGGTTCTATTTACAAAATTAACAAGGATAGGCGAATGCAGTGTCAGGAGAATGAGTTTTACGTTCAGATTTTCCTTCAGCAGTCTTTAATCCTTTGAAAAATCAGTAAGATCAGAGAAAAACAGAAATTTCATATTGCCTGCATGTTCATATTAGAAATATAACAAACTTTCATCATGATAAATTTTGAAATAATTAGACTACTTCCTCTTGATTCTTTATTCACAGAGCTACTAGTGTCAGAGTAAAGCCTCGTTCACATATGAAGGAGCGAACCCCCATAGTAAACCTTCAGGGGTTTGTTTTTGGGGGGGTGGGGGGGGGGTAGCATAAATGAATTATGAGGGAGCAAAAAAACCCACCGAGGCAAACAGCATCTGTTCTGCCCGTGGCTGCAAAAAGGTGTGAACCAGTCAGATTCTATTAAGTTAGCACAAAATATGATGTCACATGTTTGTCTGTGCAATTTTGGCAAAACCCTCTTTATTTGAGGGTGAACTATTATTAATGTGTCAATTGTATCTCATTATCCTAAGTGACTTGTTTTTAAAAAAATGTTATGGTTTGCCGCTGGATAACTGAACAAGCCTTAAGTGTTGAAAGTTTTATTTAATTATTTTCATTCATGCTGTCTTTCAGGTCTGAAGATTGAGATTACTCACTGCGGAAATATGAAGAGGAAGTACAGAGTGTGCAATGTGACCAAGCGATCTGCACAGACACAAACGTAAGTGGACTGTAGGCTATAAATTCGGGGGGGGGGGGGGGGGGGGACAGGAACTTTGCCCAGTGGGGAAGGCATAAATCACATGTTTTTGCCATTGTGTTATTTTCAACTCTATGCTCATTATGTGCATTGTGATAAAGAGATCTGCGCAGACACAAGTGTGAGTTTAACTCGAGCCTGTAAAATCTGGCCTGTAAAATGAAATACAATGAAATATCAAAGAGAAGGTTCCTTTCCTCATTTCGTCCTTCCTGTCATATAATTTAATGTCTACATTAATCTTACTTAAAAGCTGTAATGACTTCTGGGAGCAATAACCCTCCAAGCCTCTGCAAGCTTTTAATGCCCTCTTTTTTGCTTATTTTGTTTTGACTCATGTTTATTTTTGTTTTTTCCTTCGTGAGATGCTTTGTATATTTTTAATGTTTGTTTTTATTCAAGAGTGAATAAAGATTTAATTGCAAAAAATTTAGAAGTACTATCATAGCTTTAAATGAAGACATACTGAAGCATTTCATCTTGCATTCACTGATTAAAGACATGAATAAAAGCCAAAATAGAACAATCTCATTGAGAATGAAAGGAAGAGAAATGAATAAAAAGATAACAAGATATGATTGCCAGGGTTATGAGCTATAATTTCTTTTTCTTTTTTGTTGTTTTTTCAGGTTTCCATGGCAACTGGAGAATGGTCAAACAGTGGAATGCACAGTTGCTAAATACTTCAGAGAAAGACATAATCTCATCCTGCAGTAAGTAAACTCTCATTGCGAAGTATGAACCGTTTACCCTGAAAATGCTAGTGGTTAGTTCACAGGGTTAAAAATTGCCACCAAGAAACAAACATTTTTTTTCATGTGAAGTTTATGAATATGTATTGAAATAAACTCTATGGCCATATCCATAACCAAGGACCATACACAGTTGGAGCAAACTGCCCCTCGCTACTGTTTCACTGCCATCCCTGGACATTTTTACAGCCGCCCTCAGTAATTAAGCTGCACCCAACCACAGCGTCATGGAGATTTATAGTTCTGTAGCTGTGTTTCCTGTGATGATGATGTTGAAGATGATTTATGCACTTTGTTTGCACAAGTTTTATAGATTTTTATTGTTCGTGGTTGAGATCCCAAAATGGGACTATTCATGAAGATCACAAATAAGCATCTTTTCCAAGAAGTGCACCAACACTCACTGATGTTACTTCTTAAGGCTTGTTCAGATACGAGGGGGTAAACCACTGGGTTTTTTAATGCCAATTTTTTAATATTTTTGAATACAAAATGAATTGCAATGACGCAACATTGTATTGTGATTAAAATGTCTTGCACTCATTCACTTGCGTGTTATAAATGCACTTAAGACCCCCCTTGGCCCCCCCCCCCCCCATATTTGAACGGGTCTTTACATATGTCAGAATAAACTTTATTGTTTGATATTTGTAAAAACATTTGCACTTTTCCTTTCTTTCTTGTCTCCTTGCAGATACCCTCATCTTCCCTGTCTGCAGGTTGGACAGGAGCAGCGTCACACCTACCTACCTCTAGAGGTATGCAACATCCCTATTAATCCATTCATGACAGGAATTATGCAAAGCCTTATTAGATCAGCCCTTCTTCCTCAAATTGGCAACACCCGTATATTTCTTTCATTGCTACATGTATTTTAGAAGCATTACTGATTGTGTTAGCAATTTACTACATTTTACTTATGTTTATTTTTGATACAGTACAGATTAAAATATTCAGATGCAGTTTCAAAACCTTCTTGTTTACTTCACCAATATTGTGTGGAAAACTGTAGATGAATCAAAATTTGCAGGTCACCTGCTTATCATGGTTGGAAGATTTTGACATGAAATGTTTCTAATATATGCAGATACTGTGTTCCAAACGTGTCATGTCGGTTACATGTCGGTTTTTGATCATTCTCTCTTAATACAGGTTTGCAATATAGTCGCTGGGCAGCGCTGCATTAAGAAACTCACAGACCTGCAGACATCCACCATGATCAAGGTAATATTCCTATTTATTACAAAGGTTTCCAGTCTAAATGCTGGCAAGAGTCTGTTAAACTCAGAGCTACTGGTCCAATGCAACTGGTGCCCAATATATTTATGTTTGTAAAGTGACCAAAAGTTTCTTCCCTTGACCATCATAGCTTAATACTACATGTCAGTAGTTTGAGTTTTGTCTCGCCCACAAGAGATGAAGGCGAGACTAGGGATCCAAATGGTGTCCGTCCGTCTGTCATCCGTCGTCCATCCGTCACAAATGTTAAAGTTTACATGCAAGACTCTCTTATGACGCATAACTTGGCAACTGTTGCTGCAATGGCAACCAAACTTGGGTGATAGATGCACTTGGGGTACATTCATGTTATGATGCCTTTGGAGGTCACATGGTAAGGTCAAAGGTCATCTCAGGTCAAACGTTAAAGTTTACCTGCAAGACTCTTATGACAGATAACTTTGCAACTGTCCCTCACTTTTCAACCAAACTTTGGTTGTAGATGTACTAAGGGGACCTGCATGTAATGGTGCTGTCAGAGGTCATGTGATAAGATAAAATGTCATTTGAGGTCATATGTTCAAGTTTACCTGCAAGACTCTCTTATGACACATAACTCTGCACATGTTGCTGCAATGGCAAACAAACTTGGGTGATAGATGCACTTGGGGTATATTTATGTTATGTTACCTTCAGAGGTCACATGGTGAAGTCATGGCAGATATTTCACAATGAGCTTTGGATACAATTCTGTTGCATGGCAACGGAGATCGGGATATTTCTAGTTATTTTCACAAGTGGGCAAGATACAGTATCACTAATGCCTTGTTAATTTATCTTGACAGGAAAAATTAAGAAAGAAAAAAATCATTTGTGTCCTGGTGATTTCTCTCTTTTTTTTCTCTCCTTCCCCCAACTTTTCCTGCAGTCCTCTACACATCTTAAGATTAGTCCTTTCACCTTTGATCAAAGGATTTGACCTTAACTTATGAGAATGTAAATATTACTTCATCTAGTGCAGTTGTTAGTAAAATGCTTTTAGTGGTGAATATGTTATCTTGAAAACAAGAATATCTGAAAGAAAAATACACTGCCATGGCTTCTGGAATGTTATGACTTTTCCTTGTGCCTTGTTGTTTAGAAGCATATTGATTTGATTAATTTCTTTATCTTTCTTCTTCCTTAACAGGCCACTGCCAGATCAGCCCCAGACAGAGAAAAAGAAATCAAGAGTTTGGTAAGAATGATAATGAATGATAATAGCTTTAGACTAGTTTTCAGGACTATTGTAAATTCTCATTTTGTTTATTGTATTAGTGACATTTGATACCATCTTGTACTTTTTTCTTTCTTTCTTAACTTATTTATTATGAGTCCGTCCATCTGTGACAGACTTACTTCAGACATTTGTTTAATAAATGAATTATATTTTTTCTGCTTGAAAAAATCAAACAGAGAGAGAGAGATAAACAAATAGCCATTTTGATTTTTAATGAAGGATACTTCTGTCTGCATTTAGAGTAAATAAGTTTCTGCTCTTTTTAATTTTTTGTAATGATGATTGCTTTTAGTTGATGTACAGGTTTTATGCTTGTAAAAAATAAGACCAAGAGCCTTTACTCTCTGCAGTCTAATTTAATATTTTTTCTCGCAGAAAAGCCACCTTCAGAGTGAAATATCACTTGCCAGATAATTAAAAGTTCTTGTGTGCCTTGTCATTTCGCACAGGTTCATAAAGCAAACTTCAACAATGACCAGTACGTGAGGCAGTTTGGTTTGAGCATCAGCAACGAGATGGTGACCATTGAAGGCAGGGTTCTACCTGCTCCAAAGATCCAGTATGGAGGAAAGGTAAAGGAAATGTGGAATAAAGGCTTGTTCAGAAGTGTAAATGGTGCTGTAAACCCTTACAGGTTTTTTTTTTTTTTTAATGTATTAATGAGTGGTATATGAGGCAGCAAAAAAAAACAACAAACAAACATATGCTAAGACAAAAATTATCAAAATGGGTTGGACTTTGGCCACCCAAATTCTTGTATTAGTTAGGGCAAAATATGATATTACAAGTTTGTCTACGCAACTTTGGGCAAAATTCTTTTTTGAGCGTGAATGATGCGTTATCAATTTATTAATATTATTTTATTTGAGCGTTGATGTATCAATAATTGCCACATACGTGAACACTAATAAAACAAGGGGTTTGTCACTGAATATCTGGATGAGCCTTAATGGTATTTTAAAAAAATTGTTCTATATTATTCCCAAACCTCTCAAATATGTATTTCTATGATTTCATCTCATAGTCTATAACTGTCATTTGGGGGATGTAGTCCATCGTGTGGAGTAAAAGTGAACATTTTAAAGAAATGGTTCTTATGTGCATGCATCTATAATTGAATCTAGCTGCTTGCTCTTTAGGACTGTTGAATCCACTGTACCAACGCACCACCAGCTCCATTTACGTTGAGAAATCAGTTTTGTGCAGACACCCAAATGCTATGACAATGTTCTGATGACGTTTTCTTGCCGTGTGAAGACTCACTTAGATATCCAGCGGGAAAACCCACTTGCTGTTTTAGTGTTCACAGATGGCATGGTAGACCGTGCCCCTTATGATAATGAGAACGCATCATTCACGCTCAAAAGAGAGTTTTGCCTAGAGTTGCACAAACAAGCTCTTGACGTCATATTTTGCGCCAACTTTATAAGAATTTAATTGGTCCAAACTTTTTTCAGGGTTCATACGGGTCAGGGAATTTCTGGAAAGTCAGGGAATTGGAAATTCTTTTTTCCAGAAGCAAAAAGTCAGGGAAAGTCAGGGAATTTGTCAGTTTCTTCTGGAAAGTCATGGAAAATCATTTATTCAAGATATTTTTCATGTTAATAAATTTGTGCTCCGACCAGCCCTGCATTTATGGCACTCAGATCAGCTTTGAAAACTCTTTTAATCAGTGCGCTTCTTATGTAAGTTTTGCATCACAGGTGATCGATGAGTCATGCAAATTTGCATTTTTGAGCCCTGGAAAGTCCTGGAAAGTCATGGAATTTTGAAAATGTATAAGTGTATGAACCCTGTTTTTTGCTGCCTGGGGGCAAAAAGATCCTTTTTGCCTCGGCATTTTTGTTGTTGTTTTTTAGCTGCCTCATATCCCATTCATATGCATAAAAGAACCTGCGGGGGCTTGCCGCTTCATGCGGGAACAAGCCTGAATAGGTAATTTTATTGATTGTGTCATGGGAATCGTGTAATTTCTACTTCATGTATAATTTCATGGATTGTGTCATCTACTTCATGTATGTGTCCTTCTTTCCAGCTGAACAAGCCCCAACAAGCCATCCCCAACCAGGGAGTGTGGGATATGAGAGGCAAACAGTTCCATTTTGGTGTGGAGATTGAAGTGTGGGCCATAGCCTGCTTTGCACCACAGCACCAGTGCAGGGAAGAAGCCCTCAGGTAAGCTCCTGGGCCCCGTTTCATAAAACTTGTTATCAGTAACAACTGCCACATTTCTTTGACAAATTTGCTCTCAGCCAAATCAGATGTAAGGATTTCAGTAGCTTATAACAGTTATTGCAACTTGTTATTGATAACAAGTTTTATGAAATGGGGCCCAGGACCAGTATTCACTTTTACCTAGCCAAGTAAAATGCTAAGTTATTTACTTACTCAATCTAGGTGTTAAATTGAATACAGCCCTTGGTAGAAAATTTGATTCGATAAAGTTTGTCTAGAGCCCCTAAACTAATTTCTTTTGTGGGACCATGTTTTCGTGTGCACCATTCCGCATGTAAAGTGTTACTGTACAGGATGTAATGTATATGCAAACAGACCAAGTTATTCTGAAGCACAAGTTACTCCACCATGAAATCTGTTTAAGGTGTTCAATATATATCAGTGTTTAGAGAGTGAATCAAGCATTCTGATTGTATAAAAATATTTTACTTTCAACTTTTGGGAAAACATGGAGATTATGTAGTTATCTTTTCTGAATTTAACTTCGGACAATACTTAAAATGGCAAAAAGCAAAGGACTTGGATTCTGCCATTTTAAAATAGTATTTTTATGTAAACAAAATTTAGGAACATAAAAGATTTTGTATCATGAAGAAAACACATAAGGTTTATTCATTATGTGGCCAACGGCTTAGCAGTGGGTGCATTGCCTGGTTCACTCAACCTCAGTTGACATTAGCTTACACCTTATCAGCAGTAGATTAAACATTCCTACTTCGTTAAATTTGGAGGTCCATGGGTACCCACCGCATTTGAATGTTCGAAAACACATGCAAAATGTTTGTCCAGGTGGTAACTTAATGCATCTTCTTGTGTGCTTGTAGGAATTTTACGCTCCAGCTCCAGAAGATCTCCAACGATGCAGGTATGCCGATCAAGTGGCAGCCATGCTTCTGTAAGTATGCCGTGGGTGCTGACCAGGTGGAACCCATGTTCAGACATCTGAAGAAGATGTGGCCCAAGCTTCAGCTCATCATCGTTGTTCTGCCAGGGAAGACTCCTGTCTATGGTAAGTGCAAAGAACCTGCCATGATTTAAGGTCAGTGGTTCATAATTCTTCGCATGTGTGCAGAAACGCATGTTAGAGAAAATGGTTTTACAAATCATCAAATCATGTTTGAATGGCCAGTGCCTCCTTATGCTGTATTAATGTAAATGGTAGTATACACCATCTCAAAATTAAAGCCATAAACTTTCTTTTGATGTATATATATCGATACCTGGTATTATGCAAAGAAAGAAAACTCTGTTATTTAAGAACACCTCAATCTATAAATCCACCAATTCATGTTTCTGTGCATGGATTCGTCAGTTCGTAAAAAGGACAACGAATTCATGTACCAAACATTGTACCACTGTTCTGTGGCAAGACATGAACTCTTTAATTGCTTTAGGGAATTTGGGACCACCTGGCTTATTGAATACACATATGCAAAATGTGCCTTGTTCTTCATACCCGGCATATCTTATGACAGAGAGTCATTGTGTGGTATTGCGTGGCTTCTTCAGTATTCCAACAAAGAATACTGAGAAAGGGAAATCTGGGAGTGAAAAATGCCATTGTACTGTGTAACTTTTCATGTCAAGAACATAGATTGTGCACATCAGGCATTCTGGAAGGGGGAAAATGTGAAACTTCTGTTGAATTTCGTGCTAGGTATGGATTCGCTCTTCATTCATCCCTGATGATATTCTTTTCATATTTCCACAGCTGAAGTGAAGCGGGTAGGAGACACTTTGTTGGGTATCGCCACACAGTGTGTCCAAGTCAAGAACGTGAACAGGACCACGGCACAGACCCTTTCAAATCTCTGCCTCAAGATCAACGTCAAGCTTGGAGGAGTGAACAACATCTTGGCGCCTAACATCAGGTATGTCACTGATGGGACAAAATGATGACATTTTCAACATTGATAGTGCAAAATTGCCATCTCAAGGGATTACCAGAATGATAGTAAAAACAATTATTGGAGACATTAGAGTGTAAAAATGCTGCAAATGAATTAAATGGTACTGGCATGTTGTTTTTTTTTCTTTTGGGAGGGAGAGGGGACAAATTTTTAAGTGGATGCAGTAAGGGTGCTAGGGCCATGAACGCTTTTTATCCTCTGCTACCTTTCTTGTCTGTTCTCTTAATTTTAGAATTGCAAATACTATTCATTAAGTCATCATTGAGAGAAAACTCCTGTGTTCAATTCATTCAAATAGCATTAAAAGTATTTAGCATTGAAATTATTTATTTAGCTATGCATGAATGATTGTGTTCATTAAGTAGAGAGCCATAGGAATTTTATAATTGAGCATCAGGAAATTTAGTAAATTAAGTTCTCAAGTGTATGTACATCTGTGTGTAGTCATCACTACTTAGATTGGTTTAATATGACAAAGATATAGGTGAGAATGGTTAAGGATATAGAGCTCACTTTTGGCAAAATTTTTGCTCTGATTTCCTGATGTTTCTCGTGAAAATCTCTCCAGGCCGCGCGTCTTCGGAGCACCGGTCATATTTATGGGAGCCGACATTACGCACCCTCCCGCAGGGGACAATACAAAACCGTCTATCGCTGCTGTAAGTTGTTGGTGTATGGTATTTCTTGTATGCATCATGCCCTTCTTTGTCTGTTCCTACCCATCCACAATCCCCCGTTTTATCTCAAAACCCAGACCCCGTATATTTAGCGAGCCTGTCATCTTTTGCGGAGCCGACGTTACGCATCCCCCAGCCGGTGACGATAAGAAACCCTCTATCGCGGCTGTAAGTCATCTGTGTGCGTGTGTTGAGAGTCTAACCCACTCCTTACAGCTGCACATGGAGGGGCAGTACTCCACGTTCTTACTAACATCTCTTCGATCTACCTACTGTACTCTTCTTTTTGTGTGGACAGTGGGGGTGTGTTTGTGTTTATCTCTCTCTCTCTCTCTCTCTCTCTTCCCCTTTCTTTCTCTTTCTCTCTTTTTTCCCTTACTCTTTCTCACTGTCAGTCCATCTCTTATTTGTTAATGTGCTTGTGTCTAATTCTCTCTCTGTCTCTTTATCTCTCTCTTAGTCTATCTCTCGTATGTTTATGTACAAATATCTCTTATTTTCTCTCTCTCTCACTCTCTCATTCCTCTTACTCTGTCAGTCAATTCTCTCATTTGTTTATATGCCTATATTTCTCATTCCCTCTCCAGTATATGTTTCTCTTTTCTCTCACTTTATCTTTATCGCAGTCTATCTCTCATTAGTCAATGTGTGTGTATCTCTCATTCTCCCTATCTCTCTCTCTCTCTGTATATGTTTCTCATTTCTCTCACTATCTTTCTGTCAGACCATCTCTCATTTGTTCATGTGCATATATCTCTCATTCTCTCTCTCTCTCTCTCTCTCTCTGTATATGTTTCTCTTTTGTCTCACCTTATCTTTCCATCAGTCCATCTTTCATCTTCCAGTGTGTGTGCGTGTGTGTATGTCTCTCTGTTTTGTTCACACACTCCCATAATTCCACAATTTGAGTAAAATCTAGATTTTAGTCTGTTTTCACACTTGGGGATACAAATGCAGCTGATTAATTGCTACTTATGATATCATTTTATTTTTATTTGTTTTGTAATGTACAAGTTCACATTCAGTTCGGTTTATTCATTTATGATATTGATTTTTTTAATGTGTGCATGTTTTCAAGAGAGCAGTCCTATTTTGCTTAGCAGTTTAATGTTTTCCATAATTTCATCAGTTGAATTTGCTTTACTGTTTATTTTACCATAAACCTATACTTTTTTAATGACTTCAAATTCAAAATAATGTGAATTCTGATAGGAGGCAGAATTTCAAGAGACCTTTAGGTAAAGCTCCTACAGTTTTGGTAGCCAAAAGAAAATTGGCCTGAAACTGATTAAATCCAGTCTAGTATTGTCTGCCTTGCATGAAAATGATTCATGATTTCCGGTGAATTGAAGTGTAAATATCTGAAAGGAATGCAATACAATGGCTACACACTGCACGCAGACCGCTACCTGCACAATGATCACAGTGCTTTGTTATGCTTTTTGTCTAAATAGAACTCTCTTTGGTTTTGAGGGCCTTGCAAAAAAGTGTATTATGAAGGGATCATCATGAAAATGTACGAATCTGCATTAAACTTACAGCTATTGCTGTAAATTTTACAGCAATAGCTGAATGCAAAATGCACAAATGCTCTAAACTGCACCTAAACAGATATCAAGATGTAGAATGATGAATTCTAGATTTTACTTTTCCTAAATACCTGAATATTATGTTTGGCTAGAATTAGGCACTTACTGTCACAACTTTACACAAAGTGTGTGTTTATTTATTTATTTTTTTATTGTTTTATTTCTATTCCTTATTTCTTTATTTATTTATTTACTGATTTATTGATTCATTCATTTATTAACTTATATATTACTTATTGATTCATTTACTTCTTTATTTATTTATTCATTTAGTTTATTTATTCTACTTACTTATTTATTATTCGTTGTAATAAAAGAGCTACTTGAGATTATACTGAAAGATAGTATGTTCTGTTTTGTTTCATTTCATTATAAAAAAAGGTCTAGAGATACTGAGATAATAATGAGGGAATCACTGTAGTAGTGTTCTTCATTTTACATAAGTAAATTTGGTTTAAAAAAACATTTTGAACTACAATTCACAGGGAATAGGGAATGGAAATGGAAGGCAATTTGCAATGCCTTCAAAATGTAGACTGCTGTTATTGACCTATCATTTGGCCATAAAGCTGAATTATTATTCTTATTCTTATTCTTTTATTTATTTTATTTCATTTTAAAAATTCTATTTCATTTTTAAGATTTATTTCATTTTTAAAATTTTATTTTATTTTATTCTTATTTTTACTTTTATTTTATTTTTTTATTTCTATTTATTTGTTTTTTATTTCATTTTCATTTCATTTCATTTATTTATTAGTTTTGGGGGATTGTTTTTTTATATTTTATTTTTTTATTTTTTTTTTTTTTTTTGGGGGGGGGGGGGGGGGTTTTGCTATTTATGGTAAAAAATCAGGTACACTTGTGCCCCGAAGTTCATATGCACCCGGCACAAGAGCAACTTCTTATTCCTACCAACTTTTCTCTAAATGAGGATTGACAAGATAGTTTTTACTTCATTGTATACTGGTATACATCAAATAAAATCACCCAGAGACATGTGTGTGCTTGATTATTGGTATAATTTTATGTTGTAAAAATGTGGCACAGACAGGCCTGAAAGTTTATATTCACGTGGCAAAAAGCAGTTTTTTCCTCACATCTTCACATCATACAATTTTGACCCATTAAGTTCAGTAGATTGGCAAAATTGTGTATGGCCAGAAAGTTGTTGATGTTCTGTTTGTTCATGTTTGGTGGGTCTTTGTTCCCCTTTCTGGTTATGACAGGTTGTGGGTAGCATGGACGGTCATCCCAGCCGTTACTGCGCCAGTGTCCGCATCCAGACTCACCGGGTGGAGATCATCCAGGACCTGATGACCATGGTCAAGGAGCTGCTGGTGGAATTCTACCGGTCAACCAGGTACAAACCAGCCAGGATCATCATGTACAGAGACGGGGTCAGCGAAGGTCAATTCTTACAGGTACATATCAGAGTGGACCTTGCCAATCATCTTTCACTTAGGCTAATACCAGAGTCACACCGCCAAACCAACTCTGAACCAACTTAGATCTATTCCTTCTTGGCCAAGGGGAATGTTATTCTTTTGTTCCGTTTGTTGTAGGTTTAGAGTTGGTGTGACTAAGGTATGTTGCTCCGGGATGATATTCTTAAACGATGTTAACTTCTGTGTTCACTTTATATGCCACAGCATACCCTTTAACAGGTTATACCCATGCTCATCCCTGACATGCCCATTTCCAGGTGTATGCATATGCAGGCTGCATCTTTCTGCCCAAAAGCTTTATTGATAAAATTATGGACATAATTTTTAGAATACCGATTCTCTTCACTAAAACGTTCTTTGACGCTTACTTGAGAATTCATGAAAATAAATTTGATATGAAATATTATATTTGGTCTGTCTCCAGCTCCAATGGGGCTATAAAGCCAGCTAATGCAGTGATCCCTCCTATGGAAACCTCAGCTGTAATGGTAGCATATAGTACACAATAGCTTTCACTTCCCTTCATATCAAATGTACATCTCTTTCACTCAGGTTCTGGCCAACGAGATGAATGCTATACGAGATGCCTGCAGGTCACTGGAAGAAGGTTATGAGCCTGGTATCACGTTCATTGTGGTTCAGAAGAGACATCATACCAGGCTTTTCTGTGCAGAGAGAAGAGAACAGGTAAGTGGAGAGATGAGGTGATGGATAGAAGGAATGATAGAGTGAAGGGAAGAAATGACCGAGTGTTAGTAGATGATACAAGCGATGAGTAATGGAAAGTTGTTGGATATGTTATTATTCACTTATTCTCTTTCTCCCTCCCTCTCTCTCTCTCACTCTCTTTCATTCCCCTTCCTTCCCTCCCTCCTGTCCCCCCCCCCTTCCCCCTCTCTCTCTCTTTCTCTCTCTGTAGATTGGAAGGAGTGGTAACATCCCAGCAGGTACTACAGTAGACAGTGGCATCACGCATCCTCTGGAATATGACTTCTACCTTTGCAGTCATGCAGGTATCCAGGTATGTCGTCAATTGAAATTAGTATGGGAATGCAGGTTTCGACCGCTTTGAACTATTCAATCAGATTGCTTTTATACATGTTATTGATAAATCTGAATATTCGTGGGTTCTTCAGAAAAGAAGGTCTTGTAATGTTATATTGTTATTGTACATTCATTTCCAACATCTGAAGGCTTCAGATTTGATGGCATAATAGTTTTGATTCGATTTTACTGTAGATATGAGATGAATAACAGGTGGGTTGTTGAGTCAAGTTTTATGGGATGTAAGAAGTATTTGGAAAATTGTTGTTTTTATATAGTAGTCTAGTATTCATATACCCTGTTGCATCATCTCTGAAGCAGACATTGGGTCTTGGGGTAAAAGTATTTTCTTCGGTTGTAATAATAGTGGACAGTAGGAAATATGAATATTTAGGACTAAAAATTCATTGTAATCATAGTGGAGCTGCATGTTGCATATTATTTCTGCTGGGAGATTAGTTTGACATGCAATGAAGATTTCTGAGTTCTGTATTTTTCAAAAGAAAGCACACTTTAGTGATTCAAAACGATGTTGAACCTCCCCCTGTTTTGTTGAGAGCTTTCCTTGTGTTTTATCCAGGGCACCAGCCGTCCCTCGCACTACCATGTCCTTTGGGATGACAACGGTTTCAAGGCTGACGAACTCCAGTGTCTGACCTACCAGCTGTGCCACACCTACGTGCGTTGCACCCGCAGCGTGTCCATCCCGGCCCCCGCCTACTACGCCCACCTGGTGGCCTTCCGCGCCCGATACCATCTCGTGGAAAAGGACCACGATAGGTATGATCATGACAGGTATGCTTCGTAGTGTTGCATGTAAAGTTTGTTATCATAAGTCAGAGCCCAATTTGACCCCAGCCCAGAGCGGGATTCCCGCTCAGCATCTTTTGTTCCACTAATCCTTTCTAATCCTCCCATCCCTGTGAAGACAAAACAATGTGGATTGGGAAAGCTAATGTGAATAGCCAGGCGTGGAGAAGCCGATAAAAACCGATGGACCGGGCCTTTTGATGTTCTACCACACAATGCTCTGGTGACAATTGCTCTGTGGTTATTTCCTACATTAAGTGAATTCTTAACCCGTTAAACACTGAAATCTCTCATTGTCATGGGTTTAATACACAGGCCACCTGGTTCCAGTAGCCAGTGGTTTAATTTCATCTCTCTACCATACACTATACCTAAACCTAACCCCAAATCCAATTGCAACCCGAACCCTAACCCTAATCCTAGCCCTAACCTTAACCTTACATATTGGATGAAAATAAAATGTAGAGCTAGTGTCGCCAGAGCATATGTTGGAGCACTAGCATGTAAGACACATGCATGCTATTTTGTTGCATTAATCAACTTCTGAATACCCTCTAGACCTGATGCTTACAGTATCTTCATAATAATGGTACTGATTTTCTGGTTGTATGTATTGCATATCACAATGTAATTTCATTATGTGCTTCCAAAGAGCTTAAGAAATTTGAAGTATGTATAGATCTTGAACATGTAGTAATTTTAGAAGTTTTAAAAATGATCGAATTTGTCGCTTTTACGTCAAAGCATAAGGTCTGTACCTCAAGGCCATTAACTGGAAGTTCAGAAGTTGATTAATTTGCATGATATGACATGACATGTTCAATTTTCTGTTGATTTTTATTTGACATGATACCATTGTGCATGTGATTTCTGTAAAAATGATGTACTTTAAGAGACAGAAAGCATATTGAAGCTGATAAGCAAGTAAAATTCCCTTTTCAAAATTTATGTTATGAAAGCAGTCACTCTGTACACAGCAGCAAGCAGTGCAAAGCTCAATTTCCCCAAACTTCATGCTCCTTACTTCAGCAGCAATAGGAATTAGGGGAAAGTGTGTAGAGATACGCAGGGGGAGGGGGGAGATTTAGGGAGGGGAAATATCATAAAACATTCTTTCTCTCCATTGTGTAGCTACATGGTGAATTGACCATTTCTGTATAATCAAGCAGTTTGCTATTTTGTATTTTATACAATGAGTTCCCTGTATTTTTTTTTTAGATAAGAACCCCAGTAGTAAATCCTTTACCCCTTGGTAAATGATAATGTATTCAGAATATCAGAACCAAATGATTTCAGCACTTGTGAAAATTAGGAATCTAGAAATGTTCGTTCTCGGTCAGCAAGGGGTTGGTATCTGTGGAGCTCAGTGAAATAAAACCTAAGTGATTGTTTAACCAGTGGTATATACCATGCAGGTTGTGAGAAGTTTTACAAAGAGGGGATAATTAGACTAATCCACTGCCTCTAACCCCCCCCCCTATCCCCTTTATATCACACTTTATATCAGACTACACGGAGGAGGTCTATATAGAAATTAAAAAATAAAAACCAAAAAAACCCCTAAGAGTTCCAATTTAGACTGATTCTTGTAGAGTTAATGTTGAGCCCTTACTTCATGTCAGAAGTAATATGCATATTTAAGCCATCCTTTCTAATTATATGTGCATGATATTTGGCTTAACAGTATTTCTAAATTCCTGACCCATTTGTTAGTATTATGATGGGAAGGTATGTGGAAAAAGGCATACTAATAAAAACAACACATTCTGTAGCAAAAATTGCTTATTTGGGGGAGCTTCCATACAGTAACTTGGTAACTTCCTATTCAACTTACACCAATGCTACTTAGGGTTTGGTCGAAGGCAAGCACTAGAAACTGTAGAAGTAGAAAGTTCCAACTGAGGATAAGTTAGGGAATAATTGAGCAAGAAACCAAAGATGTAGGGCTTTAGTAACAAGTCTGTGTCATTAACTTTGACTGTAATTAGGGAGTGGTTGACCACTAGTTTTTGACCCAATAAAAATGCATGTTTGTTTAAAGTGAAGATAAGTCATGTCAGCTGGTTGATTCCCAAGTCAGGTTTACCGTAACACCAGAAACTTTTGCGACACGAAACTTTCACGAATTTGTAATGATGGCTGCCCTTCACCTAGGAAATTTTGCAAATTGCAAGCTCCAGGTTGTGCCAGTTGCAGTTCAGTTATTTTGCAGCATGCAGCTTTCGTGGATCGTGATCGCACAAGAAATTCATGAAAGTTTTGAGCGTGTGAAAATTCCTGGTCATACGGTTAACATTGTTCCCCTATCCATGACTTCTCTTTGACCGAATTTTATGTTTTACCTCCTGCAGTGTCATATCCAGTGCAAACAGCAAGTGAGTGCATAAACTATCGCTTGTTACCTCACATTTGTTTGTGCTTCAACTTTTCATTACAATTAACTTTCTCTCTTCTTGTTTGTTTATGCTAATATTAATTTCATATATTTCTTGCGGTTGATGTAACCCATTGTTTTGCATACCATTGCACTGTTATTTCTGTTGGTGATATTTCATATATCATTTGCATCTTGGCTTGTTCTCATGATATAACTCTTAACCCCTATCTCAATTGTAATTTGCATTTTTAAAGTGTAGTACTGGTACTTTTCTATGTTTGTTTGGGGTTTGATTTTCTTCTAATGTGGAATTTGAGGTTATATCTTCTGGATGAATGGCATAGAGATACAAGTATTAGGATATTTAGAAAACAAAAAGTACTTTGAATGAAGGCATTCTACTACATCTTATTATCAATTTTGTCACATTGATTTGAAGTTGTGCATGAAGTTTTCTGTTTTTAGTGAGGAAAATAAGAGATAGGATACGGCAGCTTTGATGGAAGTGGATCCCAAGAGTGAAAAAAAGTAGTGGAAGGATAAATGATATCAGAAAAAGGAGTGGTATAAATTTTTAATGAAGGCTTGTTCACATATGAAGCAGCAAATCCCCCACATTTTTTTCCTTGCATATATTGATGAATGGTATAGGGGAGGGGGGAATGAAGCAAAAAGCCCCCCCCCCCCCTTTTTTTTTTGGTCGCCTGGCAGCAAAAAACGTGTGGACCAATCAAATTTTTAGAGAGTTAGCACAAAATATGACATCACAGGTTTGTCTTTGCAACATTTAGCAAATTTCTCTTATGTTTTAATGTGAACTATTATTCACGTGCTAATGCTCAGCTTGTTATCATAACTGGTGCAGTAAAAAGAAAATGGTTTCTGCAGGGGTTTGCCGCTGGCTGCCTGATGAGCCTTTAGAAGGTAGAAAGGGAATGCTTATAAAAGTAATTCATAGACATGCTGGACATGCTGTATATTTAATTTGATGAAGAGGAATGAAACCGGGGAAGAAGGGATTTTTTTTTTTTTTCTTTTTTCTTGTAAGAGCATTTTCTGGTATATCAGTGGTTTGCTGGTAGAGTAGAATAGGTTGCCGTAGCTCCTGAAGCATTTGTAGAATTGTGCATAGTTTTATTGGCTTTAGCTTGTTCAGTAACTCTGTCTGACTAATTCAGTTGACATTTGTTGATCCAGATTTTTATTGATGATTTTTATCACTGTTAGATTAGGCATCAATATCTTGTGTTAAAACTGCCTTTTTAATGTATTGTAGTTCCGAGTTATTTTAGCATTGGCTCTATGCTGTATTTTGTCAGATAGACTTTGTCAGAATAGATTTTGTGTACAAAGGAACGAAAAAAAAAAAAATTGTGCCTCATGGTGGCAAAAAGGTGTGGACCAATCAACATGTATGAAGAGTGTGATCAGTTCAGGGTAACATTTTGTCCATCCGTGACACTCATGGTATCCTATGTTGAGAGACTTTACCCAACTATATTTGTATCTCAAATTGTTTGTATATGGTTCCTTGGAAAGTTCTGAGATGGGGACTTCTTTGGACCAAACCATTTTCAGCAGGGGTGTTGTTCAAAATTGCACTTTTTAGCAAAAAATGTCCATCCGTGACACCGTTCTTGACATCTCCTACAAATTCAAGGGTTTGATTTCAAATTCTAAATGGATGATAGGGAAGCCAATTTATGTGACTAACATTTGTACGTTTAAATATTTGACAAGGTCAATTTATTTGGATAGAAATAGTAAAAGATTACTAGAAGATCACACACCTAATTTCTGTCTTGTCCATCCGTGACATGAACCTTTCTTTGATTTGCATTTGAAAAGGAAACCATGACAACCATACTCATGTACTTCTCAGGACACCCTTCATGATAAACCATAAAGTCATCCGTGATACCTTGTCACTTAATTTTTACAGGCCTTCAAAGCTGGGATTTTTTTTAAATGTCCGTCCCGTGACGAACTGATCACACTCTGAAGTTAGCTCAAAGTATGACATCACGAGTCTGTGTACACAACTTTTAGAAAATCTCTCTCTTGTTTGAGTGTTGGTGCATTAATTTGCGTTTATTATCACAAGTGGTGCGATTTACAGTGCCACATGTGAACGCAAATAAATAAATAAATAGAGTATCATCACCAAGACATGAGTAATGCAACTAGTTCTGTCCCTGTAATTAAAACATAGGCAGATGTGGCCCAACAGATCACAGCATATAGAAACAACCGTTGTAGCATTTTCTGACTATGATACATGAATGTCTGAAATAAGAAGAAAAAATCTTGTGGAATTATTTTGTGAAAACTGTCATTTCTTTTTTTTTTAAATAGGCAAACAAGTAAACCTATCTTTTACTTCAAAAATTTTATTGCATTTATGATGAAATTTTCATTCATGGAGTGCAGATATTGTTTGGAGCTATCATGATAGACAAAAATCAAACGCTGTTGATCAAGTCAGTTCCATGAGCCAGTTGTATTGTTTTCTGAATCGGTGGAGGAGTCTTGTTTTCTCGTGTCTGGGGAACATTTCTAATTCCTAGTTACCGTTTACTTTGTTGTCTTTCCGTTCTAACATTTTTGATTATTTCTTGTAGCTGTTTCCTTTCTCACATTTTCGTCGTTTTCCATTCGTGACAGAGGTCCACATTTTGTGGTTTGGCCTAATATCTTTTGATGCAAAGCCCTAAAAATCATACCAAATACATGAGCAGAAAGAGCAAAAAATTCTACACAAACTGAGCCCATTTTGGTTGCATCAATATTCGTTGTTTGATGCTGAAAATTTTTTAAAGGAAAATAAGCATTAAAATCCTTAAATTGGCAATGTGATAGAAAGTTTAAAATCACCGTTTTCCCCTGCAAATTGGCAACATTTTGACTTCTCATAATTTCTGTCAATTTATATTCATTTCAGATACATGACGTTTTATAAGAAAAATGTAGCAATAAAATAAAAATGTTGGTGTTGCCAATTTGAAGAATAAAAGCTGATCAAATTAAGCTTTAAATAATTCCTGTCACAAATGGGTTAAAGTTACTTCCTTGTGCAGTGTTTTATCATGTTATATTTCTAGAGATGTAGATGAGTAGAAGTATTCTTTAGTATAACATACTAAATATAGAATATTTCCTTTTCAGTTACATCCATTTAGTAGCATTTTGATATTGGTAGAGTAGCTTCTGGTGTTTGATGTATTTTCTTATGCTTATAGAGGGAAAATGTTGTAGGATTGTTTCTTATAAGTACAGGATTTATTTATGCAGAAAATATATCCTATTGGTAATAGATTGTCCACATTTTGTGGTTTTGGCCCAATGACAGCTGATGCAGATTTTTAAAAATCATATACATGATGATCAAAAAGAGAGGAAAAATGCATGTACTGCGCCCATTTTGGTTGCATCAGTATTTGTCGTTTGATGCAGATTTTTTTTTTTTTTAAAGGAACAGTAAAATCCGTAAATCCTTAAATTGGTAATGTTATAAAAAAGTTCACTATCATGGTTTATCCAAGCAAATTGGCAGCTGCTTAAGCTTCTTAGCAAACTTTCCATCAATTTATATTCATTACAGATATGTGAGGCTATGTATGAAAAATGAAGCAATAAAAGAAAAAATACTGGTGTTGCCAATTTGAAGAAGAAAAGCTGATCAAATTAGGCTCTACATAATTCCTTTCAAGAATGGGTTCATGGAAAATTGATGGGTGTCTTTACTTTGCACACTTTCTTTCCATGTAATAACAAACTAAGACAATATGATGATTGGTCAGAATTACCCTCTACTGAAAGTAACTGTAGGAGTTAAAGTCAAAATCATGGCCCCATGCTAACCCTTTTTTTTTTTTTTTTTTGGGGGGGGGGGGGGGGGGTTCGGAAATGAAATTTTATTTTAAGGAGTTGTATGCTAGCATCGTCTGTCAAAGTTTTGATATTGGGGGTAGGGGGAGGGGGTCTGGGCCTACGTGTTGGACTCACATTTGTTAGTGTCAAGCCCCTTAGAAGTCTTTTTTAGACTCTTTCATGCTTCTCAATGTACACTACATGTAAATAATTCTTGAGTTTGTACTGTACCAGTTGCAAAGTTAAAGGAGCTTTACTAGGCTCTATCATCTGTCTTTGCCAGTAATCTTTTGTCAGGTTGCCATATACCGTCACTTAGGATTTGACCATAGGCCTTTTCCAGTAGTTTTCATTGTAACCCCTTTGCAATCAAACATGAACACCATAATATAGATTTTTGTATGTTCTGAAAAGATTCTTATACTGTACGAGTCCATATTTTCAGATACAATTTTTTTTGTGCACAACTGACACAAACATTATCAAAAGGGTCATTTTACAGTGATTAACATGGGCTAACTACACTGCATTTCTGCACATGCATTGCCAGCTCATTTTCATGTGTTTTTACGTTCAAGACACAACATAATTTCTTGAAATTCACAAAAATGGACTGTTGTGAAAATAACTGCTCATATGGTATGAAAATTCCATTTACCAGGAATAGTGGTTGTTACTATGCTTCTTCTCTTATTTTTACAGTGGGGGAGACGGCAGCCACCACGGCCGAGACGGCTTTGGACGCACCCCAAAGGAGATGTCTGCTGCCATCAAGGTTCATGATGACACACTCAAGGTCATGTACTTCGCCTAGATGTCAAAGGTCATTGTGTCATCGGTCATGCCAGATAAGAGCAGAGTGAAAGAGTGAAATCACCAGAACCCAAAGTCAAGATAAATCAGAGAACCATAAAAGAACAGCTTCTGCGAGTCTGCATAAGAGTTTCTGGCCTACAGACTTAAATTGATACCAGGATTGCGAGCAGATCACAACACGTCTTTTGAAAGCACAGAGAACCAGTCTTGATGAGACCAACGAATCGGATCAGTTTTTTTCTATCCAGTCTGCCCTCAAACTTACTTGATCACCACTGGCAGCTTGAAATTCTTATCAGGAAAGCAAGATCTTAGTTAGATGATTAGTCTACCCTGTCCAGGTGTATCTAATTCTCATTTATTAGAGAAGAAGAGTTGGCTATGATTTGGAGTCTATGAAACTCTAAATCTCGATAACTGATCTGTTGCTCAATTTTCAACGATTCTTTTTAATGGTAATCTACTAATTTTGTCATCAAAAAGGGAAAAAAAATCAATTGGCTTGCATTGCAATTCCAATCATTGCCTGAATATGGATTGTTTTACATTTCAAGATGAGTTGAATTCATTAATGTGAAAAGGAAATTTATTCGCCACAAAGCATGTTCCAAATGAATTTGGTAATTTATCTTGTGTCATCTCATGTTGAAATATTCCCCTTTCTTTCTTTCTGTTCCATCTGTCATATCTTTTTTTACTAATGGAGTAGCTAGCTGTCCCTGGAAATTTTTGGAAATTTATTCAACAAGAAATGTTTTTATTTCTGTGTTATCAAATGTATGATTGTTTTGGGGGAATATCTATGAAGTGCGGAATTTATTTTAAATGTAATTTTGAATGCTGACCAAAATGGAACCGAATTTGCCGGAATGATGACGGCTGTCACAAAAGAAATACTTGGAATGGGATTTGAATTGATATTGTGGAAAAGAAAGGTAATGTATAGTGTGTGATGGTTCAAACCCAGATCATTGAATGCTTTCATTTTCCTAATAAGCACAAATCATTGTAATAATAGATGGAATAACAAACATATGATCTTCCAATGAAATTCTATGAGTAGAAATATAATTTTAGAAAAATTGTGGGTTAACATTTACCCCAACCGTGGCCTTAGCAGCTAAAACATCAGAAGTAAAGTCGAAATTTTTTGGACTTTGATTTATTTCTTGGTTCTCTCCACCAGAATAAAGGCTCAGTGTCCTTATGTGTATATAATGTGTTTGCCCAAAAGTCTTATAATTTATTTTTTGTTGTTAGACATAGGTCAGTGATTACGTGATTGTATTAAAAGTGGAATTTACATGTACATGTAGATTGAGAATTGAGTAAGCGCATCGTCCCCATCTGATCAAGCTAGGCAACACATATCTCTCATTAAAAATATGCCAGAGAAGCAGCTGCAGATATAGATGAATACATGTATGTATCATTTGGAGTGTAATGCCGCATGTTTAAATGAAATATCAGAAACGCGGTATGCGTAATCAAAATGTGAAATTGTATGGATGAAGATTAAATGGATTAGTATTAGTTACTAGTATTCTTTAGTTCCATGTACAGGAGCAAATTGAAAAGATGACAACACTCATCGGCTTGCATTTTTTTCAAGTCGAGTCATTTTGCAACTTAAGGTAGACATTGATCTTCATGATTTGTTTTTCTTCATTTCATTTGCAGATGAATTTCAATCCACAGAAATGATTTGACAATTCAATGCAAATAGCACAAATTACTGTTTTGCATAGCATTAAAGTGGAACTTGCCAAGCACAAATTGTTTTAGATTTCTTTCAATTGCGTGTGGTTAAAAAAAAAAGAAAAAAGAAGGAAATGTTACCTCCATGCGAATCTTTCTTCCATTTTTGTGATTTTTCTTTCTCTTCAAGTAGGATATGTTTGCACTGCCTCAATCTTTAGTTCACACATGTACAGTAAGACTCCATGTACATTGTAGTTACCTCCACATTGTATGTCATACATTTGTATTATTCAATTCACACTGCACTAATGTAACTTGAAAACATGCCAATCAAAACAAGGGAATGTGGACAGCTCTTTCATATTTTCTGGTATGTTCCAAATATTTTTTGTTTAAAAGATTTTGTGCACAAAGACTTTGTATCTAACATCTTTGATTATTAAAAGTTCAATCTTTCTCAAACCTATATATTCTAAAAAGAAATTGGAATGTTTTATCAACACTTTCCCTACCCACTCTCCTCCCAACATGGTTAATGTAATAGATGGAATATTTTGGAATAGAAGTCTATCCTATTAAGTGCAAAATATAGTGTTGTGTGTGACCATGTTATTTTCTTGTTGTTGTTTTCCTTGTTTTTCCTAAGCACTCATAATACTGGTTGTAGTCACGCAAGACAATACTGCCATGTGGTAACAAATCAAAGATGTGATATCTGAAACAAAGTGCATACTTTCAAAGTGTATCCGTGTTAGATTTCACCTGTAACATTATTAGGTAAGAATAACAATGCTTAAGTTTTATAGCTAGCTGCTCTGTCCATTTCACAATTACAAAGAGCACAAATTCTGATTGCCATTTCAAAGGGTGATGTTATGCATTGTTTTGTTTTGAACAGCAATATTTTATACCTTGATTTTAAGCTATATACTTAAAAGATATTTCAAGCTTAGATATTCATTTGTATTAGAAAGTGCATTCACTGCTGTATAAAGAAGCAAGTAATAGTATTATAGGTAACCTAATCACTTTGAGGATTCCTGCTATGTTGAATAGCATTCATTAATCTTATTCTTCCTATTCTGTTCAGAGGAGTGTAAATGTTAATTCAATATCTGTAATTATGATCAGTACGTACACAGAGTATTTTGTACCGTCTTTGTGTGTTTGGTATTGTGAGGTATACTGAAATATGTGTAGTACATCACAAGTGAAATTAAAAAAGAAAAGAAAATAACCTACTTCTGTTTTTCAGATACAAAGTATTGTAAAATCACAGGTAGCTACAAAAACTGCACAAAAAAGAATTGTACAATTGTAATCTAACCTGTTTTTTTGATATGTAAATGGTAACTCACTTTCATGCTGTTGTACATAGTCTTATTTTCTAATGGAATAAACACGGAAAGTAATCATGTTGATGTGGAATTTTTGTTGACACCATTATATGCCTATTTGTAGTCCCTCTTTGTGGGAAAAGGAAAAACATAGAAGCTAGAATATATTGGTAGTTTTAGTAGAGTTCTGTTGTTACAAAGTGCTTTGATGCAGAACATGGAGGTGCATCTGATGGAGGAGTACTTGTTTGATTTATCTAAAAAATGATGATATAGACTGCAAATATTCACCACCTAGCATAGTTTGAGAAAAGACGAGATTTCTTGGTGTACGTATCAGTAGAAGGGTTGAGCTACCAAGCTTGTGTTGCTATGTTACCTCGACACTTTCTAGTTTACATAATTGTACTACTCACTTGATGGAGATTTCCCGATTCTGATTGGAGCATTGTTCCCACTGCTATAAAAATGATGAAAAGAATGTTTTGAGTGGCTTCAGGAGCATATTCTGAAGACAAAGATGAGTGGAGCTCTGGTCAAAATATGGCATACCCTTGGCTCGACTTTGCAGGAAAAGAAGAGCTACTTCAGGCATGTGGAAAGCCTTACGCCAAAGTGGCCCATCCTACCTTCATCATAACACTGCTTGTGAGGGTCACCACGGTTACAGGCCATCATATTTCTGATGCGAGTTTCATATATGGTTTCTATAAAAAGAGACATAGAATATCATGCAAAATGTGTTTATCCATCTATCTTGCGGAAGTGGGAACAAGCCTTTTGGAATCTGTTTGTAGATAGAACAATGATAGCCAATATTTTGATATGTACCAAAGAGTTATGTAATCATTCACACGGTCTTTCTCTTGCATAACCTTTGACATACATACGTTACAAGCAGCCATTCCATGAAAAAAAAAAAAAGCTTGAAAACAATGGAATCTGAAAACCAGAGATGCAACAATAATCCATTTATAGCGTGGCATGTATTTTAGTAGAGAAAGTAAAGTTAGGTTGTACTAGTGGGTGTTAGAGTGTGCAGAGATTTCTTGAGGTGTGATTTGTGATACTCACGTCTGTATTACTAATGCAAAATTCATTTAACATCTTACTTAGACTGCACCATGTTCTAGCATTTTGTATGATCAAGCATAATGATCCTTCATGCTCATTGCCAACCTTCCGTTATTCAGTGCAGCACATGAACCCATAGTCCCTGCAAATTGTCCTATTTAGCACAATGATGCTGCTGCATTGCACATGAAAGATTTTTTGCAGGGTTTTTTATAAACAATGAATTGTACTATATTTGTGCTATTTTGTGAGTAAGTCTTTATTTTGGAACATGTAGAAGTTTTTTTTTTAATTTTTGTCCAATATTCCATATGAATTATAAAAGGATAGCAAGATTCTGTGATATGAGTTCAATGGCAGGGGAAAATTGAGATGAGAAGATATGCAAAGAAAATCTTAAGGCATTTACTGCACAAGACTGATTACTGTATTTCAAATATTCATACTGGACAAAAATTCTGTTTTTTTTTTCAATTTCGTGCAGAGATTTACAGGTTTGATCTTATGGTCACTAAACACATTTAGCTCAACATTGAAAAGTTAAAATTTCATTGAAAAAATTGTTTTTTAATGATTAGTTTAAGGAATAAGGCTTATTCTTATTCACAAGTTATGGAAGATTGTAAAATATGAATTTATCACAAAAGTACTTATTTGAAATAAAGATCATCTTTTTAATAGAAGTTATAGTTCCAAGAAAATTACTAAAGATTATCAAAGAAATCCGGGTGCTATGTGAATGCAATCAGTTATGCATATTATAATTCTTTGAAATATTTCATGTGGACACACACATTCCAAAAGTAAAAGCATATCATATGTTGTGTGCCTACTATATAGCTCTTCTCTGTGCATTTAACTTGTCGCCTAATTCTGAGAGGTTTTACTGTTGATTAGAATTGGCTTTGTAGATGTAGGATTTTGAGAAGAAATCAGTATTGGAGTGTTAATTAATTGTGCTTTTGAGTTGTATATATTTTCTTATTTATCACTTTCTCAAATTCTAATGCTGGGGAAAAGTCAGGCATCTGACATTCTGGAAAACTTTATAGTGTTTCTAGCAACTAGATTTTATTTTATTGGGGGGGGGGTGATCTATATTTTCTGTTTACAGCTTTTAAAAATTATTTTGTTGTTGTTAAAATTAGTTATTCATGAGACCTGTGTATTAATCATTTATTAATATGCCTCTAAACTCTATTCATCTCTGTAAAACTATGTGGAAATGCAAGCAACTATTTGAGGATTAGCCAGTACAATATTACTTAAGTCTAGCTCGGTTGAACCATGTAAATTATCATATTTTTCTGTGATATTGCAAGGAATAAAATGCGAAGTAAGAGGCAGACATTTTGTATGACATTATGTACTCTTTAGGTATTGCAGAGTGTGAACACTGTAGGTAAAAAAATTACTTAGATTGAAAGTTGAAACAACCTCAGTAATTGCTTTCTGTACTCTCCAAAGACAGCATGTAAGAAATAGGGAAACTGGTATATGGTAGCTGCTGTAGTCTTGAAGTAATTGGTAATGGTTGATTTTATTCTTTGGCTTGCATGGTGATTTTTTTTTTTTAAGTATAGCATTTGGCCTTTTTCTTTTTGTTACAGTGAAGGGGGGGGGGACCCCAAACTTAGGAAATGTTTTATGGCTTCTAATACACTTTCAGCCCAAACACAAGAAGCCAGAAATATTCTTTCTTGGTAATATATCGACAAGCAAATCAAATGTATGTGTCATGATTGAGATATATTTGAATTTCAGGCTTATTTGAGGGAATCTGTGAATGTTTGAATTGCAATTCTCTTTATACCGCAGTACATCTTATGATTTCATAAGCAAGACTTGTTTATAAATATTCCATTATCACTTCCATGAACATTTGATTTGTGTGTGACTATTTATGGGTAACAAGTTTCAGCTGATTTTTTTTGTCCTCTCTCATGTTTGGGATCTAAAAAGTTGAACTTTGTGTGCCAGTTAGTCATTTAGGTGTAAGTCAATGCATGGCCATTTGTACATTTCTAGAGTATGTTTCTTTGGTTATGAGAATGTAAATTTATTTAACGCTTTTCCCCTGGATACGAATGAGATGTGACTCTTGGGACAGCATTGATAGAAATATGTGAAGGTTATCAGGCATTGATAGTGTGAGTCGTAACTTCAAAGGCAATATTTACACGGCACGATTCATTGAGTGTATCATCTGTAATTCATGTTTGCTACCTTGTGCCAAGCAGAAGTTAAAAAATTATGTACAGTTTTGATAGGCCTTCAAA
Organism: Echinometra lucunter; assembly: GCA_029962745.1. Classification (NCBI taxonomy): domain Eukaryota; kingdom Metazoa; phylum Echinodermata; class Echinoidea; order Camarodonta; family Echinometridae; genus Echinometra; species Echinometra lucunter. Next base: position 25,657,917 of record CM057153.1, read on the forward strand.
AATGTTTGCCTTTAGCTAGTCAGTAACAAGATGAAAGCAAAATTAATGCTGTGAAGTTTTTCCTCCTCAAGTTGAATATTAACCCATTCGTGACAGGAATTATTTAAAGCCTAATTTGATCAGCTTATTTTCTTCAAATTGGCAACACCAACATTTTTATTTTATTGCTACATTTTTCTTATAAAACGTCATGTATCTGAAATGAATATAAATTGACATAAAATATGATGAGAAGTCAAAAAGTTGCCAATTTGCAGGGGAAAACAGTGATTTTAAACTTTCTATCACATTGCTAATTTAAGGATTTTAATGCTTATTTTCCTTTAAAAGATTTTCAGCATCAAACAACGAATATTGATGCCCCCAAAATGGGCACAGTTTGTGTAGAATTCTTTGCTCTTTCTGCTCATGTATTTGGTATAATTTCTAGGGCTCTGCATCAAAAGTTATTAGGTCAAACCACAAAATGCGGACTTCTGTGACGAATGGGTTAAACAAATGAAAGGCAAAAACTGTTTTTGACTTTGGGTTAGCGAAGTAAAATCATGCAGTGCCCGCACACGTGTAAAACCAATGAGAATTTTGTTCATGCAACAAGTGTAACGAAGCACTGTGATCATTGTGCTGGGGGTGGTTGGTGTGCAGGGGTCTTAGGATAGGCTTTGAATTGCATTCATTTCAGATGTTTACACTAAATTCACCGGAAATCATGAATAGAGCGCCACCGTCTCACGAATGTACGTTCTTAAGCAAGGCAGACAATGTGGGACTATAGTTAACCAGTTTCATGCCGATTTTCTTCGTCCTACCGTAACTGTACATGACCTTTAAAATTCAAAATTAAAAAAAATGTCCATTGTCATTGTGAACTCAACCCCATGTAGAACCACTGCTACAATAATCTGTGACTTCCCTCGAGTCATGGCAATGCTGTAGTGTTAACATTTTCCCCCTCCTTCTGCAAGGCAGTGCTATGTTTTTAAACATGAAATTAACAGAAAACACACATTTTTACTTCAGGTATTTAATCGCTATTTCATAAAGACTTCATACTCTTGTGGCATAGAATTGAAAGCTTGTGTTTAAAGCAACTGTGATAGCACCTCTGGTAAATGATTATCCACTAAATTTTTAGACATCTTCCTAACTGGATAGTTTTGGATTATAAGCTGCACTTCACTTTTTCTGCAAAAATTAAGCTGAAATGTTTCACTTCCATGTTTGAAATATGCTGCTTCACTGCTTACATGTACATCTAGTAAGAAACTGATTTCACCATTTGAAATCTGATTTTTTTTTCATACTTTAATTTTCTAATTTGTCTCAATCTGTACCATATAATTGTACAATGTCATATTTTTCAAGCTTGAACTTAATCTGTATGGAATTGTTAATGAGACTATTTATTCCTACCCAATGGCCAGTATTACTTGATAAGGTAAGGATTCCAATCAATTTTTTTGTTTTGATGAAATCAAATTGTGATGTCATTAGTTTGTCTGCACAACTTTTGGATGTGAACTGTTGACACATTAACATCCATTTCATTATCTTAAGTGGCGCAGTAAAAAAAAAAATGAGGGGGGGGGGGGGGTGCCGTGAGTGATATTCCTCGGTCACATATGAATGATGACCAGATTTCGATTTAAAGTTATACACCCCTTCACGTCTGATATGAACAAGACAGAAGCATACTCACACGTACCCACCATGTATAAGAGAGTACATGTACTTTTGCTTTAAAATCTTATGATCATCGAAGGCTAAATAGGCCTAAAGGCTGGTTTTAATGGGGCTCGCGAAGGATGCGAATGTCGAAAAAATGGCGAAGTCGTACATTTGTATTTTAGGCTTGAAAAGTTCAAACATTTGCGGGGATTCGGGAGCATCGCCAAATTGTTCGTGGGATGCAGGAAACATTCCCAAGAAATTTCGAACTTTTAAAAAAAAATTTCCTACAAAGAAAGAACAAACAGCTAATTGGGCTTCCGAACTCCCTTGGATGTTTGCTAAATTATTTTGGCTTAAAGGAGAAGTCCAGGCGATCTCATTAAAATTACACTATAAAGCTTAAAATTCACGCTAACAGATAATGCTACTTTCATTTATCACAGTGATTTCTGTGATTTTCAAATGCATTTGCACTGCGCATGCGCACTTACTCTCTGTACATTCTCTATGCAAAATGCTGATATGTCTAGCTTTTGGGTGTACAGATCACACCAGTTCTGTTCCAAATAGAAGTTTTTTGCAATCCCGAATCCTCTGACGGAGAGGGAGAGGTGTGCCTGATGGATTAAGGATATTAGAACGGACAAATTCGACTTAAAAACTTAAAAATTTTTGAAGTTAAGGAAAGTGTGCGAAGACCACTTTGAGCCAGAATGTCGTACACGCATATCGCTTGCATCGCCTGGCCTGCCTGCGGTGCATCAGCTACGTCACTGGGCCCGGGTGCAAACTGTATTGTGGATGAAAATGGGCTCGTACTAGAACTACTGTTTATACAAGTTAATTGTTGATTACTCGGTAATCCTAGGGTATGTCGTGTAAAGCAAGACATTTTCTAGCTGCTGAATTTTTTCGCTTTACGATCCATGCTTACAGAAATCGCCTAGACATCTCCTTTAAAATACAAATGTTGGACTTGGCCATTCTTCATGAATCGATCGCGTGCCCTGTGAAAACGAGCCTAAGAGTAGTAGAGATGTATTACCACTCGAGTATCAGTTTTCCTTGTCAATGATTAATCAAACCTACATTTGGCACATGAATCAAAATTTCATATCGTTATGTCTTCTTTTTATTCTAGAGCCAGGTAGTCATAGATTTGTAGATGGTTATGGATGGTTCATTTCCTCTTTCTCCATCCAGAAAGAATTGGAAACCTAAGGTATATTGTACTTTACAGATAATGATCTTTTCTTTTATCATGTCATTTAGTGCCACCGACTGTGTACGTGCAGTAGCTCATGTGTAACCTTCCATTTTCTTCATGTAAATAAAGCAATACTGGGTGAAGCAAAGAATAACACGATTTAGTGGAAACTCGATATAAAGAGCTCCGATATACTTGTTCTTTTGTTTTCGTAACCCTGATTTAACTCGACAACATGGTAAATTTCCAGGATACGAAAATTCTTGTTTTACCGGGTTTCCACTGTACATTTATTGGAATTTACTCCCGAATATTTCTAGTACTAATCTGTATGAAAGTTTGCTTCTCTTCCAATTAAACAAAAATGGCAATGTGCTATGATACAGTCCTTCAGATGTACATGTATTTCGAATTTTCGGGACGTTTGTATCAGCCTAATTTCTGACCATTGTAGAACATGAATACATGTATTAATTTGCGAGTTAAAATCAAGGATAGCATCTCCAGTCCCCAAGATGAAGACATAGTTTCTCATGTATCTAATGAATGTCTCATTTTTCTTGCAATAAAGGAAATTATGCTGTACTTTGCATACAAACAGTACTTGTGCTGTCGCTTCCATGGTGTGTACTTGTATGACTGTATACTTGATCCGTGATACATGTATGTATGTATGTGTGTACCAGTATATCGTTTTGTTATTGATTTCAATTTTTCTTTTCCAAAAGAGGAAACATCCAAAGCAATATCCATCAAAGTTAACCGACTAATCGCAGAGATGCAATTTAAAAAAAAAAATGTATAAAACAAAATGATTACATTATGATTATCCCCGTAGTAAATAAGACCATTTTCACTGCAAACCAATTCATCAAAAATTATAGAAAATACTTGTTTTCCCCCAAAGAAGGTTTTATGGATGCAGCATGTTATGGAAATAAACCCTTAAACTGGGAAATCATCAATATCAATAATCCGCTAACCGGTAACTAATATTAGCATACAATTGAATGAATAAAGACGATGAATTAAGAGCAATTTTGGGTGCAAGAGGCAATACCATGCGTTTATTTCCAAATCACAGCATCAATAAAGTATACACAATATACAGGACTATAATCATGATCAAGTAAAATAGTACAGAGTTAGTTTATCCAAAAATTTGAATGTTAGTAACTTGCTACCTTGAAAAAAATTTGTAGCATAACTGTCCTTTCAAAAAGCCATTGAGTTTTTTATTTAAAATGTGATACTTTTTGATGATAGTATTTCCTATAATCAAAGGACAGTTGAACCATGGATAAATAACTGATGAAGCCTGACCCTGCAATGAACAGGGGAAAGAAATTGCACATGGCTGTGTCTTCTTGCGGGCATATCTGTTTTTTTCATAGCGTCATTTACAAATCATGGATCTATTTTGAAGGTGCGTCCTCGTCTTCACGGATGAAGCTCTTGAGCAACTCTTGGCGTTTCTGGGCGAGACGTTCTTCACGGCGCTTACGGGCCTCCTTGGTCCTGGTTCGCCTGGCCTCGGCTTGCTCGCTGTGCAGGAAAAAGATAGAGAGCAAGGACAAGGCATTAGCATATGTGCAGGAAACATTCAAACAACTTGAATTGCCAGTTAGCTTTCAGAAAACCCCCAAGAACTACTTTGGAATTAAAACATTACAGTGTATAATAAAGGTTTAAACAGCATTTTCTTCTGGGATTTACTGCTATTGGTTTATTAAAAACTTACAAATGCACTCTTCACTTATGGTGAAATTTTCTCCTGGAAAAAATGACATGTATATAAATAAAATACTAGGGGAAAACACATCAGGCAAGTTTCAACTAAAATGATTTAAAAAGCTTGAGTCAAAAAAATTTCGCCACCAAAAACGGAGCAATTTCTGACCAATCCAATCAAAAAAATGATACATAGAACACCTTGGAAATAAACTGTCATGATTCATTTACACAAGTACATTTTATTATTTGGATTAAGTTCACACTTGGTATCTTGTTACCTGCCACATTTCACAACCCATTTTCAATACATCAGTTTAGCTAACTCAACGAAGTAAAGATTTTACATGCATACAAAATTCTTTATAATTCTGAAATTTATGCCCCCTGACATAATGTAAAATAATGCGAGGGGGAGGGGGAGGGGGAGGGGGAGGAGGAGGGGAGGAGGAGGAGGAGGAGGAGGAGGAGGGAGGAGGAGGAGGAGGAGCAAGATTAAAGCAGGGCTTGACAACAGGGACCTGGGGCACATGGAACCCCAAAATTAAGGCCCAGACCCCCAAACATGAACAATTTAAAACAAGGCTGAATACATTCAGAGTCTGGAATTTCAATCTGGACCCCCCTACCCCAAAATCATATGGAGCCCGGATTTAAGTATGCATTAACTCACGCAAGCATCTTGCCACGTTGGTTCTCTGCCTTCTTCTTGTGGATGTGCTCCATGAGAACACGCTTGTTCTTGAAGACATTACCCTTAACCTTCATGTAGAGGGAGTGGTACCTGGAACAAGTATATGAACAAAAACTTGTGAACAAGACTGCTCTTGCCATACTTTACAGTACAGGTGACTGGACATGGGCCTTAGTAACAATACACGTAGTGTAAAACACATAGTGTTGATTGTGCGATTGGATTCTCGTTTGGGTTATGAGCAGACCTGCCAACCCTGAAACTCAAGAAGAGGGACAAATGATAAGGCGGAGGCAGAAAATAGGGACATTCCTGAATTTCCTATACATTACTACAGACAGATTTTTGCAAAAAGAGGGACACAGTGGTAGAAGTGGCTCTTTCTTTTACCAAAAATCGTGATTGTCCCTATTAAATAGGGACAGTTGGCAGGTATGGTTATGAGTAATGTTCAGGGGGGTGTTTCATAAAGCTGTTCGTAAGTTACGCATGACTTTACGCACGACTGGTGATATGTTCTTGTGCTACATGTAAATGATTGAGAATCTGATAAGCATCCAAGAACATGTTCCAGTCGTGCGTAAAGTCGTGCGTAACTTACGAATAGCTTCATGAAACACCCCCCAGGTTAGGTGTAGTGTTTGATACAGGGATGATGTTTAGAATTGGAACTATTATGACATAGAGCAATTGTCACTCAAGCATATGTCATACAACCTACTGTGAAAACAGAAATGTGTCAATTTCATGTTTATTCCAGATTCACAGAATTTTTTTTCCCTAAGAAATATGGGTTAGCAAAACTTCATCAATATTTCTTATTACAATTCAATTATAACTACAATTCATAAATGTAATGAATTTATTTTACAGTACTCTTCACCTCTATGTAAATAAAATGGTACTATAAAACAAGTTTAGAAGATATACTCATCCCCCATGTAATTTATCTCCATGGAAGGGGACCAAAGACAAAACCAGAAACAAAGAATTTCCAAAGATAATCTTGTCATAATCACAAATGTCTCATCATTTGTGTAGTCAAATGTAATGACACATCTCCACGAGATATATATTGAGTCTTTTCATCCATACGTTTACAAATATCTGAGTTATTTTTTTCATGTTCTACTTACAGATGCCTGTCAATCTTCTTGTTCTCCCTGTACTTCTTGAGTAGCCTCCTCAAGACTCGCATCCGCCTGATCCAGATTACTTTCTGTGGCATACGGGCGTTGGCAGTACCCTTGCGCTTACCTGAATAAATGATGCACAAATAAAAAAAATTTCAGTGATGTCAAGAATTATTTCAGCACCCCCCCCCCCCCCCAATCAGAGCAAAGAATGCCGACAGGTCTGCCTTGATATCATATAAAGTCACCTGCAGAGTGACATTCCATTCCACTTAAGCAGGATTATAAAAATGAAGTTTATGTCACACCAGTAGATGTTAATAATAATTAATAATTCTTCATTTTTCCCCACATTAATTCAGGAGAAAAATGCAGTTAAGGTCACAGTGTTACTCTGAAAACTATTCATCTTTTATTCAAAAGACAGATAATGAATGTCATAAGCCTGAATTATGAAGCATCATTGGTTCATGAATTCACAAGCATGCACAGGACTGCTGTCACTTGTTGAGGAAGATATTGCCGACAATACAAATACGAAGTTGCAATCTAAATCCTTTCACCAAAATATTTTTTGAAATTTTGGAATATCATCCCTCACAGGTATCATTCACAAAGCTTAGCAGAACTAGGTAAATGCATCCAGAGATTATATAACGTGAAAAAGGGAGAAACGGGGTGTCATTTATATCTCAAAATAATTAGTCTTTTTCTCAAATTATTCTACATCAACCTTTGAAGGAAATTGTTTGACCACATAACATAAAACATTGAAACAAGCACATTAAAATATATGAAATATCCCAAACATAGACATGAAGAATCACCCAAGCTTCTACCCCCAATATAGTAAACTTTTCAAAAATTCAGGTTAAATCATTTATTTTCAATTTGGTTAGGAGGTTGAATTCAAATTTTTTTTTCTCCCAGACTATTATGGGATATTTTGTCATTTGTGATTTCTAGAGAGCAACTGCTTTCTGAAAACAAGGTACATGCAATAAAAAACAGATTTACTAAATTTGCTGCCATTCCTAATCCTTAATTAAATCAACAAGTTTCTATCCAACCACTAAATTTTTTCACAAGATTCTTGATGTTATTTGTCATGGTACCACATGATCACTTACCACGTCCACTGTGGCGTCCTTTCCTACGAGCCTCAGCATTCTTGCGAACCCTAGCCCTGGAATGTACAGCCACTGGCTTGCGGATGATGAGACCATCCTTGATCAACTTGCGGATGTTCTGCCTTGAGTTGGCGTTGGCGATCTCATTGATTTCGTTGGGGTCAAGCCAGACCTTGTTCTTGCCGCAGCTCATCACGCTTGCGGCCAAGCGCTTCTGCAGCCGTAGGTTACTGGGGGTGGAGAATACAATAAACATGACTTATTTACCAAGATTTATTCACATTCAACAATTCACTACTTTGGCTCAAAGTGCAGTGCCTCAAAATTCACTCATATGGAACTTTTCATGAGGAATCTGTTCATTACATTTTCATTATGAGTTGAACTTTACACAGCTCAGGGTCTTCATGAATGGTCCTGTGTGTGTGTGGGGGGGGGGGGACTCCGATTTTTTTTTACGGGGTGTGAGGCCCGAACCTTGAACCCCCAACCCAAAGGGCAAATTTCTCGCAAAACGTAGACCCATGTTTAGTGATTTGTCTTAAAAACTGGACCCTTTTCTACGAGTATCATTTACTGTTTGTGGTACAGGGTTTTCTTTACGCGCGGCCGCGCACAGACAATCAGATCAGGCTAGGACATCAACACGTGCGGTACCGGGATTTGGATGTGTGCAGTAGTACATACCACAGATTTTGAATTGAGATTTCAGATATTTCTTTTCTCAAACCAAAATACAAGAGGCACAGGATTCGGGATACCGCCCATGTTTAGGGATTTTGTTGAAAATGGGAACCCATGTTTAGGGTTTTTGTAGGATACAGGACCCATGTTTAGGGATTTTTTTTTAGGAAACAGGACCCATGTTTAGGGGTTTCTTGTGAAAAAGTGACCCATTTGGGCGGCACATCCCCGGAAGTATCCCCCCCCCCCCGCCTGGTCCCCTATTCGTGCTATTCCAGGTTTGCCAATTCGCCATTATACCAACATTTTATTTAGATAAACAAAAGGCAAACCTGGAGAATAGGGGCCGAACCACGCAAGCTGTATTTCTTTGCATGCAAGCAAATGCAGCCAGCAGCCAGCAGCAGCAGCGGTGGGAAACGATCTGCACAAGATTCAGTGGTGAAACCAGTTGGGTGAAACATTTGAATTTTGAGTTAAACATTATTTCTGGCCAAAATCAAAATAATTTTCATCAAATAACAGAAAATCTGACAGCCGAAAGGACAATGTAAGATATTAGAACATAATCACCAGATTAAAACATATCTGAAACTAGTGAAAGTCCTTTTTGAACTCGATTATGGCTTGAGTTTCGGCTGTCTCTGCCGATCTCTGCCTGGGCCTGGCTCTGCACTGTACATGCTGTATGACTATGAGTATGAGCTAAAGTATGGCGCGCGGCGCGATCCGGCCCCTATTCTCTGGGTTTGCCAAACACAGTACATTATTTATAGCATGGGCTCTCAGACAAGAAGCTCTGTCTCATCCAACCCAGGCCAGGAACAAGCGCTACGTGCATGACTATGTAGTATATAGCTGCCGAGTTCAGTGGGGTTCAGTGATGATGTGTAGTGCATAGCGGCACCTGCATGCACTGTGTACCGATATGTATGCGCCTTTCATGCCTGTAGTATAGTATAGTACGGTACTGTAGCTGATCCGGCGAAGTGACAACCAACAACATCAATAACCCTATCACATGAAGCTATTTCCAGAAATTTGGGCAACTTTTATACATTTTACAGTTCAGATAATGATTAATGGATATCTAACTTGCATATAACAGGGCTAACAGTGAAACAAAACATTCAATAAACAATTAAAACACCAATTTTCTCAACATCTTTTTACCTCATTATGGCCTACGTAAGATCACACGAGGAAAAGGACGAGTTGTTGCACAACGTGATCAGATCGGGCTAGTCCGCGGAACTATATTACTTATAGTTCAAAAGCTCATAGACAGAAAGTGAATTGAAGAATTTAGTACACTACTTGCTGCTTTTATTACATCAGAACAAAAAATATGGGATTTTAAATACAACAGAATTAAATATCACAATTTCTTACACATTGCGCAATTATTTCATAAAACTCAAGTGTGATGAGGCACTTCGCTAAATTTCGCTGCTACCACCAATGAAGGTATTGTGCACTGTAGGCATGCAGGCCGTGATGTGCATTGGACCTAGCGATAAACTTACACCATCCCCAGAAAAACTCGAATCCGATGGCAGAAGCTGGGATTTGCCAGAATTTTGGAGACTGGCTCTCCTTGAAATTAGAACAACTCAACATTGATCAGGATGTTTTTGGAAGCTACATAAGCAGCATTGTAGAAACTGATGATTCGAATGAAGAAGAGAAGTCAGAAGCCTTGAATGGGATTCTCAGCGGAATATTGGTACTGTTCAGTCCCATGCATTGCAAATCATGCAAATTATGTTAATAGTTAAACTTAAGTTACTTTTTTCTAACGTTAACATGTTAAAGAAAACTTCATGGTCATGGAAGCATAAAAATGTAACAAGAACAATAAGGAGTCCAATAATAAGACTAACTTGAGGCTGCATAGCCCACACCTTAAAGTCGTGATAATAATTAATCATTAAAATTATTTTTAAAAGCTAGAAATCGAAATAGATCTAGATGTGTAAACAAGAAAAATTGCATGACATGAAATTGACTTTTGTGCCAATTTTTTGCCGGCAAACCCGGAGAATAGGGGACCGGAATGTGCGCCATGCCATTCGAACAGTGCAGAGATCAGCAGAGACAGCCATGACAGCGGAGAGTCGGGAGTATGTGACAAGTCCATAATCGAGTTCAAAATGACTTTAAAATATGTTTTATTAATCAGGTAATTATGTTCTATTACATTGTCCTCTCGACTTTCAGATTTATGGTTATGTGATGGAAATCATTTTGATTTTGGCCAGAAATGTTCTCAAGACTCAAACTCACGAATGTTTCATCACTGAATCTTGTGCAGATCGTCCCCATTGCCGCTGTCACGGCTTTTACTAAACACTCGGGTTGCGGCGCACTGGAAAACACTCGGGTCGTGGCATGGTGACTATGGGGCGCCAAGTGTTAATTAAGTTATTTTTTCCAAAACTACACAGTTTCGTTGTCAAAAGTGCACTAAAAAAAAAAACCACCATTTCTTTATAGAATTCACGAGCAGTCAGACAGTGAACCATTTCGTGACAAAATGAAATGCAACAGACGATTTTGCAACAGATATTCCTACCAGTATGAATAAACAGAAAGGATTTATATAACTCTCAAGCCACTAGTATTCAATTCACCAGGGCCGTTGACTTTGTTTCGTTACAAACATAGCAGACGGCGGACGGATCAGTTTGCCAGAGTATGCTTGCGGGCGTGGCGATATGTTTTTGTGAAGTTTGTGAAAGAGGGGGCACACTAAATTTTGACAAGCAAAAAAAAAAAATTTATTAAAAAAATACCTCAAAAGGGGGGCACTCTTGAAAAAAGAGGGGGCACAAGGCATAATTTTGGCTCAAGGGGGGAGGAGGCGCCACCCCTGTGCGCTCCCCCCCCCCCCCCCCGAATCCACGCCTGATTTACTCCGGGGGGGGCACTCAACCCCAAAAGTGACGGGGATGTGCCACGGGTGAGACAAAAAACGGGGGCTTTGGAACGGGCTCAATGTGAAAGGAGGGTCTTCGGACGGGCATCGGAACGACAAATGTTTGTGAAAACCGGGGTCTTTGGAATGGTTCGCCTGTGTGTGAGTGCGTATGTATCCCTATGCAGCTAGCCCGGCACAGGCGCCAGGTGCGCTCTCGCGCAGAGGCGATGGTCAGACAGCGCGCTGGCTGGCCTACGTGCGAAACGGTGCGGGCCGCTTTTCACCAAAAATGAAGCTCATTAAACGGAGCAATACGGCCGGAAACACGAAACGAAAAACATGCTGCTTTGGAACGGATTTCTTTCTTCTTTTTTCTCGATAAGAAGAAATGCTATGCTTTGGAACGGAAATTGGCGTCTGAAAAAGGGGGTTGTCAAAGCGGCACGTCCCCATACCACCAGTATATGTGAGTAGTAAAAGCCACTGCCACTGCCGGTCTGGGTCGCGTTTCACGAAACCGTCATAAGTCTAAGTTCATGGACATCCCACAGAGACGCGTGTTAATTCTACAACATGCGTTTCAATGGGATGTCCAAGAAGTTAGACTTATGACGGTTTCGTGAAACGCAGCCCTGATAGCTGCATTTGCTTGCACACAAATGAATATGCATGCGCGTTCCGGTCCCCTGTTCTCCAGGTTTGCCTTTTTGCCAATATCATCAGCACACTGGTAGCTCATAATCATTTTTTTTTCAATTTGTATTTGTGTCATAAATCCTCTGATTTTTTGCTTCATATTCTATTTTCAATGACCCTTTGTCTTGCAGCTCACTTGTGCAGAAATTTGAACTTTTTAATATTCCTCTTTTTTACACTAGGAAGATGCTGTTGAAGATACTTGCCAGGAAATCTTGCAGAAATGGAAACAGATAAACTGTTCTGCCTCTGAAGAAAAGCAAGTCAATGGAGGTATAACCATTATCTTTTCTTTTTTTTTTTCCTATTGATGTTGGTCCTGCTGAGAGAAAATAAAAAAGCTCTTGGAAAAAAATACAGTATATGTCCTTTTTTATATTTTCAGCTATCCTTGTACTTCAGTCAATAATTTCATTAGATGGTATTGATGATCATGACTTCATCATCGGCATCACCAGTCCAGGCAGTCCTAATCGTGAACCTCTTATGATATATTAACGATCATCATTATCACATCAGCAGCAGTCATTAGCAGTCATTGATGCTGTTCCTAATTACAAGTCACCATCAGACAAATATTATTGTTATTATTATCATCCTCCTTATAATCATCTTGTTGATTCTCAAAAGCTTGGATGCTGTTTTCATGTGAGATGTGCATGACAAAAGCAAATTGGGTATGCTTCTCTGCGGTTATCTGCTTTCTTTACCCTTTTTGTTTTTGTTGATAGTTTCTTCAACCCTTTATGGTTATTGCTCATCAACTCCTTTTAATATTTTATCTGAATTCCCTGCTGTCAGGTGTCCTTGGCTGTACTTCTTTCTAATCATCCATCTTGCTTTTTATTTTGTTAACTATATTCTGTTAATTACAGCAATATTTGTAGGGAGATGTTCTAAAAATGAACTTGGTGATTTTTTTTTTCTTTCTTTTTTTCTGCCCCAAAGATGCCCATGCGGCCGAGAATGCAGAGGACAAGATGGCCGCCATCATGGAGCGCCATGCCGCAACCCAGGTTCCAAAGGTAACCAGATCACCAACAGACTGTAAACAGAAGGCTGCCCTCTTGGCTCGGTTTGCTGAAGTTTCTGATGGAGAGGAATATCCTTTATAAAGTAATTGTTGTGTGAATAGATGGAATGATGATGATGATGATTATAGCAACAATGATGTTACATTGTCAGTGTTCATTTCTGGGGTCGGGGATCCAGAGATTGCCGGTTTGTTATGAAGAAATTTATGATACATGCAATAACTACTTACCTAACTTTTCAAAGTTCAAAGTTTATTTTCCACATTTCCATTAAAAAAAATGTAGCATACTCATTTGAAACAAACAAACAAACAACATCAAAAAGCATAAATATTCTTAAATATAACAACAATGTAAAAGAACAAAAAGAAAAAGGGGGAATATCAAAGAAAGTAAAGCAAAAGTGAAAAAAAAAATGTATAAAAATGTGGTGGAATAAAAAAAATGCATTTACATATAACAAACAGTCCAACAAATGGCATGGACTGTGCAATAAACAGTTCTTTAACTTCAACATGTCAAAATAATTTTGTATGGAAGGAAAAGTGCTTTCTTTTATTGTTTCATTGGTTGTTCTTTTTCTGGATTTTTTTTTTCTTTTCAAATTGTTTGTTGTACATCCAAGATGAGACTGTAAGAGTAAGACATTTTTACCATGTCCTTGCATCATTCACTCAAGTGCACCACCTAGGCAAATGTTATCTTCACGACTTCAACATTCACCTACATGTTTGGAAAAACAAAATCAAAGCTATTCCTTGACTGCAGTGCTGCAGAGATGACAACTATGAACCTGACTATGATGGAGGAAGGGGCAGTGGTGGAGGAGCTTCAGGAGGAGGCTTTGATGACTTATGTATCCTTTCAAGTCAAAGATTTTTTTTTCTTGGGCACACTGTATAGGTTCCATTCCTGGGAGTGCAAGATGTCTGAAACTTTAATCATATTTTGTCAAGAGTGAATGGACTATAAGTTTTAAAAGTTTCATCATAGAAAGAGAGGGAAGTAAATACATTCATGTTCAAGAAAATATTCCAGTAAGATCTTATGCAAAATTTGCATGCAAAAGTTGATACAAATCTTTGGTAGAGCTCATTTCAAAAGTTAATTTACCTTAACATCCCCATGTTCCTCGACTTCCTCCATCAGTTTTTACCAACACTAACAAAGCGGATGTGGATAAACATGAGAAAGAGAAGCGAGAGAAGGCTAAGCTGGAAAGTGCCAAGAAGAAGGAGCAAGACAAGCTACAGAGAGAACAACAGAAGCAGAAGGCACAAGAAAGAAAAGACAAAGAGAAGAAGCGAACACAGAAACAAGAAAAGCGAAGGTAGCACCCCTTACATATATGAAAATCAGATCTTTTCTTAATGCATTTTTATAGTATTTATTTTTTTCGACCATATATGCCATTTACCAATGCAGTTGCCCAATATTTGAGAAAATCTTTTAGACTATGTGAGTTTGAAAGACTGAACCAAATCTAGATGTGATCAAACACAATTTCTGATTATATATTTTGTCCACATTTTGACAGTAATTTGTTAATAAAAATTACATTTTTGTGTTGATATTGTGCATGTCATATGATGGTCTTGACATTTTGTCAGGGCATTTGTCACATAATTAAAAAATGAACTGAACCATGAATTGTTTGTGTAGTGTAAGATATGTATCTGTATGAATTATTGCTTCATGTAATGTTATTTATTTATCTCCAATTTGTATTAGATGTATACCCTTCAAGTATCATATGATATGAACTTACTAAGTAGTTAATATTCAACTAAATCCATTGACAGCTAGTCCATTCTCATTGCAAAATCTGATCCTGTATAGATCTCCTCCAGTTTGGGCATGTTTAAAGATTACTAAGTATTTCATTCAGTGGTTATTATCATGGCTTCTGCTTCATTAACCATGGCAGTAGACAAGTCTTTGGTCTTGTTAGGGACCAGACACTCTTTATCCAATTTTTCAATTCTCATTGAAGTAGGCATTTTTAGCAGAAACTATCAACTTGGCCTACTTAAAATAATGGTGCTACAAAAACACTTATTCTTCACTTCAGTTTGCTGGGCATTTTATTGTGTGTAAGCTGAATAATAATGTTTTCTTTAACAAGGCTTTTAAATTTTCATGATGCACCAATTCCACTATGTCTGATTCCAATGAAGATAGAGAACATAAAATGGCAAACTCACAGAATAGGGAACCAGATGAGCATGCAGGCCATTATAGTGCAGAGACAGCCAAAATCTGAGGTATGGGACAAGGCCATGATCGAGTTCAAAATGACTTTCAAATATATTTTTGTCCAGAAATCATGTTCTTACATTATCACATTGTCCTCTCAATTCTCAGATTCCCGATTATTTGATGAAAATTTGATTTTGGCCAGAAATGTCTTCAAAATCACGAATGTTTCACCGCTGAATCTTGTACACATCTTCCCTGCAGCCACTGCCACTGGGCTACATTTGCTTGCACACAAATGAATACAGCATGTGCATCTGGTCCCCTATTCTTTGGGTTTGCCCATAAGATGATTTTAAAAGGAAGTTGTAATCTCAGCATTGTCTCTTTAATATTGTCTTCATGCAAAGAAGCTATTATTCAGTGCAATCGTTCTTACATTATGTGCCATACCAAGTTCATGTTTCTCTCATTTCTCTCAGTTTGGGGTCAGAAGAAATCAGTAGTTATTGTGTGATTTGTTCAAACTAAGATTTCTCCTTTTATTCATAAATTCAAGAAAAGGGAAGGCTAATCTTTTTCCCCCCTTGGGGTGCAGAAAAGATTTTATAGGGACAAATGAAGTCCTGTAAATTAAAAATAGATTATTACATGTACTTAGATTTACAGCTTACAGTTATGACTAGGTCTCATAATGACTTAATTTTTTTGTCCTTTGTTTTCATGTATTTTGTACCAAAGTTCAATTGTAAGTTATGATGTAGTATTCCTTAACTGGCCAGTATAATTCTTCACATTATTGTTCAAGGAAAAAAATGGCTGTCCTCCAAAATGTGAAAGCTGATGAAATTTACAGTACGAAGAACTGTATCATCTGATCTGTATGAGTAAGACAATACAAAGACATGCAAATGCATCATTTAAAGAGGCACAAAAGTTTAACCATGTCATGACATCAGCAATGTATTGTGAGTACAACTCCCAAGGAAGTTACATAGGAGAAAAAAAGAAATTGTACATTAGAAGAGTTGTCACTGAATACCTCACAATCAGCTTTGCTCATTGAGATTCACGCACTAGTATCTCACCTTACTGTTATTAAGTTAACTATATTATTTTCTGATTTTTCTTATACTTTCACATTTTCACTTTAACGTTTCTCTTACTTTCCCACTTTCACATAAAGTTTAACTCTTTAATACTTACTGCCTGTTAAGTGTCTAGTACATGTACAATGTAGTATCATGGCCTTTTTCATGCTGTGTCTTTTTGAAATATAGAGATAATGTATATGTTGGAGCATACTGAACACATATGAACATGCCTTGCTACATGTATTACTTGACATGTAATTTCAGGTCAGCAAATTGCATTATGTTTATATGACAGATCCTCATCTTAATTCATTGTATTTATATGTACTTATACTAGTGATGCTCTTGAACAATGAGAGGAAACTGAAGGGAAATCGGCTTGCCCTCCCCCGTCATTTGTCACTTGTACATCCTTCCATTTAGTTTGCATACTGCTGGGAATGCTCGTTATATTTGGACTGTGTGACAGACATGTCTGCCACATTCATCATTTTGAATTATATGCATTATTATTTATTATTATTATTTTATAAGCACATGTATTTCATATATTTACAGCATTTGCTGGAATTTTTTAATTCAATTTCTTTGGAGATACATGTACAACTTTTCATTCATTTATTTGGTTATAAAATTCCATTTTCTTTTTTTTTTTCAACTTAAACTATGCCTCTTTGCCCCTATTTTTCTGTGCACAATACTTGTAAACTGATCTAATTTAATCAGCTGCATTGTTATTATTCAAATAGAATATCAATTTCAGAATAGTTGAATGCAATGATCTTCCATGAGAATAAAAATAATGAATCATCAACAAAGCATTATTTTCTGTCATTAGTGCAGTCAATCAGTCGTCTGATTAAAATGATTAAAGAGAACTAAAACCCTTGGGAAAAATTAATTTTAATGAAAAGAGAGGATAGAGAGAAGCAATTCTTCAAAATCGGTTACAAAATGAGAAAGTTATGAAAATTTAAAGAGTCTTGATTTACTTTCTATGGCTATCCTCAAATTGGCAATATTGCTTCTAAATGGCAGATTTTTTTGTGGACAACTCTTAATAGGTTTTGTACACAAAATTTCATATTTTCTCCATTATCTCTATAAAGATGCTGCTCGGTCTCTTTGTGAACTCAACATAAGTTGTGTCAAATAAATTTTCCCATGAAACATCTTGAGCTAAGAAGGAAACAGGCTGCACTTTGAGAGATAATGGAGAAAATGTGTAAAAAATATTAAGTTGTCCACAAAAACCTGCCACTTTGAAGTTTTGAAACTTTTTTTTCTCTAATTGTTTCTGTCTATCCTCTCTTTTCATTAAAACATTTTCCCCCAGGGTTTTGGTTCCCTTTAAAAGGTGTTGGAGATCGTGATGATGAAGATGGAGCAGTGATGTTGATGCCAGCAAGAATGAGAAATGAACATGTTGCAAATAGAGATGGTATATATATTTTTACCTGTATGTATAAATATTTAAATACAGTGGAAAATCATTTAAATAGAGTGGAAACTCAGTATGACGAGAACCTTAGAATTATGTCAACCATCTGGTCACCAGTATATCAGGAATCTCTTTATATCAAGTTAGAAAAACAAAAGAACACAAGATCCAGGACCAGTATCATTACCTTGTTATATCAGGAATCTCTATCAGAGCTCTTAATATCAAGTCCCACTGTATATGTACAGTACAGTATTATACATACAGTTAACTTTGCCCAAGTCGAATCTTTTGGGACCTCAGAAATCTGTTCGACTTAGGAGATATTCGACTTAGAAGAGGTAAATAACACGTTTTGCATAATCTGGTCTCAAAAATTGCTTCAACTTAGGCGATTATTCGACTTGTGGGGTGTTGCAAGAAAGTTGCAATCAATTGCAAGTTGCAACTGATTGTCACTGGCCAATCAAAATCATTGTTGCATGTATGTCTTCTTAAAAGGGCAGACCCTGAGACAATCAGAATGGTTGTTTCAAAATTAGCAATTATTTGCAATTGATTGCAACCTTCTTGCAACACCCCATGAGAGAAGGTCGACTTATGCAAGTTTGACTGTATGTGTACTTACCAAAAAAAAAAAAAAAAAAAAAAAAAAAATGATAAAGAAGTGGTGACAATTGTGATGCTGACAAAAGTGATGAATGTCAGCATCTGCATCATGAATGATAAAAAATAAAATAATGGATAGAGAATGATATTGATGAAGCAGCCGATGAGGAGGATGATAGCACTATTAAAAGAATAATCATTGCAAACAAATTAACAAAAGGGCAATTATACATTAACAATTTAGTAATATAAATTCACATTTATTTATCTCTGTATATTCATATTCACAGGCCTATTTACATACATACATGAATGTAAAGAATACATGTTAAATACACATTTCACAGATATACAGGGTAAATCAAATATACAGTTCATGAACTATCAACCAACTCTGTCCCATGTAGATTCCTCACAAATTTATTCCTAATTCTCCTCCAAATTCAAGTTTAGAGATCAACAAACATGTCTGGGCTACGTTGCATGAAACTTACCATTAATGGTAACTCCGCTATCAATGGTAACTACCATGGTCACAATGCTCAAAACTGCTCAATAGTTATGCTACAGAACCCTGGGGTGGTATTCTGAACACCGTTTTAACTGTGTTTTAAGTTCTGTTATAACTTCTGTTTTAAGGCATTGATTTACAACACCGCTAAAACAGTCTTTAAACGGTATTCTGAGGACTGTTTTAACGGTTTTGTAAGTCATCAAAGCCACACCCACCTCAAAGATATTATCCAATGGGGAAAGTTGTTAGAGATGAGTCCAAGCTGACTCAGCCAATAAGATCGCTCCCTGGGGAAGGGGTGCGTGAAACGCGTGAACTTATATATTCGCGTTGTAATGAGCGCATTAGTTTGCGCTTAGTTTCTTGCTTTAATTCAGATGTGATGATCTGACCGAATTATTTGTGCAAATCATCTTTGATATTCTCGCAGACAATTGCCAAATTTCTCCACCCGAGGCAAAAATTCTTTCGAAATGTTGTTTCGGGAATAAAAGTAAGGTTTATTGGATCTCGTTATCCCCCTCAATCCAACCAAAAACATTTATGAGCGAGAAAAATTGCCGCCATGATATACCGCATGCAAAGTTAAAACACCTCCCACCCTGTTTTATCTCATGAGCATGAAATGTTAAGCAGAAAGAGTTAAAACAGAAGATAAACAGTCTTGAGAATACCGTGTTATTACATACGGTATTTTTACGCGCTTGCGCACGACTTGCGCCACACATGCAAGGTAAGATGCACGGTTAGAAAGATAAAACAAAACTTAAAACAAAAGTCAAAACAGAGATAAAACGGTGTTCAGAATACCGATTTGCTAAAGCAGACTTAAAACAGAGTTAAAACAGTCTCAGAATACCACCCCTGGTCTCAGGAGGATGAAACTGATTACAAATCCGGGGGGGGGGGGGGGGGGAATGCAGAAGGGGATTCTTCCCCCCCCCCCCCTTATTTCACTGTTTTATGAAAAGCTTATGTACAAATTGCATCTTACTGATGAAGATCCAGCTACTTACAGCAACATCTTGGTCTCAAAAATGTAACATTTCAAACCGAAGGACAGACAGAGAATAAAATTCTCTGGAAATAAATAGCATTCAGTTTCAAAGTATTCTTGCTTTCTATTTTACATAGCAAATGTATGTAACAAATGATGATATACATCATATGCACAGATTGAACACAATGTGCAATTTGAACCAACTCTGCCTGGTGTAGATTCCTCACAAAATTTATTCGAAGTTCTAATCCTGACAAGTATTAATTATATACTATTGACTGGCATTATTGATATACCAACCTATATCGCCCGATCTGAGAGGGCGATATAGGTTGTATCTCATTCAATGCAGTCAATATAATTATTATTACCTATACCCCACAGTAAAGTGATGTAAAATTTAATAAAAATCATCTCTCCATCTACTCATTTAATATGTATGTTAATTTTAATCCCACAAGTACGGTTTATATCTTTTTACCATGTCATCTTTTTTTTGCGCACTGCATGGATTGTGTTGCTTCTCAACTGGGTCAAACCGGATTTCATTAAATATTGCCCGCTGCTCAATTTACATGCAAAGTCAATGGGATAACCCATAAGAGAGAAAATATGGTATGATATTGACCGCTGCCGTATCAGAGAACTCAAAATATGGGAAATCATTGCTACAGAAAAACACCTTGTATAGATAATAATTGTGATGTATTGCTTTTAAATCCATACCAAATATATGAGTAGCACCCCTCACACTCATAGGCATGCTGCCTAACTTGATGATGTAACAATCACTCTCTTTGTCTACTGGAAACAAGGAAAGCCCAGAGTGGCTGTATCAATAAACCCTCACTCTTACTCTGCACATCTCCTGAGTCAGACGTCTTCTTTGTCCCTCTTATAGTTACAGACACGTGGCTGCCACCACTGTCTAATAAGTATATGAATACTTCACATGGTGTCAGGAGTTAGTGGTAACTTTTTATAGCAGAAATGGCAGGGTTGAAACCCCCAGGACCCCTTAGCTTCCAAGGAAATGTCGCTACAAATTGGAAGGACTGGCTAAGTGCATATGAGCTGTATGAGACAGCATCTGAACTGAACAAAAAGGGAGATGAAGTACGGTATGCTACTTTCCTTCACGTCGCGGGAGCGACAGCACAAAGAATAGCGAAGACGTTCGAGTTTGAGTTGGCTGAAGTTAGAAAGGTTGAGCCTCTCAAGAAAAAGTTTAGTGGCTACTGTCAGCCAAGGAGAAATATGTCATTCGTCAGGTACTTATTCAACTCACGAAATCAACGCAGTGATGAGACATTTAGTGCGTACCTGACAGATCTGAAAGCGCTAATATCAGACTGCGAATACCAAACGCTGGAAGGAGAGATGCTCCGCGACAGGATTGTGTGCGGGATTTGTGACCAAGGGCTGCGTGAGAAACTGTTGCAAATAGAGAATTTGAGCCTGCAGCAATGCATAGACACATGCTGTATAACAGAAAGCAGTGCTCAGCAGATGGAGCAGTTACAAAGCAGCATTGATGTCCACTTTCTGAAAGGACGTCAATCTCGATCTCGACCACAGAAGGCCCGATCGTCTGAACACCAGCGCTCATCAGGAACTGAAAAATGTGCCAACTGCACATACGTGCACAAGCATCCTGAGTATTGCCCAGCGGCTAAAGAAAAATGCCGGAAATGTGGGAAAATTGGTCACTTTTCCAAATCATCGAGATGCCGTATGAATGAGCAGAATACCAGCAACGATCAGGACAGAACGACAGGAAACACGACTTTGGAAAGGATCGTGATCGTGTTGAGCGAAGTGGTGGAGGAAGTCGACATCGACATCGAGACCGCCGTGAAGTCAAAAACATTGACGCAGACGACAGACAGAAGCAAACAGATGACGAGTATGAGACAGATGAAGAACAAGTAGAAGTATTTATAGATCTCGTGGTAGATGAACTAAATACAACGGAATGGACACATGAGCTTATGATCGACGGAGTAAATGTAACATTCAAACTCGACACAGGGGCGCAAGTAAACATTTTGCCCACAGAAGTGTTTAACAACACAAACTTGACATTAGATAAGTCAAACGTCACATTGAGGTCATACTCCGGGCATGCAATGAAGCCCATTGGACAGACGAAGTGTAAAGTAGTGGTCGGTAAGTCTGTATACTTTCTAACATTTCAGGTGGTTGACGGTGGAGTTAAGCCTATTTTAGGCATGAGAGCATGCAAACATATGAATTTAATTCAACGATGCATTAGTGATGTGACAAGCGCGAAACCCCCTAGCCCACCCAATGCCCCCGCCCCGGCTCCAAATCATTGCGCAAGCGCAGATAAGCTTGACTTTGAACGTAGTGGAAGGGACCCATTAGCAGGGCATGCGGAATTGTTCACAGGGTTAGGAAGACTGCGAAATCATGAATATAACATTTTGATAGACCACACTGTCACCCCAGTAAAATGTCCTCCGCGCACGACCCCGCATAAATTGCGTGATAAAGTTAAAGCAGAGCTTGACCGCATGCAAGAATTAGGTGTAATAGAAAGAGTTAATCGCCCAACCGACTGGGTGAATGCAATGACTGTGGTTCACAAACCCGATGGAAGAGTGCGCATATGTCTCGACCCCCGTGGTCTGAACGCCGCCATAAAGAGGGAACATTATCCCATGCCAACCTTTGAACAGATAGCCGCACGCATTCCGAATGCTCAAGTATTTTCCAAGTTCGATGCCACTAGTGGTTACTGGCAATTACCACTAACTGAAGAGAGTTCATATCTAACAACTTTCAATACCCAGTTTGGCCGATTTCGGTATAAAGTTATGCCGTTTGGAATATCGTCAGCTAGCGAGATTTGGCAGCGAGCGATGGTAGATGAATTTGGTCAGCTAGACGGCGTTGAGATCGTAGCAGACGATATTTTGACTTGGGGGACAAGTATTGCGCAACATGATGACCGCTTGACTGCATTCCTCAAAAAAGTGCAGTCGTCTGGCCTAAAGCTGAACAAGACCAAATCAATTATACGGGCAAGTGCGATCGAATATGTCGGTCATGTGATCTCAAGCGATGGCGTGAAACCCAGCACTGAGCGGGTTAAGTCGATAATCGAGTTGCCGTACCCTTCATCGAAGAAGGAAGTCGAAACTTTCCTTGGTATGATCACGTATGTAGGGAAGTTTATACCGAATCTGTCGGAGATTACATCTCCTCTGCGCGAACTGACACAGAAAGGCATTGCTTGGCACTGGACTGAGGTACATGCGCAATCTGTAGACAAGCTGAAAGAGTTGATAATTTCTGCACCTGTACTGAAGCTCTATGATTCTGCGAAGCCCGTTGCCTTAGCAACAGATGCCTCTAACCAGGGATTTGGCGCCGTGCTGATGCAAGGGAATGAAGATCCTATAGCGTACGCATCAAGGCGAGTAACTGATGCAGAGAAAAACTATGCGCCAATTGAGAAAGAAATGGCAGCGATTCTCTTTGCTTGCAACAAATTCCATGACTATGTCTATGGCCAGAAAGTTACAATCTGCACAGACCATAAGCCATTAATTGGCATATTTGACAAACCGTTGCATAAAATTAGTCCGCGGCTTCAGAGAATGAGACTACATCTCATGGCATACGATATTGCTCTGAGATGGCGACCGGGTAAGGAGATGTTTGTACCGGACGCGTTAAGTCGCTTGCTTCCGAATGAAACAAGACCTGTGCAAAGCGAACCTAACATTCAGATTGAAATTGACACTATAGAAAGTGTCATGCACTTGTCAGCCAACAGGCTGAAACAATTTCAAGAAGAAACTGCGCGTGACAATGTCTTGAAGAAAGTCATTCAGTGCATACACAATGATACAAAATGACAGGCCTCAAAACAAAAATGAGATCCCGAATGATCTCAGACCGTATCACTCATTCCGAAATGATCTTGTCGAAGTAGATGGTCTCATATTGAAAGACAATCGAAGAGTAGTACCCACAAACCTACGACATGAAATGCTTAACATACTACATGAATCTCATATAGGCGTAGTAAAACTGAAGATGAGAGCAAGACATATCTTCTTCTGGCCAGGAATGAATGCTCAAATCGAGGACAAAGTCTCTCGATGCACAATTTGCCAATCAACAAGAAATAAACAACAGTCTGAACCACTCATACCACATGATATACCAGATAGACCATGGTCAAAGTTAGGGATTGATATTTTTCATCTTGACGGGATTAACTATCTATTAGCAGTAGATTACTATTCTAAATTCCCCGAGGTTCAAGCCCTATCAGAAATGACATCATATCGTGTCATTAGTGAATTGAAAAACATGTTTGCCCGAAATGGCATCCCAGATGAGATAATTACGGACAATGGCAGACAATTTGCCTGCGCTGAATTCGATCAATTCACACGAGAATGGGAAATAAATCACAAAACATCGAGCCCAATCTATGCACAGAGTAACGGACAGGCGGAGCGGCACGTGCAGACAGTTAAAGCCCTCATGAAAAGAGCTAAGATGGATAAACTTGATCCAGTGTATGCCCTGCTTGAATACAGGAACACGCCCATTAGCGGATTAGATGGGTATGCGCCCGCTGAACTTCTCAATGGACGGCTATTGAGAAGCCGTGTGCCCACTCCGATGACCCTCCTCAAACCCCACGTGGTGCCCCCCATGCACAAAAACCTTGTGGCAAGACAAAGACAACAAGAAAAACATTTCAATGCGAGAGCGCGCCCAGCCACCCTTCATGATCTTCCGAACAATCAAAGAGTTGTTTTCCGTACGAAGGATAATTCGTGGAAGACTGGACACGTGTCAAACGCCACCCATGACCCACGAAGCTACATTGTCAAAAACGAGCAAGGCAAATACAGGCGAAATCGAAAAGACATCAGACCAATCCCCGACTTGCCCCCACCTACACCCCCTCCTGCCCCATTAGCAAGCGCACCACGTCACAATCGCTCAAAATCACAACATTACGGAACCATAACGCTCTCCAAGCCAACAACCACCAGAAGTGGGAGAGTATCCAGACCACCAAAACGTCTTGAGTTATAAGAGTTGTATCAAAAAGTAAATGCAATAGTGAAAATGATATTACATTCATAAATGAACCACTATGCTTTGTTTAATATGTTTTGATGAAGAGAATTAGGAAGAATTATCTCATTCAAATCTTTTGTATTTTGATGTCCGCCTGATGAAAACAAACTTCAACTTATTTCTGAACTGTGTCACATTATTTGTACTCCGCTTCTCTATTTTCCTTTTATGCAAATTTATTGATGTTGCTTATCCGATGACATGAATAACACATACACCATCCACATACAATTTTTGAAATGTCAATTGTTAACCGTTGTTGAAATGTTATTTGTAACATTGTTCTGAAGAATAGGAATAGTCAATGCAGAAAAACATCATGTATATAAATTAATATGCTCAATTAATGTGAAATAATGGATTAGTTAAACAGTGAGTGGAAAGAGCACCACCACAGGTATTGTATACTGTATATATGTATATATATGTGTGAATTTAAAGTGGAAAGAGAAACACTCGAAAGTTACTATAAAAAAAATAAAAAAAATAAAAAAGGAAATGTTATTTGTAAATAAGATATAAAAAGAACAAACTTAATGTAATTATATTGTGTAACGTAACAGAAACCAAGCAAGAAAGTATAAGATACAATGAACAAACACGTGTTGTTGTTACAGCAAAATGCACCATAAGGTTCACAAACTTTTGGCAAAATTTTTGGATTTAGACAGTTTATACCAAGTGATCCTAATATGGCTTTAGAAATTGTCCCTGAATGATTTATTGTTGTTGCAATTGATTTTTAAATAGTTCCCTAAGGCTAGTAATTGTTCAGTAATGCCTCTTTTCAAGTTAATTATAGCTACTTAAATAATCCAACCTGTCATGATTTATTTACACAAGCCCCTCTTGTTAAAGGGGAAGATGTGATGTATTGCTTTTAAATCCATACCAAATATATGAGTAGCACCCCTCACACTCATAGGCATGCTGCCTAACTTGATGATGTAACAATCACTCTCTTTGTCTACTGGAAACAAGGAAAGCCCAGAGTGGCTGTATCAATAAACCCTCACTCTTACTCTGCACATCTCCTGAGTCAGACGTCTTCTTTGTCCCTCTTATAGTTACAGACACGTGGCTGCCACCACTGTCTAATAAGTATATGAATACTTCACAATAATATCTTATATTCACTGTGTGGAAGTACAGTTAAAGGCACCGGCTAACTTTGTGAGCAGCCGATTTTAAAAATTCTCAAACTAAGATGAAGCATGTCTATGAATGCTTGTATTTGTACTAAAAAACCCTGAAACCAACCATAATTTGGAATGAAAAAGTGTTAGTAAGACGCAAACCGCGATTTAATTATTTTTGGTCTCAGAGACAATAAGTGGACCATTTTGCTTGAGTTAAAAAAAAAAACGTGTATCTGCCTCCCTCCGCCTGATACGCCAATACACACAGTATGGTCCGGTGAGCCATGCATGCATACATCTTTACGTCTAGTCTGTGCAACAGGCCCATGTATATTTTTCAAACACTTTTTTTTTTTTCATTCATGTTTCTAATACATGTATTTAAAATACTTCCTGTGGATATTATACTTTGAAACTTTCAGACTGGTATTTTTACACTATAACCCTTGCGTTTATCCCATTTTAAAGTGGCAAAATGATTTCTTTTTAAATTACAACAATGTTAACCAATGCCTTTAACTTTACACAAGTCGAATCTGTAAAGACCACTGAAAATCTGAAATTATTCGACTTACCCGAATTTTGACTTGTGCGAAAGTCCAATTTCCATCGACTTATATAAGTCCATTGGCCTTTGTTTCCCTTTGTTTTCTATTGTTTTAACATGAACTTAATCTGTGTCCTATTAAGAAATATCAAAGTAAACTGCAGCAAAACCTTTCTTATAGAAAAGGACACTGCATATAACAACTTTGAATCATGTTCTCAAAATAATTCAGGTGCCCTGTGAATAGGTATAGATGATCTCTGCGTGCATGTGTGTATGACACAGGATCTTATAACCAGAAACCGTCAGTCTTACTCCCCAGTGTTGTGAGGGACAGCAGGCCCAGGCAATGCCAACTCTGTGACATGCCGAATGTGGATGTGAGTACAAGCATGTAGAGTTTATTTGGTGTTGTGAGTGTATTGAAAATGTGTCTTCACTCCAAGTTTGACTTATATGATGAAATTAATATAGACTTTGCTCAATGAGGCCTAAATATTCTGTTCCACTTAGCTGAAATTTGACTTGGAAATTTCGACTTAGCCACATATTTTTCAATAGGAATTACACAGGGGAAAATCAGGACTTTTTGTTGATTCAACTTGCGCAAAATTCAACCTATGCAATGTCAACTTTACTGTATTTATTGTATGTATTCACAATCATTTTTCTTTCTTAGTAGGGTGTGGCAAATTGAAATGTTGATTAATGTCACATCTAATAACATGTGCCATGTCATGGCTTGAATCCAACAAACTCACATCTTCAGTCAAGTGTTAGAACCATTCGATGCTGACACCTGTGGTATGTTGGGACAGCAACGTTTTCCTACAACTGGAAGGCTTGCTGTATGGCTTCTGCTATCCGATGTTCAGAGAAGATTTCTTTGATGTTACCAATCTTTGCTTTTGAAAAAGCTCCTGCATGTTTTGAGATTAAGTAAAGGACATACTGTATAGATAGTGATATTAAAACACAAAAAAGGGGGTCAAGACACCACAAAGGTGACAAACAAATGCACTTAATTGATAGAATTCAAGCAAACTAATTGATCCACAATCTAAATATGGAAATGCATATGAGCATAAGAAGTGAGTGATATCAACCACACATACGTAAACAATTTTTCATAAAAGTCGCAAATGATACACTCTCCCTCAATTTTAATTGAGCTAACAGTCTGGTAACCATACGAATCTGGTAACCGATGGAACTAGAAGTAGCCATGTTCCAAAATATAAAAGGCAACAATTGGTCCACACATTAATTCCTTCAAGACTGTGTGTTGGGGTTAGAGTTAGTGTTATGTGATAATTAGACCAATTTCACATTTTCTATAATTTATCAATACTTAATCAATACTTCTACAGGAAGTTAAACAGGAAGTTAAATGTTTACAAACTTCACTCCTTTTCAGAAAGTATTACTCATACATGTACATCTTCCAACTAAAGCTATGACGCACTGGTCACTTTATGGTCTTCTTATTCACTACATCACTCCTTCCAGATAACTGACCCACTCCCCCAATACTGAGTAAAAGTTATGACGTACATTAGGCCTTTGGTTAAGAGCTCAAGGTTGACCAACTCCCAGTAGAGGGTTTACCCGTTATAAAAGGAGTTCACTTCAGGACTCCAATCAGAGATAGAGATCGAGAGAGGCAGAGAGAGAACCAGAATACTTCAGAATACTTCAGACTACATTTAAGACATCATCAGAGTACAGTCACCATCAGACTTACTCTAGACTTCTGTTCATATCTTTGATCTTCAACTAAATAAATGTTAACTTCATACTTTAACTGACTTTGAGTCTTTGTGTCTTCATACGTACATTCTCCATGCTGGAAGAACTAAACAATAAATCCGATCCCAACACGACATTAGAAATGAAGTTGTCTTTTAGTAAAGGTTAAGGCTTAGCCAGAGCTCCACATTTACATTTACAGGATCCGGGTTGAAATCCTGACCTTGGCTGTGTATGTATTGAGCCCTGCGTTCAAATTGTTCAGTTTGGGAAGTCTGGACCTTAATGTTTGTGGCCCATGTGTCCCCGACCCCTGTCAGTGTTAGGCCCGGGTTAAGAGTATGGTAGGTATAGTGTTTCGGTCCCAGGAGAGCCAGTCAAAAACGTGCAGAAAGGGTAGTTTTTGCCAATGAAGGCATATTAAGGGTGTGTGATACAATTACAGTGTCAAGTAGGCAAAAAATGAAGGAAAAAAGGGTATGTTTTCTTGAGTTGAACAAGAAGAAAGACAAAGAGACATTGTTTAGGGAATATGTTTGAGGACATTAAACTCGTTTAGGGGTAAATTCCCAAAGAGGGGCTTGAGGAAAAAAATTGAAAAGTGGGGGATTTTGATCAATGGAGAACTTGTTTAAGGTGGTTTTGGAAAACCCTTGGTTGAGCATGTGCACAGGAATGAATTTGAAAAGTGTGGGATTTTGATCAATGGAGAACTTGTTTAAGGTGGTTTGGGAAAACCCTTGGTTGAGCATGTGCCCAGGAATGAAGAATACTGACTGCCCGCCCCACCCCCCCCCCCTCGGTTTTGGTCCAAGGTTGAACTGATATTATTGAGAAGTCAGTTAACCCATTCGGGACAGAGGTCCACATTTTGTGGTTTGGCCTAATATCTTTTGATGCAAAGCCCTAAAAATCATACCAAATACATGAGCAGAAGAGCAAAAAATTCTACACAAACTGTGCCCATTTTGGTTGCGTCAATATTCGTTGTTTGATGCTGAAAATTTTTTAAAGGAAAATAAGCATTAAAATCCTTAAATTGGCAATGTGATAGAAAGTTTAAAATCACCATTTTCCCCTGCAGATTGGCAACTTTTTGACTTTTCATCATAATTTCTGTCAATTTATATTCATTTCAGATACATGACGTTTTATAAGAAAAATGTAGCACTAAAATAAAAATGTTGGTGTTGCCAATTTGAGGAATAAAAGCTGATCAAATTAGGCTTTAAATAATTCCTGTCACAAATGGGTTAAAGTGGGACATTGATGAAAAAGTAATAGTTGCTTATAACTAATAAGTAAATGACATAAAACAGAAGCAGCTGTGATTGCTCACCGTGTGAATGGATGATAACACCAGTCGGCCTACTTTCACTGAGGTCATCATATATGAGCTGAACATCAATGGACGTCTGTCTGGAGTTTGACAGGGTCAGCCCAATGTTGTTAAATGCATTGCTGCACATGATCTCCCCTCGGATAAAGTTCTTGCAGTCCTCCTGAATAAGGAGAAAGGATCAAAATTTCACATTTATGATGTATCTGTTTTCAGTGCTTTACAATCAATTTTTGTGCCAAAGCATGTTAAATCACCACATGGTAAATTTACTGATGGGTTTTATGTTGAATTGGATATAAGGTTGAATTTAAGAATTTGCCTTTTTTTCAGAAATTGACCAGGGACTGTATGGAGCCCTGTAGAAACTAACAAATGTATAATCCTCTAGATTTACACACGAATTTAACAAATTTCCTCAAAACATGTTACGGACTCACCTTTGCTTCCTCCACTTGGTGGCGTCTTGACACGAAAGCATTAAGACTGTTACCCACCACCAGCACAAAGGCCTGCATGTCGGTGTTGAGATGGTGCGACTCCAGTTCCTTGATGGGCAAGAAGTAGGGTAGGTTGTGTTTCACAAGGTGTAGACTCTTGGCAGCGTTGAGGGATATCACTGCATAGTAAGGCTGGAAGTACTGCCCCCTGTCGAAGGTATCCCATCTCACTCTCACGCTGTTACCATCCGTCTTGTGCACTGTGCAGCCTGATTAGAAAGTGAAGGGAAGAATATTTTGCATCAATTTTTTACACTAACCCATGGGCATCAATCAGGGGGAAAACATCCCCCAAAACAAACTTTTAAGGGTGGAGGACACAACAGGGTATTTCTCCCAATTTTAAGCTAAGCCTAAGGGCTTTTGTTCTGCTGATCAGCAAATTTTTGGTAGCATACTACTGTACCAGTAAAGGATTTCTTTTTTCCATTGACTGCTTTCAACACCAACAAGACAAAGAAAATACATTATTGGTATTATGATATATCCCCTGTATTGTTATCTCCTATTTTACTGAATACGGACAAAATCCTTTCAACCATTCCCTAAATTCTGTGACTTTACTTTGGTTAATACCAATAAACAAGTGAATTTTTTACCATCGGCTCTCTTCATACCAGTAAGTCTATATGAGACAGATAACTCCCTTTGTTTGAGCTTGGTAGCCTCTGTAACAGCATCCTTGAGAAGCTTCTTGTCTGTTGTCTTCATGGTTTCTTTGATGGCCTTCACCAAGGTGTCCTTGTCTTCGGTATCGGTGTTCTGCAAGATTGGACCCAGAACCTATAGCACAGTGGAAAAGAGTAGGAGGAGAGTGGGAGAAGGGGGGGGGGGGTATACATATGGTGAGGGAATTGGATTAGGGAGAAAGAGAAAATAGGAGCGAGAGAGACAAGTAGAGTAAGACACACACAGAGCAAGATGCTGTTACAATGGAAACTCGGTATAACGAGGTCCTTGGAACCATCAAAATTACCTTGTTGTAGCAGGAATCTTGTTATATCAGGGTTAAAAACCAACAGAATATGAAAAGCTGGGACTGGAACATTAGCTTGTTATATCAGATTTCTTTATACCGAGTTTCCACTGTATTCTTTTTCGTTCAATTAATCAAATTTAATCCTGAATTTTGAAATGTCATGCGATTTTTCTGTGTGAGGATAAAATCGTTTTTTAAAATACTTGCCATGAGTCCATGTGATCTACATGTGACTCCCAAGGCAAAGCAATCATCACACTCCAATATGCATATCAGCATAGATCTTTACTCCTTCTCTGAAATGTACATTACTTCAAGTACAACAGATTCAAGTCATCACTAATCACTTACACTGCAGTGCTAGATATCATATTTCTAATGTAAAATCTCTACAGTAATATTATATGCTGCTGTCTGGTGGTATTTCACAAGATGAAAAATATATATACGAAGAGTTTGATCGATTGCAAAAACCAATAAACTCTATTTTTTAAACACATTTGAAAGTAAAACCATCTAATTTGTATGACCTCACTCGTGATATTAAGGACAACATTTGGAATTATGATCTAAAGTATCATACATTTTATATTTTCTTATTATTTGCTTTATATTTTAGCAACTTTATCTGCAAACATTTCAAATTGAAAGGATATATTTCGTTTGTTTGTTTGTTTCTTATCAAACTCTTCATATCCTTGCACTGCAGAGATATTCCTGTACCTTGTTTGGTGAGTTTGCGATCTGAACCTTGAGAAGGTCTCTCCTCTCTTGAAGCTGGTGCACAGCTTTTTGGAGGGCCCTCAGCATCCTCTCCTGCTTAGCCCTTGTCTTGGAGCCAGCATGTTTCAAGTCCTGGGCTTGCTGCTCTAACTTCTGCAGATGCTGCAACGTCCCTGTAACCATCCAATGAATTGACAAAGTTCATGTACATGTAATAGTTTCACTTTCTCTTTATGGGAATTAATACCAATTAATAATCTTTCTCTTTCAAGTTTGCAGTCTCTCAAAGCTTCAGTATTCAAATAAAAAAAAATAAAAAAATAGTAGTTATGTATCTGACAGGAGCGTTGTGAAATTATACTCAAATTTTACTTGCTAGTTATTGGTTTTCAAACTTAAATCAATATTTCTCATGGTTCATGGGCTAGATTTGCTGCTCCTATTTCTCCTTTTCTGGAGATGCTGCAAAGTTCCTGTTGTATTCTCTATTATCTATGGAGTTTATTTATTCATTAATTAAAAGAAAGAAGTTCAGAATACTACTGTTAGATGTTAATTTGATTTACCCCCCCCCCCAAAAAAAAAGGCCTTCTATCTTGTGTTATTATTATTTTTTTTTTTTTTGCTATACGAAGCATGCCAATCAATTTCAGATGTATGACTGCTAATAATTTCAAAATTACCATTACTGCACTGTCACGGACAAAGTGTCAGACAGCCAAATGCCAAGGAAGGCAGGGGCGCATTTCATGAAACCGTCATAACTACAAGATCAACGCCATCTCGGAGTTGTCGGTCATCTTGTCTGCTACGTGTTTCACAAAGCCGTCTTTGCCAAGACCAGCGCCAACTTCCCTGACAAATGACTTGTCGCTCCTCCGAACAGGTCATATCTTTTTAGCATGCCATCACAGGTCACCTTTTCGTCGGCTATGGGCAGCTCGCGGGCAGCAAAAAATAAGGAATGTTTATTTATTAAATACAAATATTTCTTGAGTTCCAGACTCTCATTCCATAACCATTTATTACTGATGTTGATGTAAAAGTATAAGTGAAATAACCTATATGTCTTAGCATTGTTTTAACCCTCCAGCAAGTAATTGTGATTGATATTGATTATCCTCGCATCAGTTTCCCATAGAAAATGGAGCAGTCTGTATTTACAGGCCCATAAGTATGATAACAATTCAACATGTATGAACTTCTTTCATATTTCCCTTTTTTGCAACTACAATATTTTTGAAATCATATAAAATTTATCCGTTAATGAATTAATGTCAAAATTTTGATCCCAGAATATACCAATTCAGCATTTTTCAAAAATTAAAACAAAATATGGGTCTGCTTTCAACGATTTGTCTATTACAGTGTCCTCTTAATTACAAATCTAAATTCGCAAAGCGCAACAGCAGCTTTTCGTTTATTAATTTTAGAAATTCTCAGATGTCACAATTAATATAGTTTTTCACGTGAATGCAACGTTTGTATTATGTTTATCAAATCCCATGATGTTTTCTATACTTTTCCAACAATTAGAGCAAAGTTGAGTCTAAATTGTGTTGGAATGATTGATAATAAATCCAGTGGATTGTGATCAAGGCTATCTTTTTCAGCCGATAGTATCGATATCTTGGATTTGTGAGATATCAGGCTTTTGTGAAACACTTTGTCAGATCCATGACATCTCCGTAGATCATCGACAAGAAATATGTCTGTCATGGAGTTGGTTTCATGAAACGCGCCCCCGAGTCCTAGTCCTGAAAGTGCTCGGGGACCCTCTCCCCCTTTTTTTTCTCCTAATTCTTGTTTTTGCCTGTCAGCAAGTTTTAGGGAAATTCCAAATGAGCCCCCCCCCCCCCCCCCCCCCCCCGCCCTCCGACAAAAAAATTTGTCTCTAGACTAGTTTGTTACTCTCTTATTTGGGTAGGGACAGCTTCTCACTTAGTCTTAGTTAGAATAGACAGAAGCCAAGCCCAAGTTAGCTAACCCTACCCAACAACATGCCAAAATAAATGCCCAAAATATTTTGCCAAATAACATGCTAGTGTCGTGAACTAAGATATAAGACAGAATTTCTGGCCTGACATGCCTGATAACGAATCAACTCAACAATAATCATGATAATCAGAAGCACTGGCACTGGGGCAGTTAGTCATTCATGCATACATACACTGACACTGCGATCACTCACCAAATGCTTGTCGCATGCACATTCACGCCATCAACAATTAACGGAGCTCCAGCCTAGACTAGAGTCTAACAGTTAGCTCTATATCTACTGGCCAAAGCCGGCAAAGGCAAAGGCAAGCTGCGACGGGGCGCGGCGCAGCCGGGGCCGGTGCGGGCGGAGGTCAGCAGCAGCACCGCCTAGACATGCTAGATCTAGTTTTCCAGCTACACCAGTACGAATTTCAGTTTTGCACGTATGTGGCACTCACCTCTGGATAATCTTTCCGTTAAAACTTCCATAGTAGATTAATTTTCAATGAAATCCGAGTAGCAGTTAACAAGCCACTGCGTTCTGGGAGATAAGTGAGATATCATGGGGCGGGTAACTTTGGATATTCATCAATTTCATACAAACCGCCGATTGCTCACTGCCTATGTTGTCAATAGGGTTTTAAAATTCTTCAAAAATACTTATAAATGAATTGAAACTTTTAAAATAAAAATTAAAATGAATAAATATTTAAAAAAAATAATCATTAGACGAAATTTTCTTAATACATGCAATAATACATTATTTAAACGCACTTACTTGACCAAGCTCAATATTATTCAAAATGGCAGCCTCCATGGTGCAATACGTAGTTGTTAGAGGGGATCTTTTACATGCTTTGAAATGGCCAACAGGTGCTGTTATCGCACAGGTGATTGTGAAATAGTAATTAAATTTTTCAATTTGATGATGTGGTATATTTGAGGGATTATTTGTACATTAAAATGTGTAATTTGCGACAAGAATAGCTCTAACCTTGTCCCACCTATTCCAAATCGTGTGGCAAGTAGTAACTAGTATGTACCAAAGTTGTAATGTGATAACAGTTAGACTCACTCACACTCTGACACTAGTGCTCGGTTATACTAACCTCGCACAACAGACGTGCTGTAGCATGCAAATTGCTGACAATAGGAAAGTACATGTGTTCTACCAATGAAGTTTTGGGACAGAGGTCAGAGGAGCAAGAGCTGTGTCACCAGTGATCAGAAAATATTTTTTCAAAATGAATTTGATTTGATCAAGATAGGGTCTACATCCAGTTAAAGGAATGGAATGGAAATAGGATATTTTATTATCCTAGGTGTAAACAGCTAATATTTTATATAAATTTATTATTTTAGTGATTTCAATCTTCGGTTATAGAGGGCAGCATGTCACATAAATTTGCACAGCTCAGCATTCCAATGTAGCCATGTGTGTGTGTTAGACTAGTAGTTGTACGGGTGTAATGTTAGAGTGTGTGTGTGTCATTGGGTTTTAATTTGTAATTGTATTGGGGGAAGGGTAGATATTTTCATGACTGTCATAACTGATTTCATTCAGTTTAGTTTGATCTTCTATCAAATTTATGAATTTTATGTATTAATTCTACCGGACATGCTCGCTGCCAACCGATGTCATGATGTTATGGACGCAATCAGTGGAAAAATTCAAGGAATTATTGGACAAGCACAGCTGGTGGGGGGGGGGGGGGGGAGGATTTAAAACCTCCAGTCCTCATCGCATGTAAAGCTATCTACAAGTTCAAATCATTCAAATTGATCTTTCAAAATTTGGAGTAAAGACCAGAAAATCTATAGGAGAAATCTTTCATTTCCATACCCAATGTGATGAAGAGAAGTTTACAGTGTATTTTTGTACATATATTCAGTTTAGTGGAAAAGAACTGTATTTTGAAGAATGATTTGAATTTTTGTGATGAGATCAGAAAAAAAATTATGAAACAAAAAAAATTGTGGGGGTGGGGGCAGGTTTTGGTATGGACTTATAGATGTATGTACGCTTTCTTTTTTAAGGGATTTCATTCCATTTTTTATTTGCTCATTGATTAATGTATATTTGATTTATAAAAATTGTTATGTAAACAAAATGAAGATTTGTATTTATATTGATTTATCTATAGATCTAATGATGTATTAATGTATTTTCAAATGAAATTTATAATTTGCAAAAATCATGGGAAAAAAAAAGTGTCAGTTAGATTTGATAATACTGGGACCTTGAACATCAGTCATCACCATCCGAAAGACATGACTCAGGTTCAAACCAGAGTCATGTCTTTCATGACATGACTCAGGCTAATTGTCATTTCGACTAATAATCAAATGGTCTAATTGCCATTTCGTCTACTTAGTTTTCCTCATTTTGTCCAATGTCCATTTGGTCTATTACTAGTTCATCTAGTCAGTTAGACTAAGTGGTATTAGACCAAGTGGGTATATATAGCCTTACTGGAAATTAGATGAAATGTTAAATGGGCTAAGTGGTAATTCGACCAAATGGATACTAGACGAACTGGTTGTAGACGAAATGGGATTAGACCAAGTGGCAATTCTTCGGCATTTTATTTCTGTCTCTCCCGTTTTCCTGAAGGCATGCCATGCTTGTACTGCTGTGATACATCTTTTCAAGGAGGATGAGAATGTGATTAAATACACGTCAGATCTTGACAACATGCACAAGGTTGTGCTGGAGGTAAGAAAATGATTGACTGCAATTATAGATTTCATCAATTTTACATTCATCATGAGGTTTCAGTCAACATAGGTCTATTAAACCATGTGTAGCCTGTGGAAATTATTCACTTTAAGCTCAGTCTGAAAACTGAAATCATCTAGACCGTAATTTCAAATTCATCACATGAAATTTATATTTCATCACTCGCACTCTAGAAAATATGTTTATGTTTTTGTCATATTTTGTTTGTTTCAGGCTAAGAATGAAGCAGATGTAAGGACTTTGTCTGAGAAACTGAAAGAGAATAGCATTGATCATAAACTGTGGATTGAACAACCAGAGGACTACGCCACCTGTCTTGCTGTGAAACCGTATCCCAAGGAGGAGGTGCAGAAATACTTCAAGAAATTCAAACTCTTTAAATAACACCAGATGACCAGCACTAGGCAAGGAAGAGACGATGAGCTTAAGCTGCAAGAGAGTAGACAGGGGGCATTTTTCAGACTTCTGCGTGATTTCACGCCCTGTTCTCTCTTTCAAGCTTCTTCACATTTTGCAGCTTGCATGATATAGAAAGTACATGCATTGGGTTGAAAAATGTTTAGTGATACCAAGTGGCAGTACCATGGCAGATAACATCAGTGTGTTCCAGTATAAGAGTATTGTTCACTTGCTCTCTGTCCCTGTCGTCTGTGACTTGTTCTCTCAAGCACGAATTTAAAAAGAAGATAACTTTGTCACTCTTTTCTCTTTTTTTTGGGGGGGGGAGTTATCTGGTAAGTCATAACCCATGATTCTTTGCACTAATCTCATATTATGTACTATCAATGAAATGTTTATTTTTTATACAAGTCGGTATGTGACGACACTCCATTAACGGTGAATCTATCAGACATTTGGCCGACTCAAGATCAGAAAATATGAGGAACAGCAGACTGGAAATCTAGAGATAAATCTGGT
Source organism: Echinometra lucunter (assembly GCA_029962745.1). Taxonomy (NCBI): domain Eukaryota; kingdom Metazoa; phylum Echinodermata; class Echinoidea; order Camarodonta; family Echinometridae; genus Echinometra; species Echinometra lucunter. The sequence goes on from CM057153.1 coordinate 25,695,418, forward strand.
TAAGAATAGGTGATAAAAGCTCAAATTTTCTTCATTTTTTGAAATTAACTTGATGGCAGAATGTACTAGCCACTACCACATGCAAACTTCAAAAGTACCAGTATGTGTAAATTATATTTTGTAAATTTCAAAAAAATGAAATAATAAATGCACTCAAATACTAAATAGTGGTGAATTTAAATACATTTTTAATTACTGTCATTGAAACTACAAGTTCTCGTATAATGTGGAAATATTCTATGTCATGTCATATTTATTACAGAGACAAGGCATACATGAGTACCATACTACAGACCCATAGCAGTACAATGTCCCCTTTAAGTCACACTTTGCTTCATCTATGAATTCCGAATACTAGGACTTACTCTGTATAGATTCATGTGCAGAAAGAGCTGAAATCACATTTGTGAGTCTGTTCCTAATGCAGTACATTGTACCGTTAATAAATAAGAGCAATTTTTTTCTTAATTCATCAATAAACTCTCTAAATTGGCAATGCAGTGTATTATATATAAATTGGTAATTTTCACTCACAAATGGTTCATGTTATGTGCAATTTCAGATTTTTCAAACTGAGGAGTGGAAAATAATTGTTGCCAATTTGAGGAAGAAGAGCTGATTGACTTGGACCTTAAAGACTCTGTTCTGCTATGGCTAAAAGAAACTCCTTGTATATGTAGCTCAGTTCCAGAGCTCTTATAACACAAATGGTGACCCTGTGTTCACATATTCATCAATAGGCCTACAAACACTTTGGACACTCTAAAAGCCAGAAAATTTGTTATTTGTAACAGTAAGGGACTTTTCCTGAATGCAAAGTTGTGATCCACCATTGCGACCAATAGGAGAATGGGCAAGAGCCAAATAAATGAAGAGTTTGACAGCAAAAACTGATGATGGTAACTAACATCTTTAAAGCAATACTGCTGTTGTATGAAACAAAACAAAATGCCTTCTATTTGGTACCTCCCTCATTATACATAGCAAGGGAAAAGTTTGGAATTACGATCTACAGTATCAAATATGTAATTATTTTCTTCATATTTTTGCAACTTTATGTGCAAATATCTCAATTTACAACAAAGGATATATCGTTTTTTTAAATCAAACTCTTCAAATAGAAAAGTTATCACATGCAAAATGTACTCCAGTTTGTGCACCGATGACCCATTCCTGCACAAAAACAAAGCAAAGTCGAATATCAAGTGGGTGTGATTTAACCCATTCGTGACAGGAATTATTTAAAGCCTAATTTGATCAGCTTTTATTCTTCAAATTGGCAACACCAACATTTTTATTTTATTGCTACATTTTTCTTATAAAACGTCATGTATCTGAAATGAATACACATTGACGGAAATTATGATGAGAAGTCAAAAAGATGCCAATTTGCAGGGGAAAACAATGATTTTAAACTTTCTATCACATTGCCAATTTAAGGATTTTAATGCTTATTTTCCTTTTAAAAAATTTCAGCATCAAACAACGAAAATTGACGCAACCAAAATGGGCACAGTTTGTGTAGAATTCTTTGCTCTTTCTGCTCATATATTTGGTATGATTTTTAGGGCTTTGCATCAAAAGATATTAGGCCAAACCACAAAATGTGGACCTCTGTCACGAATGGGTTAATAATGCTAGGACAAATGATATATGTATACATAGCCAAGGATAGGAGTTAAGAAAGTACAGTCAACTCTGCCTAAGTCGAATTTCTTGGGACTGAAGAAAATACTTCGACTTAGAGAAAATTTGACTTATGAGGGGTCAAAAACAATAGAAAATAAAGGAATGGGACCCAGTACAGACCTTCGACTTAGGCGATTATTGGACTTATGCGACTTCGACTTATGCAAATTTGACTGTAGGTAGCATGATAAACCATTTACAATATCAATCTACTTTACGCAAGGTTTCTCGATTTACAGTAGCAAAGATTATTCATATCTTCAGGCCACATGAACAATGCAGATGCTCTAATGTAAAAGCCATTATTTCTGTCTTTTGTCATACCTTTTGTTGTAGGGCCATTAAGTTCACAATGTGCAAAAAGAGCTGCCAAGTCATGTGCGTACATGTACCATTATGTTTTGTTTGTACGATCACAAATTACAGAACAATGTGTGACACTGTCTTTGTCTCTGTTACCTGCAAAGATATCAGCTTACAGTGCATTGACTGCATTCTGTCTCTTTTTATCATTTGCCATGTAAGATAAGAATGCAGTGATCAGTGTGTATCTATTAGTCTCCATTCAACATAATACTTCGCAAATGATACTGAGCTGTGGCAACATATACATATAGTCTGTACACTTGTCTTAATTCATGTAGCAACGCCCACATATAACAAATAATTGAATAATAACTTATAAAATGGAAAATACTACTCACATTGATCTGAAATTTAAGGAGAAAAACCAAGGAAAAACAGTTTTGTTCTCAACGTTACGCTGACCTTCATAATGGTTTACCAGTACCTATTTTGAAGCCAGCCACCAAGTTTACATGCATATTCAATTATTTCCATTCTCAGTAATAACCTTGTTAAAAAATGCTCTGGAACAAAAACAAATTGGACCGATCAAAGCCAAAACTGATTTTACCTGGTTGTCTTCTCAGTGCAATAGGCAATGTCTGTTATGTCCTGTATTGCTATTTTTTTTTTTCAAATGCATGTAGCTCATTTTGTATTTATTTAATGGTTATCTTACCACTAGAATCATTTTGCAATTGGCTTCACTTTTACTTTATAGACCAAATTTTCTTTTCACACAATTATACAATAACTACAAAGAAAGGGTCTTTCAAGGGGTATCCCTCTATACATAACATGTGCGACTTTGTTATGTTAATACCTGTACTTAACGTTATGTGTACATATTGCACCCAAGATGAAAGTGAACTGATTCCATAATTTAAAAAAATAATAATAAAAAAACATCCAAGAAAAGATTACACTTTAAACAAATGTTACTGCATTTTGCAAAGGATTTTGTACATGCCAATTTTGTCATAATTTCAAACCATCAAATTAAGAAATTGAAGAACATGAGGACAACGAGACAGAACAAAGGGTTAGGTAATGAGAATGAGTTAACTATTACAAAACTGGCAGTGCAGTATTAACGCACATACTTTTCATGAACTCTTCACAAGAAAATAAATCTTGAATCTTTACAAGCTTCACTCGAATGTTGCAGGGATCCACACTAACTTTTTTCTCTGGGGATCTGTGTGAAATGGACCCCTGTTAACATTCAGAAATTCTGGGAGTTCTGAATGAACTTAAGGAGGCTGGGGGGGGGGGGGGGGGGGGGGGAGGGTGTCTAAGGGTACCAGACCCCTGTAAGAGTTGAGTCCTGTACATGATCTGTTCAGAAATATCCCTGCACTTGGGTAAATGCAGTAGATCTTGTCACAATGCCAGTGTGTTGCCATACCTCTGATGCCAACTGCATATGCTCTTAACTTTCTTGTATTCCACCGTTTCTTTTTCTAACCAACCAGATCCATTTCAAAAGCAAAGCCAACTTGCCCTTGCATTCTGCTTGATCCTGGTGCCATTCACATATGTACAAAATGCAAAGCATGGTGCGAATGTACTTGCTCTGCCCTCTGGCTCACCCAGTTCTGAATATAATGACCCTCCTCAGAAAGGCCCCCTGCTCATATAGCACCCTGGTCAAATATCTCTGAGATGGCACGTACTACTAGTATTTAATACAATGAATCTGAAATGTCCCTATGGTGCAGCTGTTATCTGTAAACAGTCTAGCATCTTCTCTAAATGTTGCATTTTCTCCTTGGTATCTTTTCCTTGTGCAACCTGGCAAATGGAAAGAATGAAAAGGAGATAAAAATGGTGATAAGAAATTAAAGATGCACAGAAGTATGGGAAGGAATGAAGAGGAAAAACAATAGCAAAGGAAATACATCTAGGATATAAAAGGAAGAAAGGTGTAGATAATGACAAAAGGAGGCTGGTAAAAATTAACATCATTCGGTACAAATTGTGATAAGATAATGAACGAAAATTCATGATCATGACATCTACCCATCTTTTTTTACTACAACTACTGCCAGTTGAAATCAAAGCTTTCAGAAATAATTAGATATTAAACGACTTTGTCTGACAACTAAATTCAATTGTCATTTTGAAAATCTTCCGTAAAAGTTATACATCAACAAAAAAAACCTTCACACTTAAGGCCCGTTCAAATATAGAGATGGAAACCGCAGGGGGTATTATGCACATTCAATAACACACAAGCAAATGAGTCCGCGACATTCTAAGTGCAGTCCCCCGTTGCATCATCGCTAATCATTTTGTACACAAAAAATGCTCTTAATAACCCCCTGCAGTTTTCCTCCTCATATCTAAATGAGCCTTTATTCTTTTCCTATTCTTGCACTGCAACAGACTTTGTGCTTACTGGACAAGTACGGTACTCACGTTATCACATTCATTCCTACCTTATATTTGTATGCAATCTGCTGACCTGCCCATGCTGCATATTTCATGTTGTCTTTCTTTACTTTTCCTGATGCCTTGGGTGATGATGCAATATTTGTAGCAGCCTAAATAAGTACATAGAAACATCAAAGAAAAGAAAAATGAAAAAAAAAAAAAAAACTGTAAAATTTAATTTTGCATGATTTACGCAAATTACGCAGTGCATATAAGGATAAAATATACATATTTCATTTTAACCCATTCGTGACAGAGGTCCACATTTTGTGGTTTGGCCTAATAACTTTTTTATTATTAATGGTTCGGCGTCACCTGTGCCTGGGAGGGGAAAAGCGAACTGAATCACTGTAACCCTCAGGTCTCTCCTCCCGATATCACTGATTGGGGGTGTGCAGGTGGACCACATACACCGGGGTTTCCCCCTACTCTTATACGAATAGTGCAGTGGGATCTTTAACATGCAAAGGTGGTGACTCTCCTTTACACGGGACCTCCTTTTAACGTCCTATCCGAGGGACAGAGTGTTTTCCACTGTAGCATAGCCTGCGTATAGAAACAGGGAGGGGCACGATAACACACAACGTAGGCTTCAGTCATCCGCCTTGGCTGGACTCGAACCCACGGTCTTTTGGTTCGAAAGGCAGACGCTTTACCGACTGAGCCAACTCGCTCCCATGATGGAGAGCCCTAAAAAATCATACCAAATACATGAGCAGAAAGAGCAAAAATTCTACACAAACTGCCCATTTTGGTTGCGTTAATATTCGTTGTTTGATGTTGAAATTTTTTTAAAGGAAAATAAGCATTAAAATCTTTAAATTGGCAATGTGATAAAAAGTTTAGAATCACCGTTTTCCCCTGCAAATTGGCAACTTTTTGACTTCTAATCATAATTTTTGTCACTTTATATTCATTTCAAATACATGACGTTTTATAAGAAAAGTGTAGCAATAAAATAAAAATGTTGGTGTTGCCAATTTGAAGAATAAAAGCTGATCAAATTAGGCTTTAAATAATTCCTGTCACGAATGGGTTAAGATGGAAGTCAAGAGACTATCTTGGAAATGTATATAAGTACAATAACGAACTTACAAGTGCTGTAATTCAAATTTCAAGAAAACAATCCTACACCTGGTGCTGTGAACATGTACAGTATCTTCTTGTATAAATAATCACTATGAGCAGGAACATTACTTTGATATGTCTAACATACTCTACAAGCAACAAATGAAAGGAAAGTGTGGAAGTTCTGACCATAAACATGCCATAGAGGGCCCTCATGTTGTTGCCATTCAGTTTGACAGCATGGGCAAAGTACTTCCTAGCTAACTCCATGCACTCTGTTCCTCCTTGGGTGTACTGGATCTAAAACAGTTGGAAAAGAGATACAAGAGATATAATAATCATAAACTATTATACGGGTTATATTGTGGCTGATAACATACTTATTGCATCAAGTTTTGTGACCCCGTGCACTTGTGGAGAAAATATCAAAATGCATTCTTACTGCAGTGCAAGGGTGCTATACCAAATACTTGGTGGATCTTACTGAAATTGCAGTCTAGAATACTTTTTGTCAAACAGTACCTGTTATTGTCCAAGGAACAAATATAATTTTCATAAGCATAAATAATGACATTTCATTTCCTATAGACAAGTAGGCAAGTGGTTGTAGTTTACAGCATCCCAGTGACAATTCACAAATTAAGGAATTATAGGAGCTTACCTCTGCATATTTTTGATGGTACAAATGATTGTGTGGATTTGACATGATGAGCTCTTCAAAGCAAAAAGAGGCTTTACTATAACTGCATAAAAAATGTAGAGAGAAAGATTGATAAAAGGAGATAGACTCGACCCAAAGAAGGGCATGGAGGGTGAAACAAGGGGAGAAATCACGACACATTTAGAGGCAATATGTACAGATAATATGGTAATCACATTAAATAAGTCATATTCATAATTGCCATAATGTGCACAGGGTAGTTATTTCCTCTTTTCATTAGAAAGCAAGACTGACAAGGAGACAACCCAGAAGAAGGACAGCCTACAAGACTGACAATATTCAGAGCCCACAAGCCTAAAATTGTCCATCTTGCAGACTATCGGTCTACTAGGCCGCCCCACCTTTTTCAATTACATAATATTCATATACCAGTAGATCTGGGGTGTTTCATAAAGCTGTTCGTAAAGTTATGAATTACTTTACGAACGACTTGAATATGGCAAGCCAAATAGGATTTTCAATCATTATAAATCGCATCAGCTAAATGTGAAATATGCAGATGCAGATTAACATTTCTGTTGTTTACTAACATTTTTATTGCTAAGTAGATTTTTTGCCAAAATTTTATTGCATTTTGGGAAATGCAATCTCACCTTGTTAAAACATCAGGAAAAAACTTTGGGTATCTCATTTGGCACTTCATATTCAAGTTGTTCGTAAAGTCATTCGTAACTTTACGAACAGCTTTATGAAACATCCCCGAGAATATGTAAACAGATGTGCTTACTTTTGTTCTGAAATATACAAATCTGCTAACTCCATCCAAGCTTCATGATCACTCATAAACCTGCAAGAAAGAAAAAAAAAACTCTGATTCAGTAATCACTGTTCCTAGATTCCCCAATGAAGAATACTGCATTACAAAAGTTTGATTAATTTTCATTTACATGCTGAAATGAGAGAAGATTGTAAAAATACACACTGCCATGCTCTGCAGTTGCACAATACCCAGAAAATAAAAATTCATAAACAAATTCATAGATTCTGTTCAAATAGAATGATGTGATTTGGTGTGCTGGGGGTGGGGTAAAGTTCCATTTTGATAAAGAAATTGGGTCATCTCAAATTTTTAGATACAGAACATTTATAATTGGTTTAATAAAAATACAAAGCTGTGCTTACATTTATATAGAATAACTTACTTCTTGAGGTATTCATTTAACTCCTTGATAGCTTCACCCGTTTTACCCTGGACTTTGGAAATGGCAATCAGTCTTTTCCGCACCATCTGTAGTGATCAGAGAAGAAGGTTCTCAAATGAGTAACAAGAACAACAGTCACAGGGTCAAAACAATAACAACTGATGTTTCATTTAGGGCCCATTTGCTACTTTCCTTTTTTTTTTCTTTTTTTTTTGGAAATAGGATGCCAAAGTGCACAATAGCCTCACCATATATTTGTGGAATCATAAAATGTGCTGAAGAGCAGACTCTTACTGAGCTCTGGTGGGCCAATCAAATGGTTCAATGCTACTATGAATAATTGATTAAAGGGTAAGTCCACCCTGGAAGTTTCACTGTTTCAATAAAAGGAGATAAATTTAAACAGCATTTTAAAAAAGAAATGAGCAAAATCGGTCAAAGAATAAGAAAATTACACTCATTTACATTTTCTAGTAAATTACCCTCGGCTCTGCAAATTGGCAACACTGATGACATCATATGCGAGCAGGTCTCCATTCACTTTGTACATTAAATTTCACATTTTCTAAATTTTCTTGGAAGTTACACATTTTCTTACCCCATGGCCAAAGTATGTTATGTAAAAAGCAATTCCTCTGAACATACATTCACTATGGGGTTTAGAAAGTGAGGAAAAAGGGAGAGTTTTCAAGCAGATATACATATGGCAAAGTTTGTACTTACAGCATTTGAAGGATCCTCCTCTAATAGAGATTCATAATGCTCTTTGGCAGCCTCATACCTGTACAGAACAAAACAATCAAAGGCAAGAATTTAACCCATTCAGCACGATTTGATTTCAGTATAACATGCATTTTCCATAGACCCTAGCCCATGTGATCTTGGGCATAGAGTTCAACGGGTTAAAAGGTTGAAAGCTTGAGGAAAATCTCATTGTGGATAAGGAAGTGAATAAGGTTTAAAGTAGCATCTTAAACATAACTTGGCAACTCTATTTTTTTTTTTTTTTTATGAGCAGTTCTCTATTCATTTTTTAAAAACATATATTTGGGGGTCTCCTACCCTCCCCCCCCCCCTCCTCCCCCCTCCACCTTCTCTACCTTTTCCCTTGTCAATTACAGAACATATTTCTATTCAACTCCCATGTTACCTCCACTACTTGCTACACTTGAGGCCAAAATAAGACAATTCATTCAAGTATTAATGTAATACCTCTGCCTATAGAATTTGTAATAGTAAAAAAAACTCGAACCAGTACCCCCTTTGCGATAAAATGAAAACAATTTGTACTCACTCTCCAAGACTCTCCAACTGTAGACCCTCCAACCTTTTCCCCCTTACACTGCTTGGAAAGTTCTGTTCCACTATATCGATGATGTCAGATGCTAAGTCCTGGTCCCCGCAGTCCAGTGCTGCTATGCATACTTGTTCATAGATGGTCCACACTGTAAAAACAATTGCAAATGTGATATCTAAGCCTCTATGCAGTGAACCACGATAAGTGCATCTGTGTATTCATGAAACATAATCAAACATGGTAACACCCCTTCCACCCCATCCAAATTTGCCGATACTCTGGATTCTGGAATCACATAATAATAACAAAAGCAATAAAACTGACACTTGCAAAAAAAACCCAACATATCATGACCAAATTCTGAGGTCATTATTCATAATTCAGTTCTATTAGTGAAGATTTTCAAAAGGAAGTTAATGGAGAAGCCTGTGAAGTCAGATCATTGAGATAGATTAAACCTGTAGATATTTCCAAACTGAATGAATACAACATATTTTTGTATAAAGAAATACATCTCAGAACAAAATTCAGAACATAGCTTATTCACAGGTGGCATTTAAAGTCATTATTGTGCTTTTAAAGAATAGCAAGATCAATCAATACCCTTCAAAACAAGTCCTTTCCTCACAGTACATGTATTTCAAACACTACAAACTTCTGCAAAATTACATGGGAAGAAAGTACATCATATTCACAGATATTAAACCAAGGGATCTTGTTTTAGCACTTTGTCACTAGTGGCTGGGAGAGAATGATTAAAGTTTCACTGGATCTAAATTCAGAATTTATTTCATCTACACATATGCTAAAAGCAATTTTCTTCACACTGAGACTGAGTTTTTAGTACAGAAAGGTTTTCTAAAAAAAATAGCAATATGAAATAAAAACAAAACCAACAACGAGGATCATCTAATAATCACATTCCAACTGCACAACTTGGCTATAATTTGAGGGAAAAAAAGGCCTCATTTACTCCATGTAAGCAATTAATCACAAGGGGTATAACCAAAGGATCTATCTTACCTTCATCCCCGAGTCTCCTCCGATAGTTATCCAGCAAATACTGGCCCAACTTCACAGTCTCTATGCTGTTCCTGGTGTTCTCCTCCCTCCATTTCTTCAGTTTATCTCTTGCCTCTGTAAATAATCCATCATCAAGTTATAAAAATACATTTTAGCACAATAAAGATTTCTTTTTGACAAGTTTCTATGAAGATATCTGATTCACTATCCCCCCCCCCCCCCCCCCCCCCCCCCCCCCCCCCCCCCCCGCAGGTTACATCAGAGAAATCTCTCTTCTCATTGATTTGGTTTATCAAGGTATTCGGCCATATCAATAAAAGTAGCATTTGCTTAGAGGCTAAAGCTACCTAGTAATAGCTATAATGCCCAAGTAAATGCTTAAGCGATCACTTGCGCCGGACCTTTTTCTTGGCCTGAGATCTATACTGGTTGTCCCAAAAAGCAGATCAAGATGCCTTCGGGAAAATAGTACAAAGGAGATTTGTGCTAAGATGCGTAAGCCTTGTCCAAAGTTTTACTCTTCACTCACTTTCCAAATCTGATGCAGAAAACAATTTGACCTACTAGTACTGCTTTTAAATGTAACCGAACAGTTTTTAATACGCAATTTTCTAACGAACTTTTTAGACTGAAGATTAATAATAATAATAATATTCCGTTCTTGTATAGCGCATATCACGTTATTATCTAACGTCTCTACGCGCTTTGAAAGGACTTTGGATATTATTACCCTGGCTTTAGCCCGGCAGCCTTTTACAGCGCACAAGCATTTCAAAGAATTGTAGTATTGTCCCATTTGGTGTGGTCTCGTCTGTCTTGTTTTTATTTTTCATGCTTTTTTTTTAAAAGTAAGATAGTGTTATATTTATGTTAGCTTTGCTTTCAACTTCAAGGTTAAGGTTTCCACCACAATACAGCTTGTAAGTGTAACTTTGTATGTATTTATTCGTTTTACTTAACTACTCAAAGCATAGTCTAGACTACTTATAATATCTCAATCATTGGTATTACTATTGGCTACTGCTTGTAATTTGTATTTAACTATTCATTGGCTACTGCTCAGTGCTTGTAATTTGTATTTTACTAAGTGTCAATCATGTCAATTATTTGCTAACTTTATTGTGGAAATATAAGGTCTACATGACATACCCGCTGCAACCCGCACGCACCCCGTCATTAAACCTCGCTGTCGCGTGAAGCTACGCGCAAGAACAAAGGATGAATAAGATAAGAGCTTCGAAACGAAGCGACTTGTCCGACAAAGGCCGTGGCCGTGGGCCTCTATCGGCGAAGAGCTCGAGCTGCGCTGCTGTTCGTACATGTACGCCCCTTTCCCAGCAATGACAGAGCCGATTTCAGGACATAGCCATTCATTTTAATGCATATTTCATATGAAAATACATCACCATGAGCAAAAATACTACATCAAAATAATATTCAATTTCTTCCTTACACAGAATTACCCATAAAAACAGGTAAAATGACATAATAAACTAGAAAAATACCATCCAAAGAAAAATAGTCATCGTACCTTGCCAACTAATGGAAGTCGCCATCTTGATAAATGAAGGATGATGGGAAGGAATTGCTTTGCATGCATCCTGGGAAATGTTTCCATGGGTTTCCCATGACAACAACTTCCTACTCTCTCCGCGATTTTTAATGAAAACTGTCTAAAAACTGCTGTTTAATTGACTTTCTGTTGTACTTTGGTACTTACAACTCGACATAATGATTCCACCAAACGCATCACTGGTCAAATATGACAATCCAGTTCTTGTCAGCCGAAATACAGAGAAGAAAACACCTCGGGTAAGTAGTGAAAATTAAAACATTTTGTAAAGACTAAAGTTTAGCCGAGTCTCCCGTGAGAGCGCATCAGTACGGGCGACCGACCCGTTGACTAATCCAGCTACCGTTGCGTGCCAATGCCACTGCCATGGAAGACTCGGCCAATTTAGGCTAATGAATAAAAACACTATGACGTCGTCTGTTGTTTTCTAGAATTAGGCAGCTAGTTGCCACATACTATGTTGTTGTTGTTAATTTGGTTTTATTTGGCAATTAGATCTAGTAGGAATTGACTATTTTCGCCACAAATTTTCTTGATATTATGATTATTGATATTATAGGTTTTCCCGGTCAATTTCATACTTTTTTCATTCCAATTCACGAACGTGCATTCAATTTCACGCAACGCACGCCCCGCGAAGACATTCGGGCTTTCAAATTCCGAATCCGATCGATCAGTTTCATTTATGGGCACTCTTATTCTCTTTCCGTAAATCAAAATCACGCATGAGCGTTCAGTTTCCAAATGCGAGCATTGTATTTCCTACTTGCGCATTCAAATTCAACTCGTAGTCACGATGGCGCTGTTTGGGGCGTTCAATTTCATTTTCCGGCGATCAATTTCCTACTTCGTGCACTCAATTTAGTGGAGAAGATAAAAAGGGGGTTATGAGGGGGAGAGCGGGACGAGCGTTGGTTGTTTCTGATAAACGAGCACACTCCGAAAAAGGATTAGTCAAAATAACTATTATGTTGGTGCATATTGTCCGACCAAAATTTTGGTGAAGATTGACCAACATGATGGTGGTCATAATTACCCAATTATTTGTTGAAAATTAATGTACCCAAATTTTGGTTGATTTTAATTAATTTTTATGTTCAGACACAAATTCAGCAACACATTGGTTATCTTGACCAATCCCTTTGTAGAATGTACACAATATACCCGCACATCCCTCACCCCTAACACACACACAAGAAAAAAAATCCCATTTTCGTAGGCCTCCAGTATGCTTATTCTTTTTTTTAAGGGTTTTATATCGTTCTGAATTTGTATCCGCTTACAGTGATATCCATAATTATTATGGATAATATGAATATACAAAGATAGGAAGAAAACTCCGATGAGAGTTAGAGTGTTGAGTTTCAAATTTTCGACTTGTATATATATATTTAGATTATCTTCAGGAACTGAGGTAAAACAGAACAAGAACTGTTTTTGTATAAACTGATATAAGAAGGCATCAAAATGTTCAGTTTTACCTACAATTTCTGAAGATGATCTAATCAAAGGTCGAAAATGTGAAACTCAACACTATCATAACTATGACTCTCATTGAAGTTTCTTCCATTCTTTGTATATTTACAATGATATCATGTCATTTTATGTTCATCTATACTTCAATACTTTAACAGCATAACGACATAATTTCTAACTTACACTCCTTGATGACACCACCCATAAAAAGAGAAAATCACAACACTAACCACACAATGCGTCAATTAAAAAACCAAATGACAAACAACATTATCTAAAAATCTCTCATGTGGAAGCCTAAATAAACAGCAATATGAAATGTTTATAATTTCCATGTTGCCAGTTTCAATGGAAGCATTTATGGCATAAACCTAAAATAGTGGACTTAAGCATGATAACATTATGGCAAATGTCTTGCCAAAGAAGCTCAATTTATTCCAGACTAAGTGAAAAACACCCACAATTACCCCCAAGCTAACTAAATGCAATGAATCTTTTAAATTGAATGCACTTATTTGGAACTTGGTTGCCTTTTCACGAATATGAATGACCAAGGAGATTCGCCGCCGGCTTGAAATGAATTTGATTGCCCATTTATCAAAAAGCATGCTCCTACTTTGAATTTGAATGACCCAAATGAACAATTGATTGCTCGGATAGTGAATCTGAATGACCCAATTTGAATTTGAAAGCTGCTTCAGAGCTGCGAGCGTGAAATGCAGGAAATTGAATGCTCGGAATATGAACTTGAATGACAAAATCATGAAATTGACCGGGAAAACCTATACTATATTAGGATGGGGGGTCGGGTGTCCGGACACGGAACAAAAATTAAGCCTTCTTTTTTGTCTTTGGATTAAACAAAAACTATGCTCTGATTTGTGCTAATCATCATCAATATTTGTTCTCTATGATATTGTCTAACATTTTGTGATAAAACATTTAAAGGATTTGCTTGTGAACTTTTTCAATTGGCTGTTTTAAATCAACTGTCCAGAAACACAACCTGTCCAGACACCTTACTACTGGGTAGATCTATACGTATAAAAATACGTTGGACACTATATACCCAGTTCAGTTGTTGAGTGTCCGGACAGGTTGTGTATCCGGACAGTCGATTTTAAACAGCCAATTGAAAAAGTTCACAAGCAAATCTCTTAAAGGAGAATGCTACCCAGGCATCAGTGTGTTTTTAGTGAATAAAGATGACCAAGAAGAGTAAACAGTGAAAGTTTGAGCAGAATCGGACAATCTGTTCAAGAGTCATGAATTTTGAAAGTTTCAGTAAATCCCTATGGGGATCCTTGAGTTGGCAACTTCGACAGCATCTGTGATGTCATCGTGGACAACTCTCAATTCATTTTGTTCATAGTTTTTTTTTTTTAAATTGATTTATATGAAATTTCAAGCCAGGAATCAACATAGACTAATTCTTCCCAAAATGCTTGCAGAATTGATTTAGCCATGTCATGTCATAAATCAAAAGAATTTTTATTTTTCTTGGAAATCAAGAAAATGTTAAATTATGTGTACAAAATGAATGGAGAGTAGTCCACGATGACATCACAGATGCTGGTAAAGTTGCCAATTCAAGGATTCCCATAATAAGGATTTACTTAAACTTTCAAAGTTCATAACTCTTGAACGGATTGTCCGATTTTCCTCAAACTTTCACTGTTTACTCTTCTTGTTTTTCTTCATCCACTGGAAGCACACTGATGTCAGGGCTGCATTCTCCTTTCAATGTTTTAGCACAAAATGTTGGACAATATTATAGAGAACAAATGTTGATGACGATTAGCACAAATCAATGCATAGTTTTTGTTTAATCCAAAGACAAAAAAGAAGGCTTCATTTTTGTTACGTGTCCGGACACCCAACCCCAATCCTACATAGGTCTAACGTTAGGTCTATTCCTAATCAAATATTTTTCCAAAATTTACAAGACATGAGATAGGTCTAGTCTATTATCTACATTCCTCTATTTTTTTTTTTTTTGGATCTTTTTTTTTTTCTTTTTAATCCAAATATTGAAAGAAACAAGCCTACAAGGTATGGAGTGACCTAACTTCGCACAGGTCCAAAGTTCTTGGGAATTCTTCATAAATTAGTCTTCTTCTTGCGGCCATTTGTAGTCTAAAACTTTGCTTTGTCTTTGGTGTCAATTAAATGAGAATAATTTTTAGTAAAATTTGAGAAATTATGGATTGAAAATTGTCTTCTTTAGAATTAGTGGTCCCCCCATCATATCTAATTCTTAAGTTAAAAGTCAACTTAACAAGTTAACAGTTAACAGCTAGACTCTAACTTAGGTAATCCTGGGTTTTAGGGTTATAAACTATTTGCACTTCCATTCGATTGCTAACTTTAGCACACCTCTTTACAGACTGTCATGTATGGATTATGGTTAAGGTTAGGGTTTGGGTTAGGGTCAGGGTTAGGGTCAGGGTTGGGTACACGACAGTCTGTGTTGTAAGGTGTGCTGAAGTTAGCGATCGCATATATGTGCAAATAATATATACCCCTAAAACCCAGGATTACCCTAACTATAGATGATATCAGTTATGCCAAAATCTAACAAATTAGCAGTAAGGGCTTTGTGCTTGTAATATATCTGACATTTACATCGAGCTGTGCGTGGCCATTATGCTTTATTTGGCACTTTTGGCAGATATTCATGTAAACAACACAAATACCCATGAAATCACCCTTTCTAGCATGCTGTTACCTCCACAAACTGCTTTTGAGTTTGCTAGTATTTCCCGCTATCTAATCGCTTCATAAAAAGTTTAGATTCTACTCTTCCAATTGAAAAAATTGAATTTTTCGAGAGTATAAGAAGGTTTTGCCTTGCCTTACAACGTGGTTCCGATGTTCGCATCATTATAATTTTAAATACAATGACTTCTGTCATCACATCAATGTTATTATGCCTGTGGCCTAGCTTAGCTCATTAAATTTGTTGATGAAGCAGTTCCTACTCTTCAATAGACTTCCATGCGCACAAATTTTGAGTTGTTTCCTGCATCAGCATCACAGAATGTCTGACGACTGAGATTATTTCTAAATCTTCCCCATGCCTTCCCTCTCCCCTCCCCCCCCCCCCTTCTCTCTTTCCCTTGATACACCATCTCTCCTCTTTACTCTCTCTCTCTACTTCTCTTTTGGGCATCTCTAGCCTCCAAATCTTGAGTGATCTCTAGTATATATGTTTTCCAACATTTTCGCAATTTTCTACAAGTTTTTTTTTTTTTTTCCAACGATATTTTTCCCCATTTTATAACTGATATTATCTCATGTTTGCAGGCAAGAGCTCTCAAGACATCACCTCAGCAGCCTACCAACACTGGTCCTGTACCCAACCCTCCTCCAAAGGGAGGTAGCAAACTTCCACCAGTAGAATCCCAGAAAGCTCAGCAGACAGATGAAATCCTCAACTCTATTCTGCCTCCCAGGTGAGACATATGTAAAGTGGTAAATCAAAGCTCCACCCTTACTTTTTTTTTCACTTACAGTAGGATTTTCTTCTCTTTTTTTTTCTTCTTTTTTTTTTTAATGAGATCCTTGGTAAATCTAAACTTTGGATGGTGTGGGGTGGGGTGTGTCTTCGTGTTGAGCCTTGTGTATATTCAAGAAACTGGAAAAGGTACCTCACGATCAATTGTTTTACTATATATTTTTCTATCAATGGTCGTAACTGAAAGATGCTTGAGAAAGTAAATGAAATGATTTTATTACTATTATTATCATTATTATTAATGAATGAGATAAGTAGAGGAAGTGATGCCAGTCTTGGAGTCAAACTTTTGAATTTGAAAAAAGCTTAAAGTGATTACACAATGGTAATTTTTTGGGGGATATATGATCGAGAATAGAATTCTAAGAAGAATAACATTAAAAATTTGATGATTTTCAGTCGAAATCAATGCATTTTGGCTAATTTTCTCATATAAAGTCAAGAGTTGACCAAAAAATTTGAGTATGAGGTATGACGTAAAAGTGGGTACCCATGCAGCTTCGCGCATTGCAGTTGTGCTGCGCGCTGGGCTGTACAATATGTATTATACCTTGCGCGCATTTTGCTAGAAGTGCGCGACAAGGTACCCACTTTGACGTCATTTTGACGTAAAAGTGGGTACCCAGTTGAAACTGGGTCACAGCTGAGGGGTCAAAAATATCCTGAAATCTTACCACATTTGGGGGTTTCCCTGGCAACACGACTTTTTAAAAAACTTTAGGCAGATGATTTTCTGCTAATAAAATCATGCTCTTTTAAATGAGCTAACATTGTTTCAACATTGGGTACCCCCTTTAAGAACCTCGTTAAATCATGCCACATTGACATATTGAGACATTGTGCATCAATGAGAAATTTCTCTGCAAAGATTCATTCCTTTGACATTTGAAAAAAGGGCTTAATTCATTGCACTGTTGTCTTTAGGGAATGGACAGAGTCTGGCCAGCTTTGGGTCCAGCAGGTGTCCAGCACTCCAGCCACCCGGCTGGATGTGGTCAACCTACAGGAACAGCTGGACATGAGGCTGCAGCAGAGACAGGCCAGGGAGACGGGGATCTGTCCAGTCAGGAGAGAGCTGTATTCACAGTGCTTTGGTAGGTGTTGTGGTGTCTCTTGGAAGTAAGATGTACTTCCAGGGGGGTGTTTCATAAAGCTGTTCATAAAGTTACGAATGACCTTACGAACGACTTGAATATGGCAAGCCAAATGGGATTCTCAAACATTACAAATCACAGCAGCTAAAGGTAAAATATGCAGATGAAGATTAACATTACTATTGTTTATAAACATTTGTACTGCAAAGTATATTTTTCGTAACAATTTAATTTTAGATAATGGGAAATGCAGCCACACTTTTGTTGAAACATCAGGAAAAACATTGAGCATCCCATTTTGCACTTCATATTCAAGGCATTCATAAAGTCATGCGTAACTTTACGAACAGCTTTATGAAAGTGTGATGACTCAAGACTCACTCATATTTTGTAATTATATAATTCATATGTGTCTTGAGTTTGACTTGTATAGATTCGGTTTTGTAAAACCCGATTTTGCTTACAACATTATAATTTGTACTTTTTAAAGAATTTGTTTGTCATATTTATTAATGGAATACTTATCAAATTAGGCTATTGTATCCCACCAGGAAATTGTAGAGCGCTTTATGGAAGAAATATGGCCTAAATTTGTTTATTCCATTTCACAGTGATGAATTGCTTTAAGAAAAGATCACAGAAAAAAAAGCACTTCAGAAATTGCTTTTTGATCAAGGATTTAATTAAGAGGATTTTAATGTTCCTTTCATTGTATCTTTATGCCTCTGCCCACCAAAGGTGGGTGCCGGAGGCATTATGTTTTCAGGTTGTCCGTCCGTCCATCCCATTTCATTCTTGCAATAACTTAAGAACCATTTGACGGATCAACTTCAAACTTGGCTCATGTACATGTATGCATATGGGAGCGATGATGATCTGATTAGATTTCGAGGTCACAAGGTCAAAGGTCTTAGGTCATTATAAAAATGGCTCGTTCTTGCAATAACTTAAGAACAATTTGACGGATCAGCTTCAGACGTGGCTCATGTATGCATATGGAAGAGACAATGATCTGATTAGATTTGGGGTCAAAGGTCAAAGGTCATAGAGGTCATTATATACATGAAACTAACTTGTTGTTACGATAACTTATTCATTTGATGGATCAACTTCAAACATGAGTTGTATGCATATGAGAGGGACAATGATCTTAATATTAGAGTCTGGGGTCACAAGGTCAGAGGTCATGGATGTCATTGTAGATGTAAAAATTGCTCATTCTCCCAATAATTAAGAACCATTTCACGGATCAACCTTAAATGTGGCTGACACAATGTCATTTAAATGAACAAATTTTTTTGCAGTTTTGTACTTCTATTACATTTCCCATAATTAAAAGTGATATATTTTTGATCTGGCAGAGGCGGAGGCATAAATTTCGGCCGCGCGTGGTTCGATAATTCATCTAGTTTTGTTTGTTTTTATCTGGTTTATTTAAGCTTGGGTGAACAAGACTCGATATTCATTATGATTGTTTTTTGTATATTTGCAGATGAGTTGATCCGTCAGGTAACCATCGAGTGTGCAGAGCGTGGCCTTCTCCTTCTGAGAGTCAGAGACGAGATCAGAATGACCATTGCTGCCTACCAGACCCTCTACGAGAGCAGTGTAGCTTTCGGTATGCGCAAAGCACTGCAGGCCGAACAGGGCAAGTCTGATATGGAAAAGAAGGTGAGGGATCAAGCTATGATTATAGCCAGGACAGAGCTCCACACTAACTTTCTTAGTATAAGGGCTCCAGATTGAGATTCCAGCCACTTAATGTATAGGTTTATAGCCACTTGGTCTACAATCAGTTGGTCTAATTGCCAGATCGTCTAACACCACCATGGTACTATCATTTTGGTCTAATTGCCATTTGGTCCAATCATCACTTAGGCCAAAACCCACTTGGGCTAATTATCATTTTGTCTTATGATCAAATGGTCTAATTGCCACTTCGCCTACTTTAGTTTTCCTCATTTCGTCTAATGACTATTTTGGTCTATTTCCAGTTCGTCCAATTAGATAGACTAAGTGGTGTTAGACCAAGAGGGTACTGGACAAAATGGGCATAGCCTAACTGGAAATTAGACGAAATGGTAAGTGGACTAAGTGGCAATGAGACCAAATGGTTAAGACAAACTGGTTGTAGACGAAATGGGACTAGACAATGTGGGATGAGAATCATGAGACCAAATGGGCATTAGGAAAAGTGGGAGTAGACCAAGTGACAATTCACCAATGTATATGAGCCCTGTGTTAAAATTGTTCAAAGTTGGGGGTTCTGGACCTAAATTTTTTGGGCCCCTGCTATAGTAATTGCATCATCTATTCTGAGCCAGAAGAGCACTGAATCATATCATTCAAATAGCATTCATGCTCTGCTAGCTCACAATTTCAATGTGATTTGATTTGATAGTATCCTGATTATATTCATGATACCTATATTGTCTTCTAGTGGCTACAACGGTGTTAACTTATGTGCATGGAGTTGAAGCATTCTGGCCCTAAGTATTAAAGCAATATGTTCATTGTGTTCATTGTGATTTGGAAAGAATTTGTGGGAATCATTTGATGTAGTAAATCTTATATTTCTCTTCTTTGGGGGAATAAATTATAATTATATTATAGCACCTTTCACAAAGATATTTTTTTTTTTAAATTCAACATGTAAATTTTTGATGGAATAAATGTTGTATCACCAAACCCTGATTTGGATGATAAATCTATTTGGATATAAGTTCACATTTTAATTTTTGATAATGATTTATAGATGACAGACATAGAGAATGAGAGAACGTATGTCACCAGGGCAAATATCAGATCAGCAAACCCTGACTGCTGTTAAAGATTTATTCAAACATCGATTCATGTTTGAATGTAATTGCAAATTTGAATGTAATATAATTGTCATAAATAGATCACAGAGCTAGAGCAAGAGAAGCGTGAGCTGGAACGACAGGTCAATGAACTCAAGGCCAAGTGTGAGGCCATCGAGAAGAGAGAGGCAGAGAGGAGACAAGTTGAGGAGAAGAAACACGCAGAGGAGATCCAGTTCCTCAAAAGGACCAACCAGCAGCTTAAGGTATAGAATTTTTTTTTTTAATCTTTGTTGTTTTTTATCTGTAAATTGGTATTTATAGTGTTGTGTACCTTGCAGAAGAACTGATGAATGACTATAAATTAGTGACCTTTAAGGGAATAAAACATTTCACATCAAGGCCCACAAAGAATTGAATTTATAGCTGACTTTCATTACTAGATAAATATGTGGCCTATGGATGCATACACTACAACATCTATTCATCTATTCACTACACTTCTATGTTATGTCCTTGTGCAGTAACTTGCCCATACTTTTGGATGGTGCCTCAATGCTCAAGGATGTTTTATCAAAAGCTGCAGAACCCTTTCACAGAAGTGATACATGAAGCTGAGCATGGTGTCACAGAACTATCCTAAGTATAAGTATAAGTTTGTGGGCATTCTATTCAAACGCACTTTATTGGATACACACGCATTATCCAATAGGACATAGGCAAATTATTTATGGGGTGGTTTTGTAAAATATGTTCATTTGTTGCAAGTTAGACTGGCATGGAACCTCAAACATATCGATGGAATTAAATGAATTGAATTTAAATGAAATTGCTAACCCATACCCTTTTTTTTTTTTCTTAAATCCTCTGCAGACACAACTGGAAGGTATAATTGCCCCGAACAAGAAGTAGGATGACAGACAATCCCTGTAGTGGACTATTCACTGTATACTTGTACAAAGTTACATAGGTAGAATTACATATTCAGAACTATGGCCTTGTATATATTTTGGGATTGGAGTTAGTAAATATTGTATTTAAAAATGAATGACTAAATGAATAAATAAGAGTATGAATTACCCTGCAATAGATACCAAAAAATGAGAATCTTCTTGTATTATGGCATTCATATATTTTTGAAGAAATTTCTTGTAATTTTCTTCTCTGAAGAGGAATATCTAGGCCACTTTTCAATTCGACACTTAAATCAGAACTTTGAAGTATTTTACTAAGTTTTCAGCCTGATTAAAATACTTAGCCAACTTCAGTATTCAAATGAATCTTTGGGCTAAAGTATATTTCCCTAAATCTAAGACAGCCACCTCACATACTTTAGCAAATTACTTTGGAAGTCTGATTTGCTGGCATGTAGATTCCATACATGCGCAGTCATGATGTGCTGTGCACATGTAGATGTTATAACCATGCATATTGTGCCACCTGTATTGCACGTTATTAAGGATGGGCATTGTGATGTGAATACAAGTTAAGCCATTTTACTTAGCCGAGTAAAATGCTTAGTAAAGTACTTGCCTTTTCCGCACATTGAATTGAGCCCAGACCCAGATCTTTAAGGTGCAGACATTTCACCTCATATCTTCTCTTACTCTGAAGTACCTCACTGTCGATGAATGAGATCAACTGAAACTCATCTGTAGAATTTGTTACTTCATTTAACTTCAATTTCTTGTCTTAATCCACTACTAGAGTATATGCCTGTGTGTGATTTTCTAGTTTATGAACCGTCCAACATGCATTATAGATATTGTATGGATGTGACCCATTCAATATCCCCCTGGTTCCTCTGCTCTTTTTTTTTTTTCTTCTTTTTTTCTGTCTTAAAATGTGAAGTATTACATTACATGAAAATATGTAAGCCATATATATTTTTTCAAGTTTATTTTTTTTTGGGGGGGGGGGAGGGGGGAGGGGGCTGGGAGTAGGAAGGAAGAAGTAATGACCAATAGAAGTAATGTCACTGATCTTTATTTCAATGATCTTGTCGCAGAATATTGAATGGCATTGTGGCTTTGCTGCCTGTGTGACTATGTCTTTTTGTACATGCACATTTAACGAATACTTAGCTTTTCAAATCACAAAAGCTGTGTGTACTTGGTGATTGGGATTTCAGGGCAGTAATGTGTCACGCATTAGCTATGGTGCTTGAAAACCTTCATGTTATTGCATGTACACATATTGTCAGACAATGGCTTATCCCTAAATGAAGGTTTATGTCCATTGAGAAAATTTGTGAAACTGTCTTTCCTGTCACCAACTGAGGAATTCCTCCTTAAATTGCATGTACAAAACATAACCAGTTCCAGTAGAGCTCACTTCAAGGCTGTTACTTCTCTAATAAACTTGTTTCCATCCATACTTGTTACTATGCATTCCTCATATGTTCACTTCTTCAATGGACTATCAATACACCTTGATCTTGATGCCTAGTAAGGGAAAGTGTACTTCTTTGTATCAATAAATTTGTAAACTATTACTTTGCTGTTGTGTTCAGTCATTTTCAGTTGTGCTTGTGAAGTAGTAATGTATCTCAGATGTTATTGTGCAAATCAAAGCATGCCAAGTTTTCATTTATTATGAGCCATTCATATACAGTTATACGGTGAGACCAGTCCTGTAAATAAAGACTGCCAAATAGAGACAAGAAAGCAGTCTTTATGAGCAGGTCTTTATGTACAGGTTTCTTTGATACATGTTTCAAAATGAAAATTATTCAGGAGAATCAAAACTGTTTTTTTTATATAGATAGGTGGTCACTAAAGGAGGTTAGACTGTATATGATTCTGATTTGTTGAAAGTCAAGTAGATGCATTGCCATTTTCAAGTTCTTGTCTCATGTATGAGGCCCAAAGAACATGACACTTTCAGGCATGTTTTGTATTAAAACATGTATACAAATCAACACTCATTCATTTTCATCCTTTCTCTCCCAGGTATTATTTTAATGCCACACATGTAATCCAATTTGGGGACAAAAACTGAATGTCATGAATATGAATATATCAACTTGTTGAGCCTTTCTTAGCTGGGGTTCCTAATGGTCATATGAATATATTGAAATCGCAGGGGATTGTAGGCTTTCCTGTTGGAGTGAAAGATGAATCGGGGTCCAAATTGGTGATAATAGAGTTTACGAAACGGGACGGTGGGGCATTGCGACAGGGTAATCAACCGCCCAGGACCGTCCTCACGCACCGTTCCCGTCCTGTTCTTAACTCGAGTTACAATATGACTCTGCAATATGATAGGGACGGACGGAGACGTGTTTAGTCATAGGGAAAACAAAGAATTACATAAGGAAAAAGAAGAGGAGAAGGAAAAACAAAAAAATGCATAAAGAGAATGAAGAGAAGGGAAACAAAGATATAAGGAGAAAGAAGAGGAGAAGGTAAAGCAAAGAAATACATCGTGAGAATGAAGAGGAGGAGAAGGGAAAACAAAGAAATACATAGAAAGAAATATGCCGTTTCAATCCATTACCATACATCCACGACGTGCACAATTGCATAGCTCCGTCCTCTTTACGGACCGGACATTACTTCACCCAAATACCGTCCTAAAAATGAACAAGACGGAGATTTTCAGAATCGCGCATTGCGGAGATCAATATTCCGCCTTAGTGAACGTTCTGTTTGCTCTCCTGTCCCGTTTCTTAAGCTCCCTAAAGGTGCTTTCACACATGATGCGACAGTTTGGTAACACACTGTGTCACCACACTTTTTTGTACAAGCCTATGGGGTATAGGGCGACAAAAAAAGTCGCAGAGGCAGGACAAACTTTTTTTGCTGCCTAGATACACAAAAAATGCGCACCAATCAAATTTCTAAAAAGTTAGCGCAAAAAAATTGTTGCCATGAGATTGCTTGCGCAAGTTTTGACAATATGCTCTCTTATTGAGTGTTGACGCGTTAATGTGCGTTCATTAGCATATGTGGTGACACAAAGTCCCACCATGTGTGAAGACGAAACAGTGTGGCGCCACAGTGTGTTACCACACTGTCGCATCATGTGTGAAAGCACCTTAATAGTCCGACTGGTGCGACATGGCCGACTGGGCCAGCAACACATTGCAACAGCAATTTTAATTTCAACATGACTGCAGTGAAAACCTATCAGGAGAGTTTCACATTTTCACATTATCCTATTAATTTCTTCTCAAATGAGTTTGCACTTGTGTAAAGCCAGGCTGACACTTGCACGACTTTTGGCCACGATTTTGTCGTGGCAAGTCGTGCCATTTTGGGGCACGAACTGGGAGGCTCCCGCACTGTTTACGACTTGTTCACGCATAGTTCACGACAAGTTCACGACGAGTTCACGAATAGTTCACGAATGCGTGCCCGTCAGTGTCCACACATATCAATTTGTTTGCGCTCCTTTTTTGCAGCGCGTAGCGTGTTAAATTATTTCCCTATGGAGAATAATAGAAAATACGCCGTTTTTGAGGGATTTGCTAAGATATCTCCCAAACGCGTCAACAAGGTGATCTATCAAAACAGAATAGAATAGAGCAGATTCTCACCTTGAACATGATATGATTTTCATTTAATTTTAGTCAAATTAAGTTCTGTCACTTTTGAGGTTTTTGGAACCTTTCTTGATGATTTTGGAAATCCATTTGTACATGAGCCAATGGGCAAGTGCGGGAAACGAAACGTTTGGTGCGACTTCACATTGTTGTAAAAAAATATATACGTCACAATAGACCCTATCAAAAAAAGACATTTTGCAGAAAATGCTGTAGATTGCGAATACCTAAGAATGATTTTGATTGGATAAAAAAAACCTCTGTCACTTTTCACATTTGCAAAAGCTTTTGCAATTGGTCACTATAGTTTGGCGGGTTCAGCCGATGGCATTGTGTGTACACAGTATAGTACACAGTACACACGCATAGCTAGGCAACGCAGCGCGTGAAGAATTTCGGCAAGGAGGTGAGAGCAAAAGAGGAAAAAAAAAAAAGCACAAGCCAATGAATGCAAGTGATCAAGAAGAGTTACAAAACTGAAGGGAGTGAGAAAACAAGGAAAGTGAGAGGGAAATTTATGAAAATAAGTAATGCGAGGAAAAATGACAAGAAAAGGAGAGAAAGGAGAAGTGAAAACACGCAGCTGAGTGCGCTCACGATATGTAAGTTGAACACCCCTGCACCGCAATGTAGCAGCCCGCCACTATACACGTAGACTGCCTGCACGATGCGAAGACAGCGGCGCGTATTAGTGACTGTGCGTTAAACGTCCCATTTCTATGCCTTATAAGAGGAGCGTTTTTTGTACACAACAAATTGATATGTTGACACGAACTGGCACGACGAGTTCACGCATAGTTTGCGCATAGTTTACGCACTTCCCGCATTGGCACGACGAGTTTCCGCAATTCGGACGGTGTCGTGCCGACTTGGGCACGCCATATAAAAAGGGGGCCTCCCCAACCCCTGGTCATTTTTGGATTGGCTGTGGAAGAGACAACATGCTGAATGTCAGAGACACAATCATTGCAGGGAAGAGAAGATGCCTATACCTGGCAGCTGCTCTAGCCATTGTTGAAGAGCAGCAGAAAAGGCTGGAAGAGGCAGAAGAGCAAGAAAAGGCAACCCCACCTCGAAGAAAGACACAAAGGAAAGTGTGGGTCAGGGAATGGTTGACCAGAAGGCACGAGTTTGGACAGTATGACAGTTTACTGACTGAACTCCACAAGGAAGATCAAAGGGGCTACAAAAATTACCTCAGAATCACACCTGACCTGTTCCAAGAAATGGTTGAGAAGTTAACCCCTCGCCTCCAGAAGCATGGCGCGCACTGCCACGCACTGGCACGCATCCTCCCGCATCCTCCCGCATCGTCCCGACGGGTTCACGACGAGTTCACAAACAGTTTGCGCATAGTTCACGACCCGGTCGCTAAATTTTGTCGTGACCAAAATTTTGAACATTTCAAAATTCTCGTCCCGACATGGCACGCAGTCACGACGTGTCACGACGTGTTTACGCACACTTCACGCCAGTTCACGACTAGTTTGCGCACTGGCACGACTTGAGTCGTGCTAATGCGTGACACAAAATCGTGCAAGTGTCAGGCTGGCATAACACTGTATAATTCCAAGGGCAGTCCTATAATAGAAGCCCACAATGTATGCACCTCTCCTATTTCTCGACATAATCTCTGATCTTTTTTTTTTTTTAATTGACCATTACGTACATCAACATGTCGTTTCTTCATACAGTGGAAATTAAGTATAAAGAGATCTGGGGTGTGTAACATAAAACATACAATCAATCTTACGATTGATATCAATCGTAAGTCTATGGCAAACCATGTACTAAAGAGATACAATTGATATAACAAGGTAATATTCCGGTCCCAGCTCTTTACATTCTATTTGGGTTATTTTTGTTTACCTTTTTATAGCAGATTCCTGCTATAACAAGGTAATTTTGATGGACCCAAGGACCTCGTTATACTGAGTTTCCACTGTACTCTAAAGCTTCACATTCATAACCTGCATGTGTATAAATAAATGAATCTCTTGGCCCCCTCTCAGTCTTTTGCACAGAACTCATCTCGATCACACCTTTAAAGGCTTGTTGAGGTATGCAGCAGCCAACCGCTCTGCCCCCTAAAAATGCTAATTTTTTTAAGCATATATGTCCCATTTCTGTATCTTACAACACACAGCTGCACACAAAAATATCACCTCTGTTGTCACTTGCATTCATTTTGTACACAAAAACCAAAGTGGGTTTATATAGCAGTTTACCATTGCATATGTGAACAAGTCTTTAGGAAGCTGCTTCACACGAAATGACATGCACCATATGTTTCAGAGTAAGAACCAAAATTTATTTTGTAGTTTTTAAGGAAACACACAGCTGGATATCTTTTCAGTGACATGATGTCAGAGAAAAGCTGAATGTGCCCAGTCTGGTGTTCACTCAGATTTTTTTTTTTCATGTATTTTGAATATTTTTATGAGTCAGTCAACTTTATTTCCTGGTGATATCTATTGGAATTCAGGTTAAGTTAAAAAGATATTTAGCATGAATTACAGCTTTTTATTGAACCACTGAATCAAGTGTATTTGTTAAGCTGCTTTCTACTGCTGATCAAATTTTGGATGCTGGGTAAAGCATGCAAGAAACACAAACAATAAAATGAACAAAGAAAAAACAGCAAGAAAAAAAAAAAAAAGAAAAAAGAGAGGAAAACCTATGTACATGAAAGGAAACACTAGCTCATTGAGAAAGGCACTTCATCCAAACTATAGAAGATAATCAAAAGTGACAATCTAATAACCATTAAGTGAAAGAAAAATTGATACCTAATCTTTAAGTAAATACTGGCAACATGCAAAGACAAAATTTCTCATATTTTTCCCCAGAAAGTCCCACCTTGCATGGAAAACACATGAAGTGGAAATCTACACATCTTCTTTCACGTGAAGTAATTCACAGCAAAACTGTCATTTCTTCCAGATATTTGTATTTCATTTGAAAGATGAACGGTATTGACAGGTACAACTAACATGACATTTCTCACCAGAAATAAATGAAATAAAAGAATGGAAAGGTTGTGATACACAAACCTATATGACGATACACTAAAATGCACATCAACCAGACAGAAGTTGACTTTTTTTTTCAAGTTTTGCTCTTTTTTTTTTCTTTTTCTTTTTTTTCTTCAAGTTCACTCGATGGTGAACTTGAAACAGCTTTTATTACAAGGTTCCATTTTTTCAAACCCCCTTTCCGCACTTCTGTTTTCAAAGTTTTTACAGTTTTTTTTTTTTTCATTTTTTATTTTTTTGGAGTGAAATTTTTTGCGTTCATAAGTTTCATTCGAAATTTGACAAGTACTATGTCTTAGTTTTTTTTTCTGTTTTTTCATTGTTTTGTTTAAAAGAGAATATATTAGACCCGTTTTTCATTTTTTTACGTCAATATGTACTTATAAAGTACAGTACATTACATTTTCCATTTTTCTTTTTTTTTTAATACAAATAATGATGATCAGGTATCTGTCCTAGAATCAATTGGTGGTAAGGTCCTACTAGTGTTGCGGCAACTTAAAATATTGCTACAGGGAATTGCAATGTTGACATTCTAATTTAAACCCTTTGCACTGAGCAGGTGTCTGTAAAATGCATCTGCAGACAATACTGCATTAAACAACAGATTTGCAGTACATACCACAGCATTGTCAGAAACTGTATCTGTCAGCATAATCTTCTTAATGAAGTAAAGGAACCATAATATTATTGTGCTGGCCGTGAATAAAGTGCATCAACCCTGCAGAATACTGTGTATGACATCATATCGGTACAAATTAATAGCATTTCATGCAGATAACCTGAACATACGGTCCCTTGGACAATTTTTTTAATAGAATGAGAAGGGCGATTAGCTGGTTTTTTGCTAAGCGGGTTCAACAGATGGGGTGGGGTGTGGTGGTCTACTGAGCAGGGACTGGGTTGGTAACAGCAGTCTTGGAACCTTCCTTCTGGTGGTTCATCAATACCTGGACAGCTTCCTCAACCTATATTGAGGAATGACAGAGAGAGAGAGAGAAAGAAGGGTTAATAACTACAGCATGTCAAAATGTACTTACAATCATTAAAAATTGTTTTCCTCTCATCCACAGATTACATCTGGGCCCTGTTTCATAAAAAATTGCTATGATAGCAACTCCTGCTGGAATGGTAAAAACCATGGCGACAGTGAGAATTCTGCTTCCTGATTGGCTTTTATACTGAAAGTTGCCATTCCAGCAAGAGTTGCTACTGTAACAACTTTTTATGAAATGGGACCCAGATCACAGCACCAACCGTTACCTAATTGCCTCTGTCATCCATTTTCATGGTCTGTATTGATCAGACCCAGGCTAAAATTCAAATACAATGTAGCACAGTGGTTCAGGGTGAGAATTTTGGGGGCCCTGCTTTAAGAGGCCCCCCTTTTGGAAACTACACAATCATTTCTGGAATATCCTGGGAGAGGAGATATAAAAGACTAGTGACAAACCTTCTTATCCAGGGCTTCACGGGACTCCAACATGTGAAGCAGCTCAGAGTTGTCAATCTCCAGCAGCATGCCAGTGATCTTGCCAGCCAGCTCCTTGTGGGTCTCTGTGATGATGGAGAAGAGACGCTCACCCAACATCTGCTTCTGCTCCTGGGGCTGGGCAGAGGCCAACATAGCAGGGGTCAGGGGCTCCTGACCGGGCACGTGGAGAGCCTGTACTGGTTGGGTCTCCTGCAGTTAAGAAGAACAGAAGGAATTTTTTAAGCACACAATTATGTCATGCATCACAAAAGAACCTCACTGTAAAGGCCACTGTTGCAACAAATTTATAAACTTTTAAGACTTGTTCAACTTTTCATATAAAGTGCCAAACCCTGCATTTGTTTTTCTTCTTTTTTTTTTAGCTCACATGAAAGCATGGTAATATGAGGCAAAAAAAAAAAAAAACACCAACGCATCTCAATTTGTCTCCTAGGAAATTTCTTCTGTCATCTGTCAGAAAAACTGATCTGTTAAGGGGGTCAGGTTCAACTTGCACATGGGCCATTATCTGACCTACCTACCTACCTACCTACCTACCAAGTTATTTTCCCTTTTCTATGTAAATGAAAATGTCTGAAAGCAATTTATTGTACTTGTTGTTGGTCAATAAATAAATCAATCAAAATCGATCTACATGTCAAAGAACTGACATACCGCTGGAATTTGTCCTGGCATGCCCTGCCTTGGAACGGCAAACTTCTGGTACTGTTTGGCATTGACGGCAAGCTGTGCTCCACCAAGACGCATCTGCTGCTGCGCTGGGGCTCCCATACCTTGCAGACAAAATAACAGATTCTGAGTGTTTATATGCATGGAGTAGATCTGGTGTTTTCAATCAATGCAAATGTGATCTACTTGAGGCATGGCTTAATACACTGTCATTTTTTGACAAAACTTTAATTCATACATTTATCTATATCTATACGTTTGCTGTCAATATCTTATAACTATTAATACATAAAATAAAATTAAACCAAACCAAACCAATAAAGGTGGCATATATGCTACAAAAGTATGACAAAAAGAATGTTCAGATTTCAAGAGTTCATGATACGCAAAGGTGTACATGGGATAGATTGTTCAGGAGAGACTTTTTACAATAAGCGCCAAACAACCACACATGGCAGTGATGGCACACAGGAGGTCAGCTTTGGGGCTATGAGTTCTCTAGGCAAGTAATAATAGGGAGCTTTAGATATGCGACGCAGCTCAGATGACGCGGAATCTTGCTGAGTTGACTTACGTTCTCCTCTTTCCTCACGTCGTGTTGCAAAGAGGCTTTAGATTTGGGGAGGACGCAGTTAATCAAACAAAGCGCGTGTGCTCAAATATGAACCATTGTTACGTCGTTAAAAAGGGTCAACAAAGGTCTCGCGTCGCAGATTGGGGAGGACAGTAAACTGGCCCCAGAACCGTCATGTAAAACAGACGACACAGGATGGACTGGAAAAGAGCTGTCTCACGCATGCGCAAAACAACATTTTTGGCAAGATACCGCATCGTCTGAGCTGCGTCGCGTATCTAAAGCTCCCTATTCATAATGTTTCAAGCAACATTTGTAAAAGCTGTATATTACTTTGATTTCTAAAAGGTACTGAGGGTTCATTTCACAGCAACTTGTCCTGATAGTTTACAATAAATTTCATGTTAATTAAGAACATGAGGTAGCAGGGCGTCTCACCGAGTACAGTCAAACCTGTCTTAGCAACCACCCGTCAATAACGACCACCTGTCCATAACGACCGCAAATAATTCCCCACAGCCATTTCATGTACTGAAATGTGTAGCGGGCAACCTGTTTACAGAGACCACCTGTCTATAAAGACCACTTTTGGTGTTTCCCTCAAACAGTATTTATAGGTTTGACTGTATTGAAAAAAAGATGGCGAAATGAAGACTTACCTCCAACACGTTGACCAGCTGGTGCAGTCTGGACTGGCACACGTGTTGCTGGCATGGGTTGACGGACCTGGCCTGTGGCTGCGCCTGCTCTTGGAGCACCGAACTGACGACCTGCTGCTCCTTGGATGGTCTGGAAGTTGGGTTGGGCAGCTAAAAAACATAGGTAAGAAAGATATATGCAATTTATGACACAAATGAGAAGGAATGACTCCACACAAAATATCTCAAATGCATGCAAGTAAAAGAAATTCAATGCAACTGAATCTTTACAACTTAAAAAAACACATTATTTCAGTATACAGTTCCTAACTGAACCCCCGTGTTGATTATAAAGCTCCACTGAAAATTTCCTCCTGTGCAAATTGCAAAGTCTACATAAGCAGACATTTTTTTTTTAAATTACCTTTGGCTACACATTTGCAAAATGATTTAGAATTGTTTGTTCATCATTATTATTTTGATCAATTTTGATCCGGCCCACTGAAAATTCCAAGAAACCCAATGATTAGTCATTCGAGTTTGTACAGTTTGTTTTTTTTGCTTTTTGGTTTTTTTTTGCTTTTTTGTTTTTGTTTTTGTTTTTGTTTTTGTTTTTAGGCAATGATGTATTGCAATAAAGTTTTCTTCTGTAGGGGAAGGTATCCTTACCTGACCTAGCCTGCTGAGGCTGTTGACTCCATCTTGGATGTCTGACCTGAGCAAGCTGACCAGCAGGGAAAATGTTCCTCTGGGCCTGGGGCATAGCTGCATAGTGGTAGGCCGTCATGGGGTACACTGGGTTCACCTGTTGGCTTGCCTGCTGTTTCAACCATAAAACCATTCACCACATCAGTCTTATGAGTGTACTAGAAGCCTGGTTATCTTATATCTATAGCTGAAGAACATACCGTTTTCTACTCAGCTTTCCAATCGCTATTGCACACTTTGTCCAGATACAATTTCATAGTCCTTCAGATCCACAAGTATTGTAAAACCAAACTAGATGAATCCTCGCCCGCGCGCGGTCGAAATTTATGCCTCCGCAATTGCCAGATCGGAAATATATGGCACATTTACGTTGATTTTTTTTATTTTCATGTATATAATTACCTCTAAGACCTCTAACCTTTAACCTTGAGACCCCAAAATCTAATCACATCATTGTCCCTCCCATATGCATACATGTGCCAAGTATGAAGCTGCTCCGTCAAATAGTTGTTGAGTTATCGCGAGAACGGACCATTTCTATACTGTACATAATGACCTCTATGACCTTTGACCTTGAGACCCCAAAATCTAATCAGATCATTGTCCCTCCCATATGCATACATGTGCTAAGTTTGAGGTTGATCGGTCAAATGGTTGTTGAGTTATGGTGAAAACAAACCATTTCTATGTACATAATGACCTCTATGACTTTTGACCTTTGACCTTGTGACCCCAAAATCTATTCAGATCATTGTCCCTTCCATGTGCATACATGAGCCAAGTTTGAAGCCAATCTGTCAAATGGTTCTTCAGTTATTGTGAAAACGAGCCATTTTTATGTGTATTATTACCTCTATGACCTTGACCTTTGACCTTGACCTTTGACCTTGAGACTCCAAAATCTAATCAGATCATTGCCCCTCCCACATGCATACACGAGCCACGTGTGAAGTAGATCCATCATATGGTTGTTGAGTTATCGCGAGAACGAACAATTTCTATGTACATAATGACCTCTCTGACCTTTGACCTTGAGACCCGAAAATCTGATCAGATCATCGTCCCTCCCATATGCATATATGAGCAAAGTTTGAAGTTGATCCGTCAAACGGTTCTTAAGTTATCGTGAGAACGAAAACGGGACGGACGGACGGATGGACAACCCGAAAACATAATGCCTCCGGCACCCAACTTTGGTGGGCGGAGGCATAAAAACAAGCTTTTTCAAATTTGGTCACAGAGTCATAATATTCCTTGTTCACAATTTCAAAAAAAATTAATGTTGCACAAGGTCCAGGTCTAACACTATTCTCTCATTCCATTCGTACAGTTCCTCTTTACATAATTAATCATAAGTTTCTGAGGTTTATCCTTCTTTTCAGAGTTAAATACAAGGGCCTGAAAAGGACTACAGAATCTTAAAAATGTTTTAGCAACATTCTCTGGGCAACCAAGAAGTTGAGGAAAAGGACATTTCTAAGTAACAACTAAAGCTCTTACCCCTACTCGAACTTGAGGAGCAACACGTTGCATGTACTGGGAAGCCAGCTGTGCCCGTCGTTCCTCTTTACGTTGAGCAAGGGCAACATAGAGAGGCTTAGCCACCAGGATGCGTCCATTCATCTCAGTCACAGCCTTTGTAGCTTCCTCGGGGGATGAGAAGCAGACGAAACCAAAGCCTTTGGAGTTGGCTTTGTCATCACTCATGACCTATGTGACAAAAAGAAATGTATTTCAGTTATTTGAAATGGCTTCTACAATGTGGCACTGTCTTTACTTGAAGCTGATCGACATGAAATGGTGGCATCATGTCAATTTGTTTCAACCAATACATCATTAGCCATGCAACTACAAAGCATTAGTTTTGCTTCTAAATACATTTCAGCTTTATCTGTTCCACACAATATAGATTATGACTTGCAAGGATAGAGTACGAAAAAATGATACCATTCTCCACATTAACTGACACCACATAAGATTTCACATATAAGCAGACTGCACAAATTGCAGTGAAAGAGGACTGAAACACATTTGCATACTTGGGTTAATGCATGCATCACTTTAAGCTCCCAAGTAGGTAATAGTCATCAATGTATATCCCATGAAAAAAAAATTAAAATACACGTGCATGACTGTGATTTCTGCAGGAATGAATCCAAACAGGTTAAGATTATAAGTATTATAACTAAACATGCAAAAACCTATGCTTTCATGCCTAGGGAAGTTTATAAGCCACACAATAGCATGAGCAGTTTAAAATGAAGATGATCACCTTCGCGCTGGTGATGGTACCGTATCTGCTGAACTCCTTGCGAAGCCTCTCATCATCAATCTCATCATCCAGGTTCTTGATGTACAAGTTGACACCCTGGTATCGGGTGCTTCGTTCCTATTCGCACCATAACACAAAATGAAATAAGGTAATCAAAGTTCAAAATTGGAAATTGGCCAATGTAAATTAATGTTGGCCTTGATTAAGTATCATACTTATATAAAGCTAGAAATGGTGTAAGTGTGCAAGAATCACAATTACAAGTTTAAATACATTTTTCACATTTTACAATATAAATCGAGGACCTGTATTACATCAAGAAATAAGTCAGAGGACCATCAAGCTACATGTATCAAAATAAATGAACTCAAGAAAATTTGCCAAACACTGCCAACCACAAAAGTCAAAGTTTCTTTTAACTCAAGTTCACCACAAATTTGTACTTATTCCATGGAGGGTTACCTAAACAAATAATATATTTCTCGTGGACATTTTTACCATACCTGCCCACTTTTGAAGAAAAAATTAGGAATCCATATCGTGTTTACTCCCCCCCCCCCCCCCCCCCCCGCTGTTGCGCCCTCCGAGCTCGAGCAGCGCAAAGGGGAGGGGGTGGGTGTGGGGTGTCCCCCTCCCATGTTAGGGACTTTTTGAATTTTGAAAGCTGAAAAGCAGCCATTTCATGTATTTTTTTTTCTTTAATTTTCACCACATATGCAAATAAAAGAAACTAAAGAATCACAGTAAATACCCACTCATATAGGCCCATACTACTTTAGCCTACTCATGTGGGACTGTCTGTGTCCAACATTCACTGTTGCAGCAGTCAAAGACATTAGACATACAACAAAATTGCTTTAAACAAGATTTAATTTTCTTAAACTTGGGGATTCAGAGTTGAAAGTATAATAATTATTTTCTTCTCATGTATGAATGATCTAGCAAGGGGAATACACACAAAAGCTACTGAGGCCTATTCACACATAATAACTATTATGCAGTAAGCCAGCAGCGAGTAGCCTAAACAGGGTCTGAAATGTGGTAACTACCTTGCTTGGTTGCCAGCAGTTCTACTGCTGGCTGCTCAAGCCAGCCAAACCTATAGTAGTAGCACTCTTGCTCATCTTATTTGTTGTTCAGAAATTCCAATTCATCCATAAAGAGACAAGTTATATAATCCATTTGATCCAGTTTCCACCTTTCCAAACTCGAAATTGTAGCATACGTACACACGATCACCAGTTCCACACATGATCAGCGGTGTTTGTTTTCATATAGCGCTAGTGACCGACAGCTCGCAAATGGCCTGGTACAATGTGCATGATGTGTGTATACAATACTTCAGTGTGTGTAACACTGTATAGCCTGTGCACAATGATGCCGATGCTGTGTGTGTGGCCAGCTGGCTGAAAGTGTTCTCGTTCTAGTCTTGGCTCTCCAGCCGTTTTTAATCTTTTATTTCACTATTTTTTTTTAAATTCAGAATATTGAAACTGCAATTTGGAATTAGGAATTGGGATGGAAAAATCAGGAATAATTCTGCCCAAATTGGAATGGTTGGCAGGTATGTTTTACTATGATATTCTTCTTAAGTGACATGGAAAGAATGAGAAATCTCCCAAATTATTTTTCACTTTTCACAGATTCACCTTTCCCAGAACTAAAGCTTCTCTTTAAGATTGTGGGGAGAAAGATCACCTGGGAAAAAATGGGCACTTAAATCAATCCACAAACCTGTTTCAGTGCCTCAAATCTGGCTTTGAGTTCTGCTGCCCTCTCTGCCTTCTTCTGAGCACGGCCTGCATACACAGTCCTGCCATTCACCTCGGAGCCATGGACAACCCTTACAAACTGTCAAGAGAAGGGCGGAGAAAAGGGGAATAGAGAGAGGCAAATATGCCAACATTAGCATTTTCATGTTATTTAAGATCCAATGACAATGCTCCTCGCATAACTGATCTATATTATTCTAAACAAACAAAAAAACATGAAAATAAGACAAAACACACAAATATTTATAACGGAAGTTATGAAGAAAACATCAAACTATCTTAACCCCTCAGTAACAAGAAGCTTCCCTCAATTAATCTTCTTCCCCATTGATTCACAGCTCACAAATAACAAATATTCAAATAAGGCACTCTCCAAGCAAGAACTAAACATCGAGTTTATCCTTGTTAACATGTAACAGAGAAGTGCAATGAACATGCATAGGACTTCTGACTTTAGGTAACAATGGTGCATTTAGATGTGGAAAAATGATAATAGGTAGCTTTTGCAAACACGGCGCAGACGTCCCTTTAGGATGCAGCAGCAATAAGAGATGCTGCTGCGTCATACAGTGCGTTAAAGCTTTTTTTGCTCTTCTGGTGATACGCGGACGTAGGACATCACAATGGGAATCATTTTTCCCAGGCCATGGCCAGGCTAGGCGTGTACGTTAGGCAAGATCTATGATGATGATGGCTGCACTCAAGCTGCGCTGTTGATAGGCTGGCTGCGCGTGTTACCATAGTGTTACATACGCACTAATGCTGGATACCCAGCTGTGTCCTACATCAAGAACAGACATTATTTTGGCTGAGAACCGTTCACAATTTCAGCAGGATGGGGAGTTTTGGGAATTGAGCATGCGCAGTACAAAATTTTTGCACATGACACGCAAACTGTGTCGTGTTTGTGAAAGCTACTTAATGTCACCAGCCCCTGCCCCTGACTCTACGCATCTTTAACTCTGGATACTCACCTCCTGTGCATGCTCATGGTTCTCAAAGCTGATGAATCCAAATCCTTTGCTCTTGTTTTCATCATACATGATCTTCGCTGACAGGATAATGCCATGTGTGCTGCCAAACTCAGCAAGCTTTACATCGTCCATATCCTCAGGCAGATTCTTGATGAAGACATTGGTAAACTTCTTCTGGTGATCACCCATCTGCATCAGACGCTCCTTGCGAGGGATGAAATAACCTACATACCTGTACAAGACAAGGGAAAGTGTAGAGCATAAGAGTACTACTGTAACATTATGCAAATTCATAAGTGGTAGCATTTTCAAATGCTACAGGTTATTACAGTTTTGTTATGTCATGTAACAATGAAGAATAAGAATTCATCTTTAACTGGGAGCTTTTAAGAGCTGAAACACAATGATATAGCATTTAATACTGTGAATCTTTTTTTTTTTAGGGAAGATTCATTTTCAAGCATACATGAAAGGCGATCTGACAAATGCTAGCAATGTTTGCTCCAAGTATCATTTCAACAAAGCTGCAAGAATTGGGTTACTATTGGGGTTGGAGTCCTCGATTCCAGGTTTTTATGAATTTTTCTCCTTCAGTTCAAAAATATTGAAGATAAACCGAGAGGGAAACTCACACTTTCTTGCCGTTCAGCAACATACCATTGACCTTTTCAATAGCTTTGTTGGCTGCTTCTTGGGTTTCAAAGTGAACAAATCCATAACCTTTGTTGACTCCATTCTCATCTGTGACAACCTGAAAACACACAACATTCAAAAAAAGGAAACATACATGTAAGTGAATGAAACATCAATATTGTTTCCTTAAAAGTGACATTGTCCTTAAAGTGATTACACAATGGTAAGATTTTTTTTGATATATGATCGAGAATAGAATTCTAAGAATAATATTAAAAATTTGATGATTTTCAATCGAAATCAATGCATTTTGGCTAATTTTCTCATAAAAAGTCAGTTGACCAAAAAATTAGAGTATGAGGTATGACGTGAAAGTGGGTACCCAGCTTCGCGCACTGCAGTTGTGCTGTGCGCTAGACTGTACAATATGTATTATAACTTGCGCCCATTTTGCTAGAATTGCGCGACATGGTACCCACTTTGACGTCATTTTGACGTCAAAGTGGGTACCCAGTTGAAACTGGGTCACAGCTGAGGGGTCAAAAATATCCTGAAATCTTACCACATTTGGGGGTTTCCTTGGCAACACGACTTTTAAAAAAACTTTGGCAGATGATTTTCTGCTAATGAAGCCATGCTCTTTTAAATGAACTAACATTGTTTCAGCATTGTGTACCCCCTTTAAAATCAGTTTGATCCAATAAAAATAAATTGTGTGGCCTTTTCTGTTTAGATGCTTAAACCAAGTTTTGTTCACTGACACTGATCCTATATGTTTTTCTTCACAAAAATGCAGTATCAACATGATTTCATTCAGTATCAAGTTGAAATTGTCTTTTCCAATTATGGTGTTTCAAAAGAATTAAATACTTAATCACCCATATCGTGTCATTTTGAAACAGTGACATAATGTATCTCAGCTTAAAACTTGATTGGTATATGCTTTTTAATTTTCTTTGAACATATTTTGTACAAAAAGGTCATCTCCCTGATATTAACTATTATTTATTTTCTTAAGACAAATTCTAAATATCACTGAAGAGAGGAAGAGAGAGACGCTACCTTACAAGACAAGATGTGTCCGAAGGCAGAGAAAGTGTCATACATGGCCTTGTTGTCAATAGATTTGTCAAGGTTCTTGATGAACACATTACCAACTCCAGATTTCCTGAGCGAAGGATCACGTTGAGACCACATGATACGAATCGGACGACCTTTCAATGTGTCAAAGTTCATTGTGTCTAAGGCACGCTCAGCTAAAAATGGACAAAAAATTACAAGAAATAAGTTGATAAAAACAAGTTGGTAAGTAATACATGATGAATATGCCTTTAATCAGAGGTGGTTGAATTTAAAGCTTGAAGGTGAAAGCATTTGCTTTGGAGGAGAAAAGGATGCCCCTCTCCTTCCACTCGCGCTATCTCTGGAATTCTTTACTAATAACTTTTCTTCTTTCAGTTTCAGCCATTTGTAGTCCAAATTGGGCATACTTGTGATATCGGCCCCACCATACCCTAAACCCTAATCCTAAACCCTAATCCTAAACCCTATCATCCTAAAACCTAACCCTAATCCATAACACTAAAAAACTTACAAAATTTTTGGAGCAGGGATTATTTCACGATATTGCCCTTTAGTATCCATCAAAATAATTTTGGTACAATTTGAGAAATTATGGATTAAATATTGCATTCCTTAGAAAATCAAAATGTCTAGCTCTGTTACCTCACCTGGTTACTTAACTGAAAAGTGAAAAAAATGTAGATCTATTCATACTGTCATGTTCTTTAATTTGTAAAGTAAAGACTTGATATACATTACACGTAGGCCTACACTGTACGAGGATGGCAACCTCAAAGAGCACTACAGTATTTGAGGGATGAAAAAACTTTTAAAAGGTACACTTTTTGGGGGGTGGAAAAACAGTATTTTCACCTTTTCTGCAATAGAATAACTATACAAGCCAGGGGTGGTATTCTGAGGCTGTTTTAACTCTGTTTTAAGTCTGTTTTAGAAAATCAGTACACTGTTTTATCTCTGTTTAACTTTTGTTTTATCTTTCTAACCACGCAGTTTACTTTGCATGCCTGGCGCAAGTCGTGCACAAGCGCGTAAAGATACATGTAATAACACGGTATTCTGAAGACCGCTTTATCTTCTGTTTTAACTCTTTCCACTGGACAATTCATGCTCATGAGATAAAACAGGGTGGGTGGTGTTTTAACTTTGTATGTGGTATGTCATGGCAGCAAATTTTCTCGCTCATTATGTTTTTGGTTGCAATGAGAGGATAAAGAGATCCAATAAACCCTGCTGATATTCCCAAAACAACATTTTGAAAGAATTTTTGCCTCAGGGTGGAGAAATTTGGCAATATCTGTGATAAGATCAGAGATGATTTGCACAACGAATTCTATCACATCATCACATCAGTTAATTAAAGCAAGAAATTAAGTGCAAATTAATGCGCTCATTACAACGCAAAAAGTTCACGCATTTCATGCGCCCATTCCCCAGGGAGCGATCTTAATGGCTGTACCGTCTTAGACTCATCTCTAACGACTTTCCTTATGGGACAATATTTCCGTGGTGGGTGTGGCTTTGATGACTTACAACACTGTTATTACAGTTCTCAGAATACCGATTAATGACTGTTTTAGCGGTGTTGTAAGTCGGTGACTTATAACATGTTACAACAGAACTTACAACACAGTTAAAACGGTGTCCAGAATACCACACCAGCAATCAAAAATCTTTAGAACTCATGACAAAAGTGCGATTACATCGCATAAAGCATACATAAAGTAGCCTTAGGGTTTCACTAAAATTTACATTAACTTAAAGTTAGATTATTACTTTATCATACCAGTAATTAAATATAGTTCAACAACTTACAACTTACCAAAATACGATTTACTGCGTCGTCTGCCCACTGCAACTTCAATCTCCGTGTGGTAATGGCAGAAGTGCCCATACACAGCCGGCTAGCAGCGATTACATCTAAGGTCACTTCAGCCACTACTGCACGGAGTTTGTAGTTACAGTGGGCAGACGATGCAATAAATCATCATTTAATGGTAAGTTGTAAGTTGTTGAACTAAATCTAATTACTGGTACAACATAAACTAATAATCTAACTTTAAAGGAGAATGCAACCCAGGCATCAGTGTGCTCTTCGTGAATAAAGATGACCAAGAAGAGTAAACAGTGAAAGTTTGAGCAAAATCGGACAATCTGTTCAAGAGTTATGAATTTTGAAAGTTTCATTAAATCCCTATTGTGGGGTTCCTTAAATTGGCAACTTTGCCAGCATCTATGATGTCATCGTGGACAACTCTCAATTCATTTTATTCATAATTTTTCAAAAAAATTGATTTATATAAAATTTCAAGTCAGGAATATACATAATTCTTCCCAAAATGCTTGCAGAATTGATACAGCCATGCCATACTCGAAGAATAAATCAATAGAATTTTTATTTTTCTTGAAAATAAAGAAAATGTGAAATCCTGTGTACAAAATGAATGGAGAGTTGTCCACGATGACATCAGAGATGCTAGCAAAGTTGCCAATTCAAGGATCCGATAATAAGGATTTACTAAAACTTTCAAACTTCATAACTCTTGAACAAATTGTCCAGTTTTGCTCAAACTTTCAATGTTTATTCTTCTTGTTCTTCTTCATTCACTGGACGCACACTGATGTCTGGGTTGCATTCTCCTTTAAGTTAATGTAAATTGTAGTGAAGAAACCCTATGGCTACATTACATACGCGATGTAATCGCACTTTTGTCACGAGTTCTCAAGATTTTTGAAAGCTGGCTGTTATAGTTACAATATATCAGACATGCATTGCAATACAATTTTGGGGAAAAAGTGTATAGTTACAACAATAGAACAGACATGCGTAGCAATACGTGGGGGAAAAAGTATTTTCCATGAAACCCATTTGTAGAATAGTATTTTTGGCTTAATTGCAGAATACCCCACCATTTTCGGCATTATCGTGAAATAAGTCACCAGTCCATTCACTGCTGTATATTTCGTCAGTGCTCGTGACAGCTTTCCACTCCCATAGACTTTGTACACAATGCGAGAGCACACGCGAGAAGAGAGGCGACTTATTTCACGATAAGGCCCCATTTTCGTCTCTAACTTAGTTTTCGGAGGCGTACTGCTTCCTTATTGATTTGTTTCTATATAGGGCGTAGGGCCCTATGTCCCGAGAACCATGGCGTTATATGGACATCAGAATAACATCATATAACGCCTCCCATGGCTAGTTCTGTATACAAGGAATACTTTTCAAACCCATGCAACCAGCCCGCGGCTTGGTTTGCAGCGTTGATGGTCCCAAGATGGCCGACGCTGCGATGTGCTAGCTTCAGTCCACGCAGCGTGACTGCCCATCCAGTTAGCGGAGAGATCAGTGGCATCAATGCGCGACTAGATGCGAGCGATCTTGCAATTGCAGACGTTTTCATAAAATTCACGGCAATTCTCGCCGTAAATTTTTTGAAAACGTCTGCAAGATCGCTCACATCTAGTCGCGCATCGATGAGCATGCGCAAGTTAGTTGCCATTTTCTATCTGCATTTCAATGGACGCTGGGGAAATGTAAACAAGAGGCGAGTTTTTCCAGCCACCCTACGATAGATTTATATCTAAATTTCGATTTTCGTACGTCCGATTTTTAGTCCCAAGTGTCAGTCGGGTTCATGATGACCACAGCCGATAGTTACAAGGCTGGTGGTGTCATGGCCCATGGGAAAGTGATTTTCCAAGGGTTGTCTTGAAGTGCCAAGATGCTTGCTATGTACAAATAGCATGAATAGGGGGTAAAAACACTGAACGTCATGGAGAGTAATAGCATTAGTGTTTTGGGTTGTTTTTTTTTTACTCTCCAGACGTCCCTGGACTACTCTGGCATAAAAAAATAAAAAGGCATGAACACTGATGAAAGGTGCAATTAAACGCAACTTAAAAATTAGGCAGTGTATACAGCCACACGCGTGTGTCTTTACCTTACGGCCACACGCGTGTGGTTGTATCCCACAGCATCGACATGAGGATACAGCCACACTCAACTGAATTCCCACTTATACTCTGCGCCGCTACAGCTATCGCTAGTGTGTATGTACACTGCACAAGCGATATGTAAATTCATGCGACAGTGTGTTGCCAAACCCCAAAACTTGGATCGTCACGAAGATTTTATCTCTTGAAATTCACTGAAATACAAACAATATTGTCACCTGCTTGCTGACCAGGTGAGAATGAAGTGAAAATATTGTTTGTATGATAAGTGAAATCGAGAGATAAAACCTTCGTGACGGTCCAAGTTTTGCAAGTCGCAACACAATACCATCGCGTGAATACACATCGCTTGTGCAGTGCAGTGCACACTAGCCATAGCTGTCGCGGCGCAGAGTATTTGTGGGAATTCAGTTGAGTGTGGCTGTATCCTCATGTCGATGCTGTGGATACAACCACACGCGTGTGGCCGTAAGGTAAAGACACACGCGTGTGGCTGTATACACTGCCTAAAAATTAAACGCAAGTCCCAAATAGGCTTAGGCCTAATTGCAGAATACCCCACCAGTTTCTAATGTACATGCATGCATGTATGCCCGTTCTGAAAACGGGTAAATCTACTAGGCCCCACTCAGGGAGCCATTGGTATGGTGAGCTGTGCAAATTTATGTGAAATGCTGCCCTCTATAGTTGGAGATAGAAATCACTAAAATAATCAACAAATTCTTGGAAAATGTTTGCTTTTTACACCCAGTATGATAACATATCCTATTTTCATTCCATTCCTTCAATTGGATCTAAATTATCTTCATCAAATGAATTTTTAGAAATCTTTTTCTGATCACTGCTCTTGTTCCTCTGTCCCAGAAATGTGACAGAGAACACTACTTTCCTATTGTCAGCAATTTCCACTGTACAGGCCTAATTCAGTGCAAGGTTATCTGATGATAACCTGGCATTCGTGCAAGTGACTAGGCCCTAGATCTAGATCTACGGGTGTGAAACGTGGTGGTCAATGGTGGTGGGGTATTCTGCAAGTGTTCCCCAAATACTCAATCCTGATCGAGTATTTATTGCATTTATTTCATTAAGTTACATTTAATCGCAACTTTTTATGCAAGTGGGCCATGGTCTATAGATTTTCTATCTTCTCACCATCTGCTGGTTGTTGAAAATTGACGTAAGCATAGCCCAAAGACCGACGGGTAATCATGTCGCGACACACTCGGATGGACAAAATCGGCCCGGCTGTTGAAAACTTCTCAAAAAGCAAGGCTTCTGTGACATCTGGATGAAGATCACCGACGTAGAGTGAATTCATAGGATAGTTTTGTCCCGGAGCTTGCATCTTGGATGATTTTCAGTGTTAGCAATAGCAATAAATGTTGATAAAGCTTTATTTTTAGGTTTGCGTTTTTTAAACGTCACGGAGTCAGTCGGATTCACAGTCAATGCAATGTGCGAGTGGTTTTACGTTGGATCAATATGGCG
Source organism: Echinometra lucunter (assembly GCA_029962745.1). Classification (NCBI taxonomy): domain Eukaryota; kingdom Metazoa; phylum Echinodermata; class Echinoidea; order Camarodonta; family Echinometridae; genus Echinometra; species Echinometra lucunter. The sequence continues at coordinate 25,739,441 of CM057153.1, forward strand.
AAAACCGGCTTGAAGGAGACGATGGAAGAACGAGAAATTTGCGGCAAGATATAATAGACTTTAAGAAACAAACAATCTAAAAACAATATTTTTATATGATTTTTTACGGTTTTGTAATTTTTTTGTATTTTTTTGTTTTTTGAACGCAAAAAATGACAAACTGTGCGGAGACAGCTCGTTTGCCCTCTGCTACAATCCGTGTAGACGTATGAGAGAGAACGAATAAAATTGTGCGCATGCCGGCGCCTGCGCCGGCGCCAGCCATTTAATTATCATTCCGCGCTGGAAGAAAATATAGTTCCATGATATATCCCGAAATAAAATTTGTAGGCAAATCATATTCATCAAATAAATCCATCTTATCTGTCTTATTAGTTAATAGATTTTTCAAAGTAATATTATAAAATGCTTTAAAGCTATTTGTACAATTCTTTCGCAGGAGCATGAGTGATGCGGTTCAAGGGCGTGTGATGAGACAATTTGCTCACTCCATTATCCTGCTGCGCTTCTATAGGCTGGTTCCATCGTGCTCGTGCATCAGCGAAACATCGTTGACTCATTCTACAAAAATTATTTCGCAATAGCTTTACAACTTTCATTGCAGGCCACGTGAGACAAAGCATGGTGGGTTGGTTGGTTTTGAGGCGCTTATCATTAATATTTGCGCCTATTGGCATGGGCAAAGAATGTCTTTATAATGTCTTTATAATGTCTTTATAAAAAAAAAATAACAGTAATATCACGGATCTTTCTTTCTTTCTTTGATCATTTTCTTTTCCTTTTCCTTGCTATTAATTTCTTCTTTCTTTTCCTTTCCTTTCTTTTCTTTTCTATTCTTTCTTTTCTTTTTTTCCTTTAATTCTCATCTTTTTTTCCCTCATTCTCCCCCCCCCCTCCCCCTCTCAGCCTCTGTCTCTGTTTTTCTTTGGTTTACCCGTTTAGTATACGCCTGTTGCTTTGAGAAAACAGTTTATTTTTCATGGCTTGAACATGTACAGGTCTACAGGCAAGAGAATTGATTTCAGGAATTTTTACCAAGCTTTTATTTTGGAAATAAAAAAGTTGTCATGCATGTATAAGAAATACACTGCGCGTCAGACAGAAAACCGGGCCCAGGTGGTTTTGCCATCATCTTTGGGCCGCAGCTTTGTGGTTGGACGAACATATAGTTGCGGCCAATTAAGTTTCATCATCACGAGTCATATGGGCTCGTAAGAGATGAAATGGATGTAAGTTTGTAACGATTGAAGAATTTCATTTTGACAGAGTGGCGCCTCATTTATGTGCAAATCCTTCAACCGTGAAGTTCTTGGAATCTAGTAATAGGAACTTGCTCTCTTATCAGGGTATATAAGTTCAAGATGACCCACTGAGATTATTTACGTTTTAAATGAACAGGGCTAGTAAATAGTTGCATGACCCTGCCCTCTCTTCCGCATACTCTTCTTTCTTCTTCTTATTATTATTATACTTTTTTATTCTTCTTTTTCATTTTTCCCTTGAAAAATTATAGGGGCGACCGCCCCCAGTAGCGCTGCCCCTACCAGGGGCGTTGCTAGACTTTTTTTGAATGGGGGTGTAGAGGCCAGATTGCCGACAAATAATGCCATCAATTTGCCGACTACCGACGTAGATAAATTCAACCGTATAAAGCCCATTGAGGGATGTTCAATTGTGCGCTTCTATCATATTTTCCTTTTGAATTATATATTTTTTTCACCTCACTTGCCGAATGTGTTTGTTTTCCGAAAACATCCTGTATCTAAATATAATACGAGCGAGCGCAGCGAGCGAGGTAAAATATACACTCTCTTTCGTACTTAATTGATAGTTCTTCATCAAACTACATGGTGGGCTTAAAGGCATCTAAATTATAAATTTGGTCACCTCTCTGGCCTTATTCATTCGGTTTCAAGGACCATCCTAAATCTTAATGTTATACGAGCGAGCGAGGAAAAAATCTATTTTTCATGGTATAGAAGGACAATTCTTTATCCAAATACACGATGGGTATTAACTATGAAATATCGAACTTATACAGGTACATTTGGTCTCCTCACTTGTCGAATTCGTTTGCTTTCCCAAATCCATTTGTATCTGAATATTCTACGAGAGAGCGTAGCGAGCGAGGAAAAGTGCATATGTACTCCTTTGCATGATAGAAGTGAAAGTTCTTCATCAAAATGCATCATGGGCCTTTAAGATATCTATTTCGATTTTGGTCACCTCTCTTATCTAATTCATTTGTTTTCAAAGACTATCCTGCATCTAAATATTATACGAGCGAGCGAGGAGAAATATATATATTATTTTTATGGTAGGTGATAATTCTTCATTCTTCATAGTAGAAGTGAAAGTTCTTCATCAAAATACACGATGGGCCTTTAAGGTACCTATTTTGATATATTTGGTCACATCTCCTATCTAATTTACTTGTTTTTAAGACCATCCTATATCTAAATATTACACGAGCGAGCGCAGCGAGCTATAGGAAAAATATGCATACTTTTTTAATGGTAGAAGCAGTGGCGTAATGAGCCAAAATATTTTGGGGGGGCTCAATCTTTGCGAGGAGCGAAGCGACCAACCCTGAGGGAGTATAGCGACCGAGCCGGGGTACCCCCCCCCCCCCCGCCCCTTCACGATACGGAGCTTTTTCATTTTTTCGACTTAAATTCCAGCTTGAGTTCAGTTCAATTTTTATTTTCTCTCATCTCCAACAAAAATATTTCATTTTAGTGGGGCGGTAGTGAGCACGCGAAGCGTGTGAATCACTTAATGAGCGCGCGAAGCGCGCTCCCTAGGGGGGAGGGTGCAGGGAGGGGGGGAGTTTCCCCCCTCCCGCGCGAAGCGCGGAAGCTCCGACGTTTGATGACATGTTTGATGACATGTACTGTTATGGATAAACGTGTCGTGAATCTACCGACCGAAAAAGAATATTTTTTCATGAACTTGGAAACATGATTATGAAAACATGCAGCCCAAATAATCTTCTTAAGTTTCAAACAAATGCCAGCGTTACACAAAATACTTTATTACTTATGATAATAATACAGACAAAGACACTATGAAATAAAAAGGACGAGCATGGAGAGGGTGTGATGCAGTGGGGTACCAGGGTTTCACTCCCACAGTGGCGTAGCTAGGATTTAATTTTAGTGGGGCGGTTGTGCGCTCCCTAGGGGGAGGGTCCAGTAAGGGGGAGTTTTCCCCCTCCCGCGCGAAGCGCGGAAGCTCCGACGTGTCTTTGAATTGTTCCTTGTCTGCTCCCGCTCTTCTTACGTTCTCTTACCTTTTTTCTTTTCTCGCTTCTGCTTTTTTTTTCCTTCTACTTTTTCTTTCTTTTTTGTTGGTATTTTGGAGGGTTGACCGCCCCCATCGTACCCCCCCCCCCTGGCTACGCAAGTGCACTCCCATGGTAAAGGAGTTTTTTGCAGTATTGATGGTTTGCAACTCTGTAAAAAAACACTATTTGGGACTGCAAACTTAAAGCCTGTGTCTAGTTTTGGTAAATCTAAGAATATTCATTATCAAAGTTTGAATCCATCGTCAGATAAACAGATAAAACCAAGTGTTATATCATAAAACACATTAGTATTGATATTATGCGTATTTTCTTCCTTGCTAAGCATGCTATTTGGGAAATTGTGAATGCGTTACTTAACAGTAGAAAGGGAGTCCAGGGAGAAGTAATAAAATTCATGTGATAACACGTATAAAATTGAAAATAAACCATGGCTGAAATTTATTTGGGGGGCTGGCGCCCCCAACCCCCCCCCCCCTCCCTCCAGTACGCCAGTGGGTAGAAGTGATAATTCTTCATCAAAATACATGATGGGCCTAAAGATATCTAGATTATATAGTGTTCATCTCTCTAGCCGAATGTGTTTGATTCTGAAAACATCCTGTATCTAAATATAATACGAGCGAGCGCAGCGAGCGAGAAAAAATGTACACTCTCTTTCGTGGTACCAGTATTATTTCGTCGTCAAAATGCACAAGCAAATAAGCCGAATATGACTCTATTTTGGCACCTTACTCCTCTTTTTTCTCTCTCTTTTTTCCTCCTTCCTCTTCCCTCTCCTTTCTCTCTCTCTCTCTCTCTCTCTCTCTTTCTTTTTTTTTTGCCGACAGCGATCGCTAATTTGCAGACAAGAATTTTGAATGTGGGGTGTCACACCCCCACACCCCCCTCTAGCGACGCCCCTGGTTATGACTTTATATGACCATTTACTTTCATGAATATAGCGTAGGTAACACGGTGTGGGAAGTAAACAGCATGCATTAAAGGTCGATTGTTAGAAATCTTTGCAACCATATATTTTGTTAACCTTGTCTTTTCTTGGGAAAAAAAAAACACGACATCACTGATTTCAGCGTCGATCCTTTTTTTTCCAAGAGAATAAGGGTGACAATGAGATTAACGCCAATGAAAACGTGAGCGATGTCCATAATGATAATACCTTGGTGAAGGCTGCGCGGATGTCCTAAGATCCTGCAGAGAGGCAGGAAAAATAGAAATATACTGCTTTAATAATTTTGATCCATAGAAAGATACATGTGACTACTATATACTGTCCGACCAGTGCCTAATCCCTCTCCCCCTCATTTTTTTCTTCTAAAAGCCAGAGAACAAAGGTGAACCATGGAGCCGACGAGTGTCACAGGAACATTTTGAATTGGGGGGGGGGGGTGTCTAAGACTCAAATTTGCCCGCAACTCCTAATTAGGTTGTGACCCCATATTTGCCGAAAAAGTCTTCTTTTTTTTTTCTTTCCTTAAACACACGCAAAGTTGGTATCAATATGCCCTATACAGGGCACGATAATTATTTTAAGGTATATGCCCATGCAGGGTTTTTTTTTTTTTTTCTCCGGGCCACCTGATATTTTGGCTGAAGGTCGGTCACATCGGAATTTCCCCAAGGACGTTCTAGTCCCATACAGCACGTCCCTGGGGCCATGATCAAGCTTTACATAATTTTGACATGATTAGCAATGCATTACTTTAATAAATATGTCAAGTTTTTGCCTGTTTTTAAGAAAATGATCTTCTAGAAGTAATCACAAGCATGCAAAATGATATTCATGTGAATACTAGGTTGTTTTTCCAAGATCATAGATATTTGGCTCTTATGAATGAAATCTGAAGAAGGTAAAATTTTAGACATACCTCTGCAATTTGCGATTTGATTTGATTTGATTTTGTGTAACACCTTGTGATATGGTCAGAAATGACGTTATGGGGAGGGGGGGTATGCGCGATTAAAAACTCATCGCCGCAACCGTGCCGACAAAGTCGACGCCCTCATAACGTGGATTTTGTATTGTTGAAGCGATTAGGCATGTTTTTGTATCATCTTTTCATTTAAAAAAAAAAAACTTCAATAGACCAACACTCTCTGTTTGTTTGTTTGTTTGTTTCTTGGTTGGTTGGTTGCTTCGTTTGTTTACCTACTATCTCTATATAATCATCCTGCCAGGGGACGCAAGTAAATTTTGTCATACAATAATAGCGTTTACATGTTAGCGTTTATAATAAAGATTTCCACAACGTTATTGATCATACGGTTGCATCCACTCCCTGGCACAAACAGGGTTCATACTAGTCTAGATTCTGGACTCTTTTTATGAAGTTTTTATATTCCCCGAAACAGCTGCTAAACTCACTGTACGCGTCAAGTCGAGTGATGGCGCGATCCCGAGAACCTCAGAGAACCTGTCCACCCTTTTCTCCGGGCGGACAGGTTCTCAGGATCGCGCCATCACTCGACTTGACGTGTACAGTGAGTTTGGCAGCTGTTTCGGGGAATATAAAAACTTCATAAAAAGAGTCCAGAATCTAGACTAGGTTCATACTGAAAATGCTCTAAATACTCATTGTATATCTGGAAACCCATTATTTCGATGAACCAAGAGGAAGAAAAAGAAAAAGTTTGTGCGTGCGGGGGAAAGTATGCCTCAAGGACATTGTCCAATAAATAAACCATCTGGAAATTGATAACATCCGACAACATTTCAAAGTCTCTTTACTAGATAATGAAGAGCCGTCGTCGTCTTTTTCTTCTTTCTCCTCCTCCTTCTTCTTTCTCCTCTTCTAGAAAGAAGAGTGGTTTGGGGCTCAAAATCGTTCGTGTTATTAAAGTAAGGGGCAACAGATTTTCTTAAGCCGGGGGGGGGGGGGCATCTAAATGTGGGCAATTTCCAATGAACGAACCACATGGAAATTGATAACATCCAACAACATCCGACTTTTTAGAAGTGAAGAATATCGTCTTCGTAATCTCCTTCATTAAATATAAGTGGTCTCTGGTTCGGATCGTTCGTGTCGTTAAAGTGACGGCAGCATGCAGCAGGCTTTTCCTTCGGTTGGGGTACCTTAAAGGGGAAAATAATGCCACAGGAAGTGGGGGAAATGGGCTCAAGCAAAAAAAAAAGCTCAAGTTTAAGTTCAAGTTCAGGTTTTTATTTCCAAAGTAATGCGAAACATTTTCCTTTTTGACAAATCTGGTGTGTGAAAAGGCACATAGACTGTAAATTATACAAAAATTAGTAAACGTGGGACCACGCACAAAGGTGGCACGGCCCGAACCCTGATTATGCTGATAGCCATTTCTTATCTTACTTCGAATATATAAAGACGTCTGAAGCGCAATCTCTTCCGGTGAAACCTTTTTACTGTGATATTCTTCCCACCTTAAACAAAAAAGAGCGAGAAAGCTCATAAATTATTTTGTAAACTTTCTAAGAACTCAGTTTAAACATGTTCAAAGGGTAAGAGGGGGAATGTCACGCAACACCACCCTTCTCCTCCTCTCATCCGTGCTATCAATCAAAAAATTGATACGGCGTCGCCACTGAGATGCGATGGAGTGGAGTTTATTGGCATCTCAGTTTTAATAAGGGTAGACGTCATAATGCAATAATATGAGAAGTGTTCATGGAAACGCAATTGACTCATCAAATCTTTTCCAAGAATTTCATCTGCTATTTGTTGCAAAAATAGAGAAGGGGTTTTTGTGTGTGTGTGTGTGTGTGTGTGTTTATCAGTAAGTTGTCTTCGTAGATTTTTTTTTTCGTCGTAAGATGGAGACATAGAAAACTATATGTAAACATCTTAGCAAGTACTTATTGGGTAATGCCTGGTTGCATGCTACTTGCAGGTTACTATAGGTCTTGATCTTAAGCATGTTGAGTGTGGTTGATATTCACTTATTTTCTCTCTCTCTCTCTCTCTGTTGCTCTCTTTCTCTCTTCCTCTCTTCCGAGTCATATACCAGACGTGGGATAACATGTCACCTTAATGAAGCATTCTTTTATAGCATAAAGTGATAAAGTGACAATAATCTTATACATTTCCCCACATATACAAAGAAACTGTAACATCCGAATTACTTTTGATTGGTTAAAAATTTCCTGGAACAGAAGTCATGGTGTTCCTTGAGAAAATTTAATTTTCTGTAAACTATTATCTGACTTAAGTATGGTATTCCATTGTTTTATTTCATTTTTTTTTCTATTTTCATCGATTAGAATTTACAGATTTAAAGAATAAACATCTGACTTCAACCCAAATGACTCTGAGAGGTTTCAAGAAAATCTTATCATGTATAATCTATACATTATTTTGATGATCGGCATGGCGGCAGTATTCTTAATTTCTTGTTTATAAGACTTAGTGATATATTCATAACTTGAACTGAACAGTAATACTGCCTATTACTTTCTGTTAAAACGGAAATGGGATTTTCCTGAAAGATGGTGATTGTAATAGCTTTTTGGAGAGACGCTTTTCCATGTTAAAAAAATTGGTTAGTGCAGTCCAGATTGTCAATTTCACGACAGTCATGACTATTCGATGCCTTAATTCGAATATTGCTTCTTGCTTCGACATACTCCATAAAGATGGATTATCAGAAACCTATTTATATCTAACACCGCTTCGTTGATTACCATTTTCATTTTCTGGAGATGAAAATAAATTTTTGACAAACAGCTTTTGAAAGAAATTTATTTCTGTCCGAAAGACTGGCTGTGCTACGGTTGATGTGGTTCCAGATTTCATGACAATCCTGAATATTTGATGCTTAAATCGAATTTTGCATCGACACGCTCAAAAGAGAAAGTAATAATGGATAACTCGAAACCTTTTCTCATTTAACACCACTTTGTTGATTACCATGCATGTTATCCATTATAAGAGCGCAAGTACAGCGACTCGTAACAGCACGTATTTTGATTGGTTGGAGATAATTGTATCACGTGACTACCGAATACGGCAGTGCGCCAATAAGATCGTGATGCGCGCGCCTCAATTCTCTGTGTATGTCAGCGCCGCGAGAGCCGGGAGGGCGCTGCGATTGTACCAGACATAGAGTACCTACATAAAGAGAGTAGCGACAACCCAAGATTTGAACGCCATTTTGTTTCCCTGTTACGCAACATTTCTATTCAATTCCGATAAGCAAACGGGTGTTCGAAATAGAAAGAATTTGAACGCCATTTTGTTTCCCAAGAAGTAGGACGTCTATGTCGCTACTCTCTTTATGTAGGTACTCTAATCAGACAGAAGGTTAACATGAAGAGAGGGAACAGCGAACGACAACTGTCTCCCCGCGCCTCTCCAAGACGAGTCATCAGGGGGAGTATAGGAATATTAGGTCATTCGTTCATAGTATGCTATACTCTGCTATCGTCTGCTAGCACTGTCTTCGTGTTTTTTGCATACGATCTTGGCACATATCCGTGGAAAAATAGAGTGATGTGCTCCTTGTTTGAAATTCTGTGCCTCCTAATTGAGGCAAACATGAGTGTTTTATGATAAACATCGCTTAATTCGTCTGCTGTTTTTGAAGCAACTTATTCGAAGACAAACAGTATTCTGTTGTTTTGTAAAATCATATCCCAGTGGAAGTTTTTTGCGATATGAAGGAAGTTATATGAGATATCGTCGACAGTAGGATTAGAAAAAGAAATGTCGATAGAAGTCTAAAGATAGATCAAAAGATTCAACACAACTGTACATTCTGGAAACAAAGCATGCACAAACCATTTCTTTATAACAAATTTAGGAAAATAAGCCTGCATGAAATAATGAATTAATTTTCCATCTAATCTTTCTTATGGAAACCGTCTTCTTTCTTTTCTATTCAATATTTCGTTTGCATTATTCATTACCTGACAGTTATTAGACATCTTTAGAACCAGGATTTTTGCAGCTGAGAGGCTGCGGAACGTTTTTGGAGTGGGGGCTGACACCCAAACAGGCGGGGTCCAGGGGACGGAGCCTCTTGAAGTCCATGTGTTTTTATGGTTTTGTTTTTGTTTATGAGCAATTCCTATTGAGTTTTAAAATTCATAGATTTTTAAAGGTGAAATTGTGAGGGGCTGCGGCCCCAGCCCCGCCTACCGAGTTCATCTACATTACTTTATCTGGACATTGATTACAAACTACAAACATGATCTTAGGTGCATGTCATGAAAATGTCGTTCATCACTTTCCCTTCGTATGGCTATCGTTACCTCTGAAAATGTCACTTACCGGCGTTGCGTCAAACGTCTCATTTAAGACAGGACTTCATTCTTAAGGTGCAGACATTTCACCTCATATCTTCTCTTACTCTGAAGTACCTCACTGTAGATGAATGAGATCAACTGAAACTCATCTGTAGAATTTGTTACTTCATTTAACTTCAATTTCTTGTATCAATCCATTACCAGAGTATATGCCTGTGTGTGATTTTCCAGTTTATATGAACCGTCCAACATGCATATAGATATTGTATGGAGTAACCCATTGAATATCTCTCTGCTTTTTTTTTTTTTTCTTCTTCTTCTTTTTTTCTGTTTTAAAATGTGAAGTATTACATTACATGAAAATATGTAAGCCATATATATTTTTTTCAGGTTTTATTTTTTTTTTGGGGGGGGAGGGGGCTGGGAGTATGAAGGAAAAAGTAATGACCAATAGAAGTAATGTCACTGATCTTTATTTCAATGATCTTGTCGCAGAATATTGAATGGCATTGTGGCTTTGCTGCCTGTGTGACTATGTCTTTTTGTACATGCACATTTAATGAATACTTAGCTTTTCAAATCACAAAAGCTGTGTGTACTTTGTGATTGGGATTTCAGGGCAGTAATGTGTCACACATTAGCTATGTGCCAGTTAACAAATAGGAAATACCACACGATTCTGGATAGGGTTTTCCTATTTTAATGCCAAGACCGAGACAAGCATAACTCGCCACAAGAGGGCGTTAACACAAATCAACAATGTACTTTTTTCTCATGACCCTCGACGAGTGAACACCTGTTTGGACCCCTCTCCTCGTTTTATGTACTGATTTTGCATTGACTTTGTGTTAACTCGAGAAGGAACTATCGATGAACCGAGACGGCCGAGACGGCAAGAAGAGGCAGAGGCCTTCTAACAGCCCTGGCCAGGCGGGGCCCAGTGGGGCAAGCAGGATGAGGGTGCAGAATCCCCGAGAGATTTGATGATGGAGAATTTTTCCAGAATTCACGCAAGATTAGATAGTCTGGAAAAGAACATGGAAGCCCAGCTGAGGGAAACCAATGCTCGGGTCATCAAAGTGGAAACTAAACTGACGGAAATCGTGAATTCGATGTCATTTAATGCAAGTGAAACTGAAAAGTTAAAGTCTGAAGTGATACCTATGATGGAAAATAAGTTCGACGAGAAGATCAAGTATACCTTTTGGCTAAAATGGAAAAGCTCAGCATTTACGCGGCGAGGGAGAACCTAGTTTTCTTAGACATCCAAGAAAAAGGCAGTCGAGAGGAACCAGAAGACATACGAAAGGTGATGGGAGATTTCTTCAAGGAGAAGCTGAAATTTAGCGAGAAGGAGATAGAGGAAATTGAATTTCAGCGAGTGCACCGATGTTTATCATCTCAACCACGCCCGATCAAGGCTAGATTGCTGAGATATAGCGACAAGGAGAAAATCTTGGGCAATGCGCGTCATTTGAAAGGTACCAGAATGGTCATTACTGACGACCTACCAAAGGCAGTCCGGGAAGCACGTAAACCCCAATTCCGACTTCTACACGCAGCGAAAGCCGCAGGAAAGAAGGCGTTCTTTTCAAGAGCAGAGCCAAGGAAGCTATTCATTGATCGAAAGCATATTCCCGTAGGTGAGCAAGATGCATTATTTGAGGAGTTCCAAAAATATCAAAACCCGGGAAGACAAGACAACGTTAAACAGATTTAAAGAAGACTCGAAATCTGGGGAGCGTTTCATGAAGAGTTTTGTCAGTGATTTTCACTAATTTGCTTTCAGCCAATCAGATGCGAGGATTTTCAGTAGCTTATAACATTTGTCGGTGATTTTCACCGACAAAATTCTTCGTGAAAAGCTCCCCTGGTGTAAAGATTCAGGTACAAACTTGATTTTATTGGAGAACAACAGTGTTTAAAATGTACCAAATGCAGAAATAATGTCTGAAAGATTAAGCTCTGATTTCATTTTTTTTTTTCTAAAGTTAAGTTGCTTTCAAAATACCTGCAATATAGAAATAATCCAATCTCACATTGATTAGAGTGAGGGATCCAGGTCTTTATACTTATTGGCATTTCGAAAAAAAAAAAAACTTTATTCTTCGATAACTGTAATGTTGTTTTTTATGGTGAGCTATATTCATCCAAAATTGTAAGTAATGAAAAGTTACGCCATATGATCGTGACAGGAATACCACGGTCAACTTTATACTTTTTTAAAGATTCTGAAATTCCTTAGAACAGATATTGAGTTTGTCATTATAATGGCATGAGAAGAATTGCTTCTCTTAAAGATTCTGCTATTGATGATGGGTTTATACACAATTTGTCCTCTATTGTTTCATTCATGGTTCTTTGTATTTAAGCTCAAAATATATAAACTGAAGGGAGAGGTAAAAAAAAAAAAAGGAGAAAAATAGGAATCAAGAATTCTTAACGTTTAAAGTCGCACTCAATTCAAAAGTGTCACATTAAAAGAATATTTTTCATTAGTCATCAATAGTTCCCGTTATGTTTGGAAAATGAAAGTGTTATTGGATTGTAGAAATGTGATCATTTTAATAAAACTTCAATCATATGTAATTACATCCATTTAAAAAAAATCAATATACTAATTTATGAGATGAACCTTGCCTGAGAGGCCTGAAACTTTCTTTCAATGTAAAAGTTTATCTATATGATTATGTAAACATGCTCTTTGGGTTATACATCTATGCAAATATTCATGCTTGTTTTTATTTGACTCATGTCCCATCTTTTTATAACTGAAATCGATTATCAGAGACAATTTTGATTATACAGTCTAAGAATTGGCTTACACAGTAACGATTGAGTCAGGTCAGAAGTGCATGGTATAGCCTACAGGATTTTTAGGCGTGGCTAATCTTATTAATAGCCTTACAATATTTGCTTTAAAAAGGAAATGAAGACATTGAATCCATGAATTTTTTCTACTTTGGTTTTATCTTGTTCACTATTATGCAAATTAGCATTTCCTATTGAAGTTTTAAAAGAGAGCCATGCATAGAACCAAACAATTAGCAGTGATGGGTATGTTTTGAAGGATTTAAATTCCTCAGATTCACAATCAACTGATCAAAGAATGAAATAGTTAGTCATTAACCGTGGATCATCGTTGGAACATTCTTGCAATGTATGTAGGATCAGCTACTTGTATTCTCTTTTCTTTTTAAAGGATTTTGGAATTTCAATGGGTTACATGAATATTTTATGCAAATGTTCCTAATCTTAATGATTTGCGGTTTGTTAACAAATATAACAGGATGTGCAGAGAAAGAAATTGCTCCCGATCGACTTTCTGAGCTATGCGTAGAGACAGTATGCAGTGATGGAATAGGCTGCTTTGCTTTGAAGGTTTTGAAATTTCTCAGATTAATAAATTACACAGTCTATATGGAGGATCGTAGCGGGACATTAGTTTTCAAGTATGCACAAATGGTTTCTGAAAGAGATTTTGGAATCTTATGGCTGTTTGGTTCATATGTAAATGTTCTTCATTCGTGATTTTGTACGTTGATTTATTCAACTTGAAACTGTATTACAAAGGAACATGTGGCATCCTATTTGAACGTCAGAATTTAGATGTACATGTATACCTGTGTTAAAGCGTAAAGAAATAGGCCTAGGTGTTCACTTGTCCATGATCATAATTGAATGAAACAGCATGTTATTCACTGCATCATTGTTATTCAAATTAATCACGGTCAACTAAAATATTTAGGTTGATCCAGGTCAGTTTTAAGTGTCGGGGAATAGGCGGGAATGTGAAATTCTCTTAGCATTGTATAGAAAGAGAATTGCTATCTCATTTGAAGGGGGAATGTTGATTTGCATGTGATTACGCAACATGTTATTGTTGCTATGTTAGGTGGAAAGGAGAATTCGGGTTAGTTTTCAGTCGCGGTCACCACACCATACAAGACAGAAGCATTTTTTCCGCTCACGACTAGACACTACATATACTTATGCCTATGGATGCCAACGTGCAGGCCGAGTGCAGTAACCCTAACCCCAATGCAGCATTGGTGAATCTGGACTTTGTTGCCACAGTCCTAGATTCTAAATTGGAAAAACTGAAACGAGAATTAACTGAAGAATCCAGTCTGCAACTCGACGCTGCAGTAAAGCGTGCTAAGACAACCTCTAAAACTTTTAAGAAAAAAGGCTGCCAGCGCCAATTCGATCACAACGAAGACGTGCGTGGAAAAATTGAAGAAGCCACCAAATCTATCGATAACGGAAAGTTCCAGAGGGCAAAGGACATTCTTTCAGAAGGTATCGAGCTTATTGACAAACGTCAAAAAATCCTAAAAATAGCAGATAGTCATGGCTGGGATACTGTTAACTGCTATATTTCTGATGATCTCGCTAGCGACTCAGAGGACGACAAGCGTCTTTCTAAGGCCGTTCGAGAAGCCGGCTACAAACGACGCGAAAAGGAGCGACAGCGCAGTAAGCGTCCCACCAGAGGTCGTCCCAATTTTCGTCCCTTCACATCAGCTACCGTACCAGCGCAGAACATCGCCATCCCCAAGCCCATCCAGTTCCAGCGCCCCAGCACACGACCCCATTTCGGCTTCCAAACATGTTGGTCTTGCGGACAAATCGGACATTTTCAGTTCCAGTGTCCTCAGAGAAGCGGAGGTGCCCCTCAGGGAGGAAACAAACACTAAGATTGAAAAGATAAGTGCAGAAAATACTTGTTTATCATTTGGGAAAGATTACGAGATTAAATCCTCCATGTTGAATTCAGAATCTGTTGGAGTGGTAGGCCGTTTGAAACGATGTAAACAATATTGGTATGATAATTTTAATCCGCCAACATTTGTGAAAGACATCTTAAATCACGGTTATGTTATTCCGTTCAAGACCCTACCACCTAGGGCACATTTGAAAAATAACAGATCTAGCCTAAATCATTCCGATTTTGTTGTAAAAGCCATCGAAAAGCTCCTAGAAACGGGAAGTATAAAGGAGCATTTTTCTCCACCACATGTTGTTAACCCGTTAACGGTATCGGAAGGAAAGAAACTTCGACTTGTGTTAGACTTGAGACACGTAAATCAATTCACCCATGTTACTAAGTTCAAATACGAGGGTCTTCAAATTTTGGCGGACATGTTTTCACGTAATTTCTTTTTCTTCACTTTCGATTTGGAATCTGGTTATCACCATATAGATATATATGAGCCACATCAGATGTTTTTAGGTTTTAGCTGGAAATTTGGGGAGTCTGGCACTCGTTATTTTACATTTTCTGTTTTACCATTCGGTCTCAATACAGCTAGCCATATTGATTGTTTCACACAAATGCTTAGGCCATTAGTCACAAGGTGGCGGTCTATGGGCCATAGCGCAATTCTTTATATTGACGATGGAATTTCAGGTCATGTCGATAGGGTATCCGCTCTCGCTGCTAGTCAGATTGTTCGAAAAGACTTGGCTTTGTCAGGGCTTAAAGTCAGCGAGTCTAAAAGCTTTTTTACTCCCCAACAATCGGGTCAATGGTTAGGCTTACTGATTGATACAGTTTCTATGCAATTCTTTCTACCAGAGAAAAAGATACAGAAAATACAAGATTCCATCAGTCATCTTTTGAATGCCCCCACCCAATTTGTCTCTGTTCGAGAAATTGCACGCACTGCTGGTTTAATCATTTCAGCATTCGAAGCCATTGGGCCCCTCACCAGGCTTTTCACAAGACATATGTACAGGACTATAGAGTCACGTGATTCTTGGTCAAGTAGAGTTTTATTGTCGGCAGGTACTAAGGTCGAACTTGAATTTTGGCACAAAAATTTGGCTTCCGTCAATGGGCAACCCATCAAGCCTTTTCTTTCTGCTACGTCAGCAGTATATTCAGACGCTAGCGATTCAGGTTATGGAGGCTTTTCAGTGCAATTCAATGACTCAATCTGTTCTAGTCTGTGGTCCGAGTCAGAACAAAAAGAAAGTTCAACAAACCGTGAACTTCGTGCTATTCTTTATGTTCTAAGATCCTTAGGAACAAAGCTATCTGGTCAAAAGTTGAAATGGTATTCCGACAGTCAAAACGCCTGCAGAATAATTTCAGTTGGTAGTACTAATTCTTCTCTGCATGATTTGAGTATTCAATTATACAACACATGTCTAGAATTCAATGTTACTATCGAGCCAGAATGGCTTCCGCGCGATTCAAACCAGCGGGCAGATGAATTAAGTAGAATCATTGATCCAGACGATTGGTCTTTAAATCGTAAAGTATTCGTCATGCTCGATAGATGTTTCGGCCCACACTCGGTAGATAGGTTTGCATCACATTATAATTCACAATTACCACGTTTCAATTCGAGGTACTGGAATCCCGGTTGCGAAGCTGCCGATTGTTTCACACAAGACTGGGCCGGGGAGAACAATTGGGTATGCCCACCGGTATCTGTAGTATTGAATGCCGTAAAACACATGATGAAGTGTAAAGCAATCGGTACTGTAATAGTGTCTCAATGGCCCTCGGCTGCCTTTTGGCCAGTCCTTTCGCCAGACATCGGTCATTTTCGGAAATTCTTGTCAGCACACATCGTGCTGCCCTCCATTCAAGATTTATGCACACTAGGCAGAGGGCAGGCTATTATGTATAAACCAGGCAAGCGTTTGTTTAACGGTCCACTTCCTTTCAAATTAATCGCTTTGAGATATGACTTTCGAATGGCATGAGTCCATTGTTGTCCACGAGCGACAATATGGTAATCTGAATCAATTCTGAAGGTTCAGACACAAATAACTTTACGATTGTGTGATACGTTATAGCTTTTTGTAAATTTCGGATCCATTAGAGACAGAATTGCCATTTTGTATGGTATGATTCACTTGATTTTCCTAAATAACACTATTTTGCATTCGAAGTATATCCAGTCCATGAGAGACAGTTATGGATCTTAGCCCATGAGCGGCACATGTTTACACAAAACAGTTATGGATTTTAGCCCATGAGCGGCACATGCTTATTCAAAACAGTTATGGATTTTATACAAAGACAGTTATGGTTTTTAGCCCATGAGCGGCACATGCTTATACAAAACATTTATGGATATTATACAAAGACAGTTATGGATTTTGGCCCATGAGCGGCACATGCTTATACAAAATAGTAACGGACCTTATACAAAGACAGTTATGGATTTTAGCCCATGAGCGGCACATGCTTATACAAAGATTGGCGTTATGAAAACGTATGTAGTTGTATTGTTGCCGAAGAGTTATATTGGATAATGATTTTGATATATTATATGCATTGTACGCTGATATTCAGAGCCAAAGATTGGCTGTCGATTAGATTCATTGTCTTTTAGACTAATACCTACGACATTATAAAAAAGTATATATATATATATATATGTGTTAAGCCAAACCGGCGAAAATATATCATTTTAATTCGAGCAATTGTCTTTAACATCTTGATCGATAAATCGTTAGCAATTTCGTTTTTTTTTGACGCAACATTTATTGATTTAGATTTAGGATAGCGAGTGTTGCAAATTAATATTTTCAGCTTTGAAGTATAATTTTTTGTTTTTGATGATATCAAAGAAAGCAATGATAGCAGTTATACACATCCACAACCTAGTCTTGTCAGAAAATTATCTCGATTTGCAAGTTCATTTACTGCCATTTCTTTTTCAGATGTTCTTATCTCTGGAACATGGGCCGATTTTTCTTCAGACACAAAGATTACAACCAACAAGTATCTTCTTGAGTTAACGTCCTCTCTGCAAGATTCCGTTTTAAAGTCGAAGGCACCTGCTACAATGGACAAGTACTTGGGTGGCTGGAAGCGTTGGAAGTTATTCGCAGCACAACATGATCTACAGGCGTTTCCCGTGAAGCGGGTACATCTAGCCTTGTACGTTCAACACTTGGCGAAATCCTCAGCAAGCATTTCTCCGATAGACACCGCCATTTATAGTATACGATGGGCACACACTCTAGCTGATATCTCACCTTCTCCTACTGATAGCTCTATCGCCAAATTGGCAGTTGAGGGATCTCGTCGAAGTCTCGCTAAACCAAAATCACCAAAAGAACCAGTATCATCTTCAGACTTGGCTCAGCTGGTAGCAGATAAAGGGGGCCAGGACGCATCTGCGTTTGATCTCCGTCTTCTATTCATATGCTTGGTAGCTTTCGCTGGTATGTTGAGGTGCGACGAGCTCATATCTGTTCGTATGAGGGATTTATCCTTCTTCCATGATCATATGGCTTTGTACGTTCCAAGAAGGAAAAACGATAAGTACCGCCAAGGTCACACAGTGTTCATCGCTAGATCAGGTAATCCAACTTGCCCAGTAGCTATGTCAGAGAGATATATTGCCATGTTAGGTATTTCTGATAAGCCATCCCATCCCCTTGTTTGTGGATTCAAACGTACGAAGCGTCATGGTCTCAAACCTACAAGCAAACCTTTGTCCTACACGACCGTAAGAGATATCATAGTCAATGGTCTTTCATCGTACAAGGATCCTTCCACACTCGGAACGCACAGTTTACGAGCTGGCGGAGCATCGGAAGCCGCTTCAAGCTTCGTTAATGAGAGATGTATTGCACGGCAAGGTGGCTGGAAGTCCACATCTTCAAAGGACATGTACATAAAAGATTCAATTTCCAGCAAATTATCCGTTACAAGAGCAATGAATCTCTGAATTTTTTCTAACGTTCTAATCAAATGTCAATAGGTTCAGCTCTTTCGTGCTGATTTTGTTTGTATGGGATATTTAGGATATTTGCTCTTTTAATATCTTTAATCTTTGTATCAATTTTCACTTTGTTGAGAATGGTAATAGATCTTATTTCATCAAATCTGATCTTATTCTAGCTTCTCATGAGTTAAGACAAAGAGTAAATACGTTCATGGTTGTACTTTAATATTTTGGAAGTACACAGGTACAACGTTAGTGCACAAAAAATGATCATACTAGTTAGTATAATTACTCAACTTGATCCCATTCGATCTTTTACCTCGCATTATTTGTTTTTTGAGGTGTCGGTGACCGCACTCTCCCAAGTGTAAAACAATAATTAAACAAATTGATTACAAGTTTAACAAACAATTTTGTTTGCTTTTGTTTGTGTGGAGAAAGGAGACTGAAATGAGATTGTGAAATTCTCTTAGCATTGTATAGAAAGAGAATTGCTATCTCATTTGAAGGGGGAATGTTGATTTGCATGTGATTACGCAACATGTTATTGTTGCTATGTTAGGTGGAAAGGAGAATTCGGGTTAGTTTTCAGTCGCGGTCACCACACCATACAAGACAGAAGCATTTTTTCCCCCAAGACTTCTTTCATTACGGAGATTTATAAAACCATATTTTAGCAGGTTAAACAATTGATTTATGTTAAAATGACGGATACGGTTAATGAAAAATGTAGGTTGACCTTGGAGCTAATTTCTGTGTATGCTCGATCGCCTTATTGGGGTCGGATAGGAATTTCAGAGAATTTTCCTTGTTAGGTTGATCTCTGTTTTCGCCTATCTCAAGGTTCACGGTTTTGCTTGTTTATGCAAGCAAAATCTTAGTACAGTTATCAAATTGAATGATAACTCGATTTCTAAAATTCGATAATTTAATATTCTGATTATCGTTTCATCTATGAAGGAAATTCACACGCAATCGATCATTGTGATTGACATACGACCAATATCTCAAATATTGACGTTTCATGAATATGTAAGCATGGTACATGTTATACATGAGAGCAACTTCAGAATATGTAATTTGACAAGTACTAGTATTGTCTTAGTAATTCAAATCAGCGTGCAAGCTGTGTTAGACGTCAGTTGTTGCATTATGTTTTTGAGCTGTCGTTAATTTGAGAATGATCTATTCTTTGTTTTTTGAGGTGTCGGTGACCGCACTCTCCCAAGTGTAAAACAATAATTAAACAAATTGATTACAAGTTTAACAAACAATTTTGTTTGCTTTTGTTTGTGTGGAGAAAGGAGACTGAAATGAGATAGGCTTTCTGGTGCTACCTCTTTCAGTTTACAATGTACTTTTGCGATGATTATTGCATGTCCTAGAATGATAGAGACCTAATACGAATTCTTTCCTACAATGAGATAGTTTAACCCTTGCATTTTCTTTTGGAGTTTGAAAAAAGAAAGCCATTCAATTTAAGACAAGGATGCAGGGGATAGAATGTTGTTGATCAAAGACTTGGAATTTCCTTATTGATATGACAGGTAGACAGATCAATGCTGAGAAGATATAGGATATTCTTGTAACTTCTATATTACGCAACTTTTTTAATGGAGCAAAGGCGTGTTCGGTGTGTTTATTCATGCATTGTCTACCTTTTCTTTAAACAAATTTGAATAACGATGGAATAAATTGCCTTCATAATTTCTGATAACCGGTGTGTACACAAAATGGCTCACAATGCCATTCAAATTTATTATGACATAATTCAGGTCAATTAGAAGTGATGAGCATGATACTTTCTACTTTCACACTTGTTTACTAATACAATGGAATTTCCATTGATGTTATAAAAGGAAAGTCATGTATCCATGCAGTACAGTGGTGGTTAGATTGTTTTGTCTCTGAAGGTCTTTTAAATTCCTTTGATTGATGAATGGAAAATAGTCTTTCATCAACTTAGGGTCATCACATGGACATTTTGTGTGTGTGTGTGTGTGGATTGTACAAACTTTTTCATGAAAGGTTGTGGAAGGGCAAAGCTCAATTATTTGAAAGAAATGGTCGCACTTTCACTAATCTTTAAGATCGAATTTGTTATTGTCTTTCTATCACCTGCTCTGCCTCGTGGAATAGCATCCATATCACTTTCTTTTGTGTTGGTTGATAGGCAGAGATGAAAAGAGTAGGTCATCGTTAGAGGCATGGAGTATTCTTGCAATGTTACTACATGTATTTATTTTTATGCAAACGTGCTCTCTGGAACATACCTGGTATGTAAATTTTCAGGTCTTGCCTCTATTCACACAATGTTACTACTTATTTTATGCAAACATGCTCTCTGGAACATGGTAAATTTTCATGACTTGCCTTTATTCACACAATCATGTTTGGTTCCGTCCTTTTTCGCTAAACAATAACTTGATTTGCAAAAGGACATTTCAAATGAATAGGATTAACTGATTGGGTAAGTGTAAAGAAAATAACTCTTTAGGATGGTTTCAGGTTAGCCAGCATGGTCGGAGGGGTGGGATGGACATAGACTGGACTGCGTCCAGGAGTGCATTCACTTTCTATACAAGCGATTCATGAGTACGTTCTGCGTTTTACCCTTTTCATAACAGTTTAATCATTAGTATTTCTGAAGCTCGGGAAAGGAAAGGCATGCATAGAACCATAGGGTGCAGTGATGGGTATAGATTGCTCTGCTTGTTAAAACTCTGAAATTCGTCAGATTTGTAGTGGGTTCTTGTATTTGCTTTGTTAATTGTATATACATCCCTGAAATTCTTCGCCTACAGGCTAAATGAATACTCTGTTGTTTTAACACATCTTAAGCCATTGACCTCTATTCTTGACAACTTTTTCCTTTTAATCCTTTTCTTTTCCTTTCCTTCCCTTTTAATTTTCTGAGCATTATCAGATCAGTTAACAGAAAAAAAAAAACCGAGAAAGATATGCAGTGTATTCTTTTTTTTTTTCTTCTTCTTACTTTTTTTTCCTCTTTTTGGAAAACTTCTTTAACATGTTTAATGTTTTATTCTCCTCAACAGAAATGTTTGATAGTTTGGAATTTCTTTTCCGTTCATTCTTACTCTTCTCACATTTTGAATACTCATCATCATGTAGCTAATTAGTGTCCCATTCGAGGAGAGTGGGTCCTTGACCAGATTATGCAGTTCGATTTTCTTTCTTTCTCTTGTAGCAAGAGTCTGTTCTAGTATTTCATAATCTGGTTTTTCAACGGGTGTACGCTTATTGAGAGGTGGAGAGACATTGTGAAGTGTGGTATGCTTTCCGGTTCCGGGGTCAGTCTGTATTGGTCTTATTTTCAAATTCATTTGAGAACTATTTTTTCTGTATTTGGAAACGCATCAATTTTCCCATTCTCTGTAATTTTGTCACAATGCTACCCATTTCCGTTCCAGGATTTTTGTCAAAGGTTAAGATTTAGAGTCATAGATGGTGAATAATTTAAAAGTAGTCTCGGTCAATGTTAGAGGACTGAGAGACACAGTCAAAAAAAGAAAAAAAATTCAGTGGTGTAAAATGTCGGGAAATATAATATTCTTGCAGGAAACTTTCAGTACAGAAGGCAATGAACTTAGTTGGAAGAATGATTGGGAAGGGACAATGCTTTTTAGTCACGGAAGTAATCATAGTAGGGGAGTTATTGTAATGTTTAAACCAAACACCGACTTTGTGATGGAAAAATCATAATAGATATGGACCGGAGATACATTATAATAAAAGGTATATGCCAAAAAGAAAAATTGATATTAGGTAGTGTATATTTTCCAACAAAGGATAAAGGAAAGGCCCAATGTGATTTTCTGTGTAATCTAGACAGAATGATATCTTCTTTGTTTTGTCAAGAATATTCCCTTATCATTGGGGGAGATTTCAATGCAACTATGAATCATAACTTAGATTATATGGGGGTGAGTAATATGTCAAATAGCAAATACAGAGACTTGTTGGGAGATTTCCTTGATAACCTTGATTTAATTGACGTTTGGCGCAAACTTCATCCTAATAAAAAAGAATTTACCTTTAGACAGAAGCAGCCATTGGTTCAGAGCAGATTGGATTATATTTTCATATCATCAAAATTAGAAAAGGGTGTATAAAAATCCGAAATTTTGCCCTCTATCACACCTGATCATGCTGGTGTTAGAGTGGAATTCACAAATTTGATCGATAATTTTATCTTTGGGAATCGTATTGGAAGTTTAATAGCCTATGTTACGACAAAGATTTTGTCGATGGGGTAAAAAATAAGATTACTGAAATAGAGGAAACGTGGCGTGGTCAAATAATAAGTAAAATTCAATTTTGGGATTTTATGAAAATGAAACTACGGGAATATATTATGAAATTTTCCCGTGAAAAAGCAAAATTCAGAAAAGCAAAAGATGAAAAATTGGAAAAAGAAATTAAAGACCTGGAATATCGATTAACGTATAATTTGCAAAATAATATTCAGGAAGAACTAGACTTGAAAAAAATATTCTCGTCAAGGCTTAAAGGTACGATCAAGGGTAGAATGGTCTGAAGAAGGAAAAAGAAATTCTCAATTTTTTGAGCAAATTACTGAAGTCGAATAAAAGAAAAAGTGTGATCAAGGAAATATACAATAGCAATCAAGAGGTGTTGCGTGATAGCAAAGGGATTTTAAAGATCATTAGGGAGTTTTATGAGAAATTATATGCATGTGAAAACAAGGATATAACAGAAGACATTGAAAATATGTTTTTTAATGAATTGCCCAAATTAAGGGAAGAAAATAAAGCATTTTGTGAAGGGCATATATCATTTGAAGAATGCCATCAAGCTGTTAAGGAAATGAAATGGAACAAACCACCAGGCAACGATGGTTTTACAGCAGAATTTTATTATACTTTTTGGCCAATTTTAGGAAATTATATAGTCATGATAGTAGAAGCATTTAATGAAAGTTTCGATACTGGGTTGCTATCCAATTCACAGAGACAGGGAGTAATTACGCTTATTATGAGAAAGATGGGAAAGATCCCTTGTACATGAAAAACTACAGGCCAATAACTCTTTTAAATATTGACTGTAAGATTTTGTCAAAAGTATTAGCTAAAAGGGTAAAAGAGGTTTTAGGGGATATCATTCATTACGACCAAGTGGGCTGTGCTAAAGACAGAAATATTGGGGAGGCAGTGCGGTTAATAGATGATGTATTTTTTCAATCCTTGTATCAGCCTGTAGGTTTCCTTATTGCTGTACATTTCGAAAAAGCATTTGATTGTATGTCACATAGACTCCTGTTCAAAGCATTGGAATCTTTTGGGTTTGGTAATATATTGTGCTCTTGGGTTAAAATTCTTTATAATGATGTTAGTAGCTGCGTGATGAACGGGGGACAATCAACTGGATATTTTAAAGTTAATAGAGGGGTAAGACAAGGGGACCCTCTGTCTCCATATTTATTCATAATAGCTATTGAATTGCTTGCTCATTATATCCGGAAGGACCCTAATATCAAAGGAATAAGGTTTGATACTAGAAAAATAAAGCAGGTACTTTATGCCGATGACATTACATTGTTTTTAAAAGATATGGAATCAATACATAAAGTGGAGAAAGTCTTCGAAGACTTTCAGAAATTAAGTGGATTAAAAATAAATATGGATAAGACAAATTTTATGTGGCTGGGGGAAGAGATTGATATGCCGGGTTTACCTCTTTTGGGACGTAGGGTACATGATATAAAAATCCTAGGAGTTTACTTTTCACGTAACTCCAAAATCAAAGACGATTTAAACTATAAGGAGATATTAAGTAAAATAAAGAGATTAATAGGTTGGTGGAGGCAACGAGATCTGACAATGTTCGGCAAATTCAAACTATTGAAAATGTATGTATATTCAAAATCAAATTATGTTTCTTCTCTCATGTCTGTTCCACACAGTATCCTTGAAGAAATTGAAAAAGTTTCTTTTAATTTCATTTGGGGTGGGAAAGACAGAATAAAAAGGAAAATATTATATCAAGATTATTGTGCAGGTGGACTCCGAGTAACTAACTACGAAGTTTTCATCAAGACTCAAAGAATAATGTGGATCCAACGGCTGTTGTACGGTGAAAAATATTTAGGGTGGAAAGTAACATTTGATTACTTTTTTAGATCACTGGGAGGCCGAAGTATATTTCTTTGTAATTACGATGTGAAAAAAATGAATTTAAATGGTATATCCTTGTTTTATATAGACCTATTAAAAGCCTGGCAAGAAATAGATGAATGTAGACACTTCGAAGAAAACAAGGTCAATCCTGTCATTTTTAACAATAAAAGTATATGTCTCCGAAATAAAATGATCTTTGATGCTGAACTTTTTCAGAAAGGATTTTTTCAAGCATCAAATATAGCTGTTGGAGGTAATTTAAGACCAATCTCATATTTTTATAACTTAGGATTTACCACAGACAGCCTGATCACGATTCAAAAAATATTTTCTGTTATCAAACAGGAGTGGATACAAAGTGATTTCATAAATGTGGATACTGATTTTTTTCAAATAGATTTTAAGATCTCTGGTTATTTACAAGAATTTAGCGATTTATAATCTGTACAGTTATACAATCACTTTACTGAAAAATTTCAAAAGGATTATACATTAAAGATTACAGATGGAATTTGTCAATATGATTTTGGAATCGGGATGGTGAAAGAAATATTCACAAGACCGAAAAATGCATTTATATGTAACACACAAAGAGAGTTTCAATATAAGCTTTTACATGGAGCTATATACACGAAAGAGAGACTCTTTCAATTTGGTTTTGAGTCAGATAATCTGTGTTCTATTTGTAAACAACAGGTTGAAACATACCAACATTTGTTTTTAGATTGTCCTAAAGCTAAACAATTATGGCAGGAAATAATTTAAAGGCTACATCTAAGGGAAATTGACATAAATGATTGGAAATCTATTTTTATGGGAATATCAGGTAAAACTGTACGAATATATGTAATAAATTGTATAATCTTTTTTGTAAAATACATCATTTTTTCTTCTAGAAAACAAGGCGAGCTACCATCTGTACAGAAAATAGTCGCCATGATAAAAAAAAAAAAAACTACAGAGACGAAGAATATAAAATAGCTAACACGAAGGGAAAATTAGGGGCGCACTTAAGGAAATGGGAACAGATTGATGCATTTCTCCGATTTTTTTTTTTTTTAATTTTCTTTTTTAACAGACTGACGAACCGGAGCCGGATGCGTACATGTGCGTTGTATGTGTGTGTGTGTGTGTGAGTGGGTTGGGGGAGGGGGTTGTTAGGGTGTGTGTGTGTGTGTTTGTGCGTGTGTGTTGTGTATGACTGGAGGGTGTTTGAGGGTGTGTGGGTGTAGGACTGCAAGAGACGGGGGTGGGGGAGTACGGGGGGCCGAGATTAAGGGGTAAGGGTGTTTTAGGTTGGGGCTATGTATGCCTTCCTCTGAGAATGCTATATCAATTCTCTTTGTTCTAATTTTAAAAATATCGTATGAAGGAATGGTCATGTATGTAAAATTTGTACTTTGTCGATGTCCATCAATTGATGCATTGTATTTCTTTTTTTCTTTCTTTTTTTTTTCTTTTTAAAAAAATTAATTTTAAGTATGCATCATGGATAATTTATTGATAATTGATATTAATGCATTTCATTAAGTTTCCTTGTTTGTAAACTATTATGTGATATATGTTATATACATTTATATATATCATATGAGATTATTTCTTGAAATGTATATCTCAAGAGGAAGAATAAAATATTATTCAAAACAAAAAAAATGTATCAACAAAGATCATAACATTGGCGTGATCACTTCTTTCTTTCCTCTTTCTACCTCTTTTCTGTTACTACTGAATCCTATAAACAATCTTCAATTTAGATCATCGTATCAACAATACAACTACGTAGCTATAAATATCTTTTGTAGTAGGCAAACATAATAATTTCAGAAAATCTAAACTTGTTTCTATGCTCACACCATCGTGAGTAGATATACTATGAAGAATAATAAATTGCATATATCACCTGGGATTAGCCCAGTAATCATTCTGAACAATGAGTACTTCACTTGAAAACTACAGAAACATATCAACACCACAAACAATAAGGTAAACTGTGTTCCCACAAAAACACTGGTAAACAACAAATATAACATTACTGTGTTGTAAAAGAATTTTCAGACCTATATTTCAGATCCTACTATGCCAATACAATGAATACCTGATGTACTCACTCCCTTATTAGGAACCCAGTAATAAAAACTATATACAATTACAATACTGCAACCTCTTTATACTTGTATCTTTGTGGAAAATGAAAAACATACAACAATAGCGAAGACAGGCATATACAAGTACAAAATGTGAATCAGCAAGATTGTAGTACCTAATGATTGTAGTAATCAATAACCAATAAACACACTGACGCTGCGTATCTACAAGCCTCAACATATAATATTGTAAACCCGAATGTAAATACATGTACCATAATGGAATCACACATAGCCATCGGTGCAAAACTTTGTTCAATACATGTAACAGTAAACAACCTGTTTGATCAAAAACCTAAAATAAAGAATACAAAATAACATGGCATACACATTCTACCCAATAAGTAAAAAAAATCCTGCTTACACCATAGTTGCATAATACCACACTCCATCATGTGTACTGTTAAAACAAGAAAGAAGGTTGAGAATACTACAGTGTACATAGCAAATAACCACTGCATAAAGAAAAACAACAACTACATGTATGCACCGAGTGATTTTTCAGCATGTATTATTAACAAGTGCACAAGCTAGTCATTACCACAGTAAGCAGTACCGTTAAAATTCCACAAACATAAGAAAACAAAAGTACGGTTTCTAAATATCATCCTGATAATCTGGTTTCCCTGCTTTGCAGTAATAATGACATACTATTCTGTAGTATACAACAAAAGAATACAGTTTTCATGCATGTATGATACAGTCTTATAAGATTACAAACGGATATGGACTAAAACAATGCATCACCAACCACCTTATAAGTGAATTTTCATACCAATAAACATGAACAGTCCAAAATGCTTAAGAACTATGGATGGATAAAACGTAATCATACATACACACTCTCCTTAGCCTCTGCAGTGGGAGAAAAGGGGAGTTGAAACCCGGTTGAAACTATTCCCACTAGACATCAGAATATATTATTCAAGTGCTACACAGTAATAACCAATGTAATGATACAACTACACATAAAAGTAGAACATATGATGAATGTATATCCCACTTTCTTTCAAATATGACTATGGTATATGAATGAGACCATCAGATAACATGAAATTAAAAAAAAACAAAAAACTTTCACATCTAATACATATATCACGACTAGCCTCTAAAAAGGACAAATGCACAGCATTATAAGGATACAAAGTCCAACTGTCAAATCATTATTCTTTTCTATTTCACGAAAAGGAACAGCAAGTGGCCAAAAACACAAATAAACAAAAACTTCTTTATCAAATGCAATGACAGTACAGGATTCCAATAAACAGAGGAAAATCTTCAATCTTGATTATATGGATATGGATTGTATCAAAATCATATATCCACAAATGAAAACAAGGTTCACAATAGATAAACAGTTTGTCTTCATATACATCAAATACATGTACCTCTGACACTCATGAGATAATGGATATAAACACATGGGGAAAATGTTTTGGAAACACTCAATAGCAGAAGAATCCTCAAAAGATATGTCAGAATGTTGGGTTGACAGATACAAACACAAATACATAAAATTAGCTGAATGTCTACTTTCTGTAAAGAAACTCACTATATGGAACAACAAATATAAAAATACCAAGGATAAAGAAAAAAAAAACAAAAAAAAAACAAGAAGTCCATAATAGGATCTACACACTATCTAACTACCAGGGGGATAGGGGGGGGGGGGGGGTGTCAGTAGGGGGTGCTGGTGGACCTTCGACACAGTCTGCAGCTAGAATGCCAGTGGTAGGAGGCATTGACCTGGGGTCTGTCAAGGGATGCCAGTCCTCAGACATGAGTTGGGGGCATAAAGTCCAAGGGCCGACATTGGTTAGGGTCAGAAGGTCACCAACACAGATGTCTTGGAAGATCAGAGCTTGGCACTTGCCGTCATCAGATGGCACAGCTGGAGGATCTGTGGCCTCTGCACTGGCATCATTGGGACCAAGTGTGGAGTGGGTGGCGATATCACAGGGCACAGATGTGGAGTCTGCATCGTCATCAGGCGGAGGAGTAGCAGGATCTGTACTGATATCTGGAGGCACAGGGGCAAGATCAGAGAAGACATCACAGGGTACAGGCTCAGGGATGGCACTGATGTCAGAGGATACACAGGAGGGGCCTGTGTACACACTGCTCGTGGAGATGAGCATAGGGTGGTTACTGACATGTGGGGGTGGAGGAGGGCCACAGTTGTCATCGAGGGGCATAGGAGGGCCAATGGTGATGTCATGGGAGGTGTCGTCTGGCAGGCCTCCATCATTCAAGACAGTAACCAAGGGATGAGCATCTAGATCAGAGCCGTTAGGTAGTGGCAAAGTGGAAGACCCGGCACACATTGCAGGAATCGTAGCATGTATGATATAACGGTGTGGTTCCTGTTCGTTGGAAGTGATGACCTCATCAGCTAGCGAATCAGAGCGTGCATTCATGGACATGATGAGGGTCTCTTCGCTGCGTAGGTCATCAGCAATCACCTCAGGAGTGCCTGCAGGTGCATGATAGCAGTGGTTGGCCTCATCGACAGTGGCGGTCGCACTAGTTTGTGATTCACGTGAACCACCTGTAGCGAGCACAACTGACGGACTATCAACGCACAGAGTGTCGATCTCGACTATGGATGTACTATCGCCATCGATTATTTGCATTATGAGCTGTTTGGTAGTGAACTGCAAACGGAGCGCTTCCAAAGAGCCGGCGCTCAGCACGGAAATTGTATGGTGATAAATACGGCTCCCTATCAGGACTATCTGTACATCGTCACTACAGACGGGCAAGCAATCCATCTCTGTCAGAGTTCCAGAGCTTGGCTCAGTCAGAGGTCCAGAGTCAAAGATAGGCTCAGTAAGGCTAAGAGTACCAGAGCTAGGCTCAGTAAGATCAAGAGTACCAGAGCTAGGCTCAGTAAGACCAAGAGTACCAGAGCTACTCAGTAAGGTCAACAGTACCAGAGCTGTGCTCAGTTACAGAAATTTGCTTGTGAACTTCCGCACTATTGATAGTGACAGCCTCCCTCGTGCTACCTTGACAACCATACCTGGACATGGAGTCATCATTGAATGTGATGAGATGCCTAGATGGTCTTACTGATACATGTATATCATTAATCTCCATAAAGGGGGCACCGCCAATGATCTCCACATTCAGCATGCATTCATCCTCAACAACCAATCCATCGAAACTCAACTCTAGGCCACCACGGTACAATGAAAACCAAGTAAGCCCAATAACATTCAAGCAGATGTTGCGCACGTATTGGTTCATCTCATTAGCAATGTAATCATCAATCATTCTCTCATCAATCACAATCTCCAACCCCAATACCTCAGCCATTGATTCACTGATTAGATTAATTTCACAACCACTTCTTAACTCTACTTTCACTCTTTCACACCCATAATTAGCATGGAAATACGGGGGTGATAGAATACAAGATTCAGGGGGGGTTGGCTCTGACAAGCCTGCATGTATCTTCGGACACCACTGCTGGGGTGCCTCTAAGGGGGTGCATCGCTGCATTGATGGCAATGATGCAGTGGACCCGGTCAGGGCGATGCGTCTGTGCATTGACGCGACTTCACACATGTATCTTCAATATGAGGGACTACACGGAAAAACAATGATAGCTACCGAGAATTATCACATCAATTTTATGATGAGCGCTGGCCTCAATATCATGAGCTAGATTCTCTCTGTTTGGATCCTTGTGAGCGCTTTTCTCAAGACCTGAGTACGATCCCACCGCTGCCACCACGCCAGTTAACAAAGAGGAAATACCACACGATTCTGGATAGGGTTTTCCTATTTTAATGCCAAGACCGAGACAAGCATAACTCGCCACAAGAGGGCGTTAACACAAATTAACAATGTACAATGTATCAGCAAAGATCATAACATTGGCGATGGTGCTTGAACACCTTCATGTTATTGCATATACGCGTATTGTGAGACGGCTTATCCCTAAATGAAGGTTTATGTCCACTGAGAAAATTTGTGAAACTGTCTTTTCTGTCACGAACTGAGGAATTCCTCCTTAAATTGCATGTACAAAACATACCAGTCCCAGTAGAGCTCACTTCAAGGCCGTTACTTCTCTAATGAACTTGTTTCATCCATATTTGTTACTATGCATTCCTCATATGTTCACTTCTTCACCTCTTCAATGGACTATCAATACACCTTGATCTTGATGCCTATTAAAGGGAAAGTGTACTTCTTTGTATTAATAAATTTGTAAAATATAACTTTGCTGTTGTGTTCAGTCATTTTCAGTTGTGCTTGTGAAGTAGTAATGTATCTCAGATGTTATTGTGCAAATCAAAGCATGCCAAGTTTTCATTTATGATGAGCCATTCATATACAGTTATACGGTGAGACCAGTCCTGTAAATAAAGGCTGCCAAATAGAGACAAGAAAGCAGTCTTTATGAGCAGGTCTTTATGCACAGGTTTCTTTGATACATGTTTCAAAATGAAAATTATTCAGGAGAATCAAAACTGGTTTTTTTTATATAGACAGGTGGTCACTAAAGCAGGTAAGACTGTATATGATTCTGATTTGTTGAAAGTCAAGTAGATGCATTGCCATTTTCAAGTTCTTGTCTCAAGTATGAGGCTCAAAGAACATGACACTTTCAGATTGATTGAAATGCAACAAAGGCATGTTTTGTATTATAACATGTATACAAATCAACACTCATTCATTTTCACCCGTTCTCTCCCAGGTATTATTTTAACGCCACACATGTAATCCAATTTGGGGACAAAAACTGAATGTCATGAAAATGAATATATCAACTTGTTGAGCCTTTCTTAGCTGGGTTCCTAATGGTCATATGAATATATTGAAATTGCAGGGGATTGTAGGCTTTCCTGTTGGATTGAAAGATGAATCGGGTCCAAATTGGTGATAATAGAGTTTACGGAACGGGACGGTGGGGCATTGCGACGGGGTAATCAACCGACCATGACCGTCCTCGCACACCGTTCCCGTCCATGATAGGGACGGACGGAGACGCGTTTAGTCATATTAGGGAAAACAAAGAATTACATAAGGAAAAAGAAGAGGAGAAGGAAAAACAAAAAAATACATTAGGAGAATGAAGAGAAGGGAAAACAAAGATGTACATAAGGAGAAAGAAGAGGAGAAGGTAAAACAAAGAAATACATAGAAAGAATGAAGAGGAGAAGGGAAAACAAAGAAATACATAGAAAGAAATATGCCTTGTAGCTGTTTAAATCCATTACCATACATCCACAACGTGCACAATTGCATAGCTCCGTCCTCTTTACAGACCGGAGGTTACTTCACCCAAATACCTAATCTTTAAGTAAATACTGGCAACATGCAGAGACAAGATTTCTCATATTTTTCCCCAGAAAGTCCCACCTTGCATGGAAAACACATGAAGTGGAAATCTACACATCTTCTTTCACGTGAAGTAATTCACATCAAAACTGTCATTTCTTCCAGATATTTGTATTTCATTTGAAAGATGGACGGTATTGACAGGTACAACTAAAATGACATTTCTTACCAGAAAAAAATGAAATAAAAGAATGGAAGGGTTGCAATACACAAACCTAGAAGACGATACACTAAAATGCACATCAACCAGACAGAAGTTGACTTTTTTTTTCAAGTTTTGCTCTTTTTTTTTCTTTTTTAATTTTTTTTTCTTCAAGTTCACTCGATGGTGAACTTGAAAAAGCTTTTATTACAAGGTTCCATTTTTTCAAACCCCCTTTCTGCATTTCTGTTTTCAAAGTTTTTACAGTTTTTTTTTTTTCATTTTTTATTTTTTTGGAGTGAAATTTTTTGCGTTCATAAGTATCATTCGAAATTTGACAAGTACTATGTCTTAGTTTTTTTTTTTTTATGTCAATATGTACTTATAAAGTACAGAACATTACATTTTCCTTTTTTTTTTTTTTTTTTACAAAGAATGATGATCAGGTATCTGTCCTAGAATCAATTGGTGGGTAAGGTCCTACTAGTGTTGCGGCAACTTAAAATATTGCTACAGGGAATTGCAATGTTGACATTCTAATTCAAACCATTGGCACTGAGCAGGTGTCTGTAAAATGCATCTGCAGACAATACTGCATTAAACAACAGATTTGCAGTACATACCACATCATTGTCAGAAACTGTATCTGTCAGCATAATCTTCTTAATGAAGTAAAGGAACCATAATATAGTTGTGCTGGCCGTGAATAAAGTGCATCAACCCTGCAGAATACTATGTATGACATCATAACAGTACAAATTAACAGCATTTCCTGCAGATAATCTGAACATACGGTCCCTTGGACAATTTTTTAATAGAATGAGAAGGGCAATTAGTTGGTTTTTTGCTAAGGGGGTTCAACAGATGGGGT
This sequence comes from Echinometra lucunter, assembly GCA_029962745.1. Classification (NCBI taxonomy): domain Eukaryota; kingdom Metazoa; phylum Echinodermata; class Echinoidea; order Camarodonta; family Echinometridae; genus Echinometra; species Echinometra lucunter. The sequence continues at coordinate 25,772,322 of CM057153.1, forward strand.
GGGGTGTGGTGGTCTACTGAGCAGGGACTGGGTTGGTAACAGCAGTCTTGGAAGCTTCCTTCCGGTGGTTCATCAATACCTGGACAGCTTCCTCAACCTACATTGAGGAATGACAGAGAGAGAGAGAGAAAGAGGGGTTAATAACTACAGCATGTCAAAATGTACTTACAATCATTAAAAATTGTTTTCCTCTCATCCACAGATTACATCTGGGCCCTGTTTCATAAAAAATTGCTATGATAGCAACTCCTGCTGGAATGGTAAAAACAATGGCGACAGTGAGAATTCTGCTTCCTGACTGGCTTTTATGATGAAAGTTGCCATTCCAGCAAGAGTTGCTATTGTAACAAGTTTTTTATGAAATGGGACCCAGATCACAGCACCAACCGTTACCCAATTGCCTATGTCATCCATTTTCATGGTCTGTATTGATCAGACCCATGCTCAAATTCAAATACAATGTAGCACAGTGGTTCAGGGTGAGAATTTTGGGGGCCCTGCTTTAAGAGGCCCCCCTTTTGGAAACTACACAATCATTTCTGGAATATCCTGGGAGAGGAGATATAAAAGACAAGTGACAAACCTTCTTTTCCAGGGCTTCACGGGACTCCAACATGTGAAGCAGCTCAGAGTTGTCAATCTCCAGCAGCATGCCAGTGATCTTGTCAGCCACCTCCTTGTGGGTCTCTGTGATGATGGAGAAGAGACGCTCACCCAACATCTGCTTCTGCTCCTGGGGCTGGGCAGAGGCCAACATAGCAGGGGTCAGGGGCTCCTGACCGGGCACGTGGAGAGCCTGTACTGGCTGGGTCTCCTGCAGTTAAGAAGAACAGAAGGAATTTTTTAAGCACACAATTATGTCATGCATCACAACAGAACCTCACTGTAAAGGCCACTGTTGCAACAAATTTATGAACTTTTAAGGCTTGTTCAACTTTTCATATAAAGTGTCAAACCCTGCATTTTTTTTCTGCTCACATGAAAGCATGGTAATATGAGGAAAAAAAAAAAAAACACCACCAATGCATCTCAATTTGTCTCCTAGGCAAATTTCTTCTGTCATCAGAAAAAACTGATCTGTTAAGGGGTCAGGTTCAACTTGCACATGTGCCATTATCTGAACCCTTCTACCTACCAAGCTATTTTCCCTTTTCTATGTAAATGAAAATGTCTGAAAGCAATTTATTGTACTTGTTGTTGGTCAATAAATAAATCAATCAATCAAAATCAGTCTATATGTAAAAGATCTGACATACCGCTGGAATTTGTCCTGGCATGCCCTGCCTTGGAACGGCAAACTTCTGGCACTGTTTGGCATTGACGGCAAGCTGTGCTCCACCAAGACGCATCTGCTGCTGCACTGGGGCTCCCATACCTTGCAGACAAAATAACAGATTCTGAGTGTTTATATGCACTGAGTAGATCTGGTGTTTTCAATCAATGCAAATGTGATCTACTTGAGGCATGGCTTAATACACTGTCATTTTTTGACAAAACTTTAATTCATACCTTTATTTATATCTATACGTTTGCTGTCAATATCTTATAACTATTAATACATAAAATAAAATTAAACCAAACCAAACCAATAAAGGTGGCATATATGCTAGAAAAGTATGACAAAGAAAATGTTCAGATTTCAAGAGGTCATGATACGCAAAGATGTACATGGGATAGATTGTTCAGGAGAGACTTTTTACAATAAGCACCAAACAACCACACATGGCAGTGATGGCACACAGGAGGTCAGCTTTGGGGCTATGAGTTCTCTTCACAAGTAATAATAGGGAGCTTTAGATATGCGACGCAGCACAGATGACGCGGAATCTTGCTGAGTTGACTGACGTTCTCCTCTTTCCTCGCGTCGCGTTGCAAAGAGGCTTTAGATTTGGGGAGGACGCAGTTAATCAATTAAAGTGCGCGCGCTCAAATATGAACCATTGTTACATTATTAAAAAGGGTCAACAAAGGTCTCGCGTCGCAGATTGGGGAGGACGGTAAACTGGCCCCAGAACCGTCATGTAAAACAGCCGACGCAGGATGGATTGGAAAAGAGCTGTCTCGCGCATGCGCACATCAACATTTTTGGCAAGATACCGCGTCGTCTGAGCTGTGTCGCGTATCTAAAGCTCCCTATTCATAATGTTTCAAGCAATATTTGTAAAAGCTGTTTATTGCTTTGATTTCTAAAAGGTACTGAGGGTTCATTTCACAGCAACTTGTCCTGATAGTTTACAATAAATTTCATGTAAATTAAGAACATGAGGTAGCAGGGCGTCTCACCGAGTACAGTCAAACCTGTCTTAGCAATCACCTGTTAATAACGACCACCTGTCCATAACGACCAAAAATAATTCCCCCGCAGCCAGTTCATGTACTGAAATGTGTAGCGGGCAACCTGTTTACAGAGACCACCCGTCTATAAAGACCACTTTTGGCGTTTCCCCTCGAGCGGTATTTATAGACAGGTTTGACTGTATTTAAAAAAAGATGGCGAAATGAAGACTTACCTCCAACACGTTGACCAGCTGGTGCAGTCTGGACTGGCACACATGTTGCTGGCATGGGCTGACGGACCTGGCCTGTGGCTGCGCCTGCTCTTGGAGCACCGAACTGACGACCTGCTGCTCCTTGGATGGTCTGGAAGTTGGGTTGGGCAGCTAAAAAACATAAATAAGAAAGATATATACAATTTATGACAAAAATGAGAAGTAATGACTCCACACAAAATATCTCAAATGCATGCAAGTAAAAGAAATTCAATGCAACTGAATCTTTACAACTTAAAAAAGTACATTATTTCAGTATACAGTTCCTAAGTGAACCCCGTGTTGATTACAAAGCTTCACTGAAAATTTCCTCCTGTGCAATTTGCAAAGTCTACATAAGCAGACATTTTTCTTTTTTAGTTACCTTTGGCTACACATTTGCAAAATGATTTAGAATTGTTTGTTCATCATTAGTATTTCGATCAGCTTTGATCCGGCCCACTGAAAATTCCAAGAAACCCAATTATTAGTCATCCGAGTTTGTACAGTTGTTTTTTTTTGCTTTTTTTTTTGTTTTTTTTTGTTTTGTTTTTAGGCAGTGATGTACTGCAATAAAGTTTTCTTCTCTAGGGAAAGGTATCCTTACCTGACCTAGCCTGCTGAGGCTGTTGACTCCATCTTGGATGTCTGACCTGAGCAAGCTGACCAGCAGGGAAAATGTTCCTCTGGGCCTGGGGCATAGCTGCATAGTGGTAGGCCGTCATGGGGTACACTGGGTTCACCTGTTGGCTTGCCGGCTGTTTCAACCATAAAACCATTCACCACATCAGTCTTTTGAGTGTACTAGAAGCCTGGTTATATCTTATATTTATAGCTGAAGAACATACGGTCTT